>OY744540.1:18579049-18586549 GCA_963556195.1 Sepiola atlantica | reverse complement strand
GGGTAGAGAAGGAGGGGGGCCTGAGATTTTAGTGGATGGGCGAAAGTTACGGTCTTAGAGAGGATTTTGAGAAAATGAGGGGAAATTGTAGAATAGGAGGTATGGAAGAGTGAGGGTACGAAATAAGTGGTTGAGAGGGGGAATGGGTGAGGGGGAGAGGGGAGATTTGTTGTGATAGGGTATGAAATATTTTAAATATTTGGAAAATGAGAAAGTTTCATCGGCTTGCTGTGTTAAAAATTTGAGGGGAAAAAGAAATGAGTTAGAAAAATTAAGAGCGTAATATTTATTCATTTTTTGGTACAGAAAAATTAGTACAACATTCGTACCGTCGGTTTACAGTACAGAAGGACTTAGCCATCCGGCTGTCTTCAGCTTCTCTTGTCATGAAAACAAATTGAGATGACAACAGAAACTGAAGAGAGCCGGATGGCTAAGTCCATCTGTGCTTGAAACCGACGGTACGAATGTTGTACTAATTTTTCTGTACCAATATATATATATATATTGCTTATGTAGTAATACTAAAGTGGATAAGCTCACTATATAAACAAAATCAAGCAAAATTCAATTTTAATTAAAAAATAACAACTGTTTCTTTAACGCGATACAATCAGAGCATTGGGAATTACAAAGTCTGACTCTTATAGACAAATGAATCTTTAGATTTACAGAAAACTTTTTTTATTCTGCTCACTGTTTAATTTTTATTTTTCTCATGCGGCCTCTTAACCGTCTATTTCATATGTACGCTTACTCTACCCATTAACACCAGGAACACCATTTAATATAGTACAGTTTTCTATAAACACCGTTTCAGTATTACTTTTCTTTCTCCTACCTCAATGTTACGTATGGACACAGTCTTGTTTTTATCGTCTACAAAACGTTAATAACAAACTTAACATAATATTTTACTGGACATACTCAGCCTTGCAAAAAAAAAAAAATATAAGAAAATTATAAAAAAAACGTAATAATTATATGTACTTTTTGATTTATTATTTAACATTTACTTTAAACAACACTTCTTGGCCAGTTGACTAGAGAGAAAGTGTAGTATCTGTTCTGATGCTCCACTTAGTCTATTCTGTCCTCGGTTTGTGAAGGATAAATTCTTCTGGATTGAGACAATTTTAATCTTTGTTCCAATCCAGAGTGCTTTTTTGGGGGGGAGGGGGGACTAGATTTTCCTCACATTAAAACCGACCTTGTGTCTTACTTTGCCATCGTGCAGAGGCAAGTAAATAGGAACTAACTTATTTTATTGGCTAGAGAGAGAAGGAGAGAGAGAGATAGAAGAGAGAGAGAGAGAGAGAGAGAGAGAGAGAGAGAGAGAGAGAGAGAGGGGGAGTATTAAATAATTACGCATTCTGAGAAATCCGGTTCCGTTTCTTTCTTCTCTCTCTATTTTATTGGCCACACACACAGACACACACACACACATACATACGCACGCACACATATATATATATATATATACACACACACATATATTATGTATATATATATATATATATATATATATATATATATATATATAGAGAGAGAGAGAGAGAGAGAGAGAGAGAGAGATTTGGATTTTTCACTTAGAGAAAACGATTGTTCAGTGAAGACCGGGATTATTCCAATAAAAAAGCTCGATGATACTCGATTACAGAGTACAGAGCATTTATATGTTATTTTTTGAAAACTTACCAAAGCATTCCGTTCAGGAGCCCAAACAACACCACAGAAGATATTTTCATTCAGAAATTATTTATTTATCATTTTTTAATTTGAAAAATGATAAATAAATGATCTCTGAATGAAACTATCTTCTGTGGTGTTGTTTGGGCTCCTGAACGGAATGCTTTGGTAAGATTTCAAAAAATAACACACCCACACACACACATATATATAGCGTTTGTAGGTATAAATAATTTAATATTTATTTATAAATATTATACTAAGCCCCTTTAAGAAATTAAAGTTGAACACTCTCGGGGAAGTTAAAAATAGACTGTCAAAAAGCTCTAATGCAAAGTTCCGAATACGTTCGTCGAACACTCTCGACTAGTCTTCTATCTGTGCCCGCTTCTACGTACATATAGATCTTAATTTCCCTAAATTACGTGACAGTTTCCGTGGGCCGAGTGGATATGGCTGACTCTGTATACCGGGTTCGCGCCTCCCGACCGTCTGAAATTGTTACTTCCCTGCACTGATGAGAGCAATAAGCTTGAAACGCGAGCGTCTGTAAGTATAAATAATTTAATATTTATTTATAAATATTATATATATATATATATATATATATATATATATATATATATATATATATATATATATATATATATATATATAATAACAAGCAGGTGGCAAGAGGAAATGTTAAGTTATTGATCAATGAGACCATCATTGAGGACTGTAGGAAGAAGCGAAGAAACCTAAGCATGACTTGGATCAATTGCCAAAAGGCATATGATAGCTTCTGCGGTGCCTTGAATCATATCAGTTCCATCTGGTCATCAAGAAAACCATGGCTGTATATATAAAGATGTGGTAAACAACCATGTCATTAAGCCACACTAATGGAACAATAAAAATTAAAATAAAAAAAAAAAAAAATCCCTGACGTCAAGATCTGAAGACGAATCTACCAAGGAGATAGCTTATTTCTTCTACTATTTTACCTGGCGATAGATCCGCTAAGTAAATTACTGAACAAAAGCCGGAGTGCAACCAGAGAAGCCAACAAGACCCAAAGAAAAGAATCAATCACCTGCTCTTCATGGATGACCTCAAGCTGTATGCTAGTTCAGATGCTGACTTAAGCCGACTCTTGCAGGTTTTCCATACTTTCTCCAAAGATATTGCAATGAAGTTTGACCTGGACAAATGTGCTAAGTGCTTCCTCAGAGCTGGGAAGAATATCCAAACGGGAAACATACAGCTTGATGAAGATACTGACATAAAATAACTTGAAGAACAGGAACAATACAAATACCTTGGTATAGAATTCAACATGCGAAAATGAGAGAAAACATTAGCAGAGAATATGTACGCCGTGTTAGAAAAATTTGCAAAACACGGCTGACAAACGAAAACAAAATAACTGCCATTAACCAACTAGTCATGCTAGTGATAACATACATCTTTGACACTATTGATTGGTCACAAAAGGATATTAACAGACTAGTCACTAAAACGAGGAAAATGTTGACACTGCACAGAGTAATGTACAGAAACCAATGTCTATGAAGGCTGTATCTGCCAAGAGGAAAGAGGAGCAGGCGTTATGGGTCTCTCAGAAGTTGACCATCTACATCGAGCCACTATTCGTGTTTATATTTAGGGATAACTGAGTGGCATAATTTATTGATTAGGCTCTGGGTGGGATTCGTTAGGGTTAGGGTTAGGGTTAGGGTTAGGGTTAAATCTTTTATTTATTAGTTTTTGATTGTTAATTATTTATAGTTTAGTATTTTCCGGAAATTTATTTTTATAAAATATTTTTATTACATTATATATATATATATATATATATATATATATATATTTCTTTCCCTACAACTTTTATTTCATTTTTTCAAATTTTAAATCTTGGCCATTGCCAACTTATCTATCCCAGCGACTTCCTCTGATGATAAGATTTTGATCTTTGAAAAGCCTGGCTTAAGGAAAATTTAACTTGAATAAATTGCCTTTTTGCGGAATATACCTTGCTCTGAGCAATTGAATGGAATTGAATTTTGATTTGGCTTTTGCTTCTCTAATTCCTTTCCATTCTTCTTCATATATATATATATATATATATATATATATATATATATATATATATATATATATATATATACAGCCATTACATAACAATTAATCCACTCAAATACGCCGATATATATATATATATATACATATATATATATATATAGGGATTATGTGAGTTTATTTGAGTGGATATATATATATATATATATATATATATATATATATATATATATATATATATATATATATATCGGCGTATTTGAGTGGATTAATTGTTATGTAATGGCTGTACGTTGAAGGAGGTATATTTTGTCAGTGAAAGGGTTCATCTAGGTGTATCTAATGTTTTAACTATCATTATCATATGCATTCGTGTTAGGTTTATGTATTTAGTTAATTCTGTTGTCTTATCTAATAAGGTTTATGAATCTATTATAGGTCTTAAGCATCTATAATTTCTTTAATTCTATGGGATTTGATTGTTATATTTCTAGGTGTTTAATTATGGGGGATTCATATATTTACCATGTTAGAAAAGTTCAAAAGAGATGGGGTATCTACTGGTTAATGTTTTATCTATGGTGGATGGGGTTAGGTTGTATTGTGATTGGTAGGGTTAATGTACTTGTGGTTGTGGTACGTGCAATATGTACGGGGGTTTATGTTGTACATAAAAAATAAGTATAATTTTGGAAAGGTTTTGGGGAGGGTGGTTATCTTATATGTTTTATAATTTTTTAAATTTTAAATTTTTTTATTTATTAAATTTTATGGAGTTAATTACATTTAAGGGGTGATTAGTGAGTTATTTATTATTAACAACACCTTCAGATACTCCCAAAAGACCACACCCCACCATAGCAACCACTATATGGGAAGTCAAGAGGTCCAACACTCCCTATAAGATAGAATAGAGGATCACCGACAAACCAAAATCGTATAGCCCTACCTTCAAGATTTGCCCTCTATGCACCACTGAAAAACTCAGGATTCTACAAGCAATCAACAACCCTTCCATAAAGTGCATGCACATCAACACCGAAATCTTTAAAATATGTCCCCACAAAAGAAAATCTCTGCTAGCCTAATGGACTGACAATAATAATACATAAGTCACTAATCACCCCTTAAAAGAAATTTAATCGACCAACCCGCATGCGAGTTTCTTTTTAAACAAGTCAGCCATTTTAATAAATTACTTCGTGAAAGTCATTTTTTTTGTTGCTTTGAACACTTACGTTACTTACACATTAAATAGTCTGAATAAAAAACTAAATCCACTAGAATGCATTTCAGCTTCGTCCTAAAAACACGCCTATTTTAATGAATTACTTAGAAAATCTCAAATTTCTTGCTTTTAAATTCTTTCCTGTTACTTGTTTTATACTTCATTGAACTACAACATTACTTTAACGCGGGGAACACCGAGTATGGGGCAGCTAGTCTTATAAAGGGCGATGGTGATAAAGATGTCTTCAGGGATGAAAACTCGAAGAGTCTAAAAACATCGTACTCGTACCCGATTCGTCAAATCTGCTCGGAACGGAAATTTTGAGGAATCTTCTGTGACTGCTAGTTCGTTAATTCTAATAAACAACACATACGATTATAGTGTAGTATCTGCTTCTTTATTTATTCAATCGAATTTCTAAAAGCCGTCCAACACATGCGAGAATTGTTTACATGTTAAACGGAATATGATGATAAAACAACGGATGAGAGTTTTTGTGCTAGTAGATGTAGAACAGTTGAGGTAGCAGGGTCAGTTGGCAGGGGAAGGCCGAGGGAAAAATGGGAAGGAAAGTGATAACGATAGATTTGATAGACAGATGGATAAATAAGTACGTATCTAGGTTTGTTTGGAAGTCAATTTCTAAAATGCCGCCCAACACATGTCAGCATGTAAAACCGACGTTAAACCAAATATGACAATGACGGTGAGATAGAGAAAGAGGATAATCGAGAAATGGGCATTGCAAAGTTGAATTACCTCACGCAATGGCCGATATTGATATAAGGACATAAAATTTATGTCGACGTCATTAGGGATTCGTTGCCCAACAAAATCTGAATGAAGTGCAATATTTTTCAAAAGTGGTCACGGCGCGATGAACACGAAAACGATGTGCCCGTTGGGTTATGGTGAGGAGAGAAAGAGAGAGAGAGAGAGAGAGAGAGAGAGAGAGAGAGAGAGAGAGAGAGAGAGAGAGAGAGAGAGGGTTAGGTTAGGGTTAGGGGAGAGAGAGAGTAACGTTGAAAGGATGCTTGTTTAGATGGAATCTAAAGTTCATATACAAATCTTCTAAAGAACCCCCCCACTGCATACAAATATTGATTTACAGATAGAAGAGTTCGCGTACAATTTCTATTTCATTAATATATATATATATATATATATATATATATATATATATATATATATATTAATGAAATATAAATTATATATATATATTAATGAAATATAAATTGTATATATATATACAATATATATATTAATGAAATATAAATTGTATATATATATATTAATGAAATATAAATTGTATATATATATATACAATATATATATTAGTGAAATATAAATTGTATATATATACAATATATATATATATATATATTTATGAAATATAAATTGTATATATATATATTAATGAAATATAAAGTGTATATATATATATATATATTAATAATGAAATATAAATTGTATATATATAAAATATATATATATTAATGAAATAGAAATTGTATATATATACAATATATATATATTAATGAAATATAAATTGTATATATATACAATATATATATATATATATATTACTGAAATATAAATTGTATATATATATTAATGAAATATAAATTGTATATATATACAATATATATATATATATTAATGAAATATAAATTGTATATATATACAATATATATATATATATTAATAGAATAGAAATTGTATATATATATATTAATGAAATATAAATTGTATATATATACAATATATATATATATTAATGAAATAGAAATTGTATGTATATATATATTAATGAAATATAAATTGTATATATATAATATATATATATATATATTAATGAAATAGAAATTGTATATACATACAATATATATATATATATATATATATATACATATACACACAATATATATATACAATGTATATATATACAATATATATATATGTATATATATATACAATATATATACAATATATATACTATCTATATTGTATGCGAATATATATATTAATGAAATAGAAATTGTATATATATATACAATATATATATATATATTCAATATATATATATATATACAATGTATATATATATATATATTATATATATATATATACAATATATATATACCATCTATATTGTATGCGAATCATATGCAACATCATATTAAGTAGAGTTTACTTTAACAACAATTTTGTATGTTGCCAGCTACATATCTTACCCATTGAGCTATTTAGATATATGCTAATACTGTTAAGATTACGCTAAAATAGATTAATTTCATTGTGCAACATGTAAGAGAAGTGTCATAAGTTCTTTAAACGGCGGCTAGAGACGTAGAACGACTTCCATTATGTTTACTCGAAAACTGTACATAGTAATACACTTATATTTAAGGTACACTCCCTAGTGTGTCTTCGTTTTTAGGAACAGAAACGCACACAGATAGAGATGTGTTATCCTTTATTATTGTCATGACGTGATGCTGATCTACCCCATGTTGTAA
>OY744540.1:18554049-18566549 GCA_963556195.1 Sepiola atlantica | reverse complement strand
CTCCACGGCTAAAAACATTCAACGGCAGGACTTTGTAAAGTCTGTCGCAGTTTCAAAAAAGCTCCACCCTTTTAAAAAACAAAAACAAACAAACAAAACAACAACAATCATTATTAATATCAATAGCGGCGGTGACGAAACCACCTCCCACTTTTCCTCTCACAGATTTCACCACTCCTACTCCCTCTGTTTTCGTTACGTACGCGAGACAGCCGGTTGTACCCCCTTCCTTTCTCACCTGTTCAGTGCATATTTACCTATAAGTATGGCCAACCACTTATAATTCAGTAACTATAATTAAAAAAAAAAACAATTATAATAAACAGAACGACGCATAGAAATCTATCTATATTCTTTTTTAAACAATTACATTTAATTTCATCAAATAGTTTTTTTGTTTTCTCCACAAGTGTCACGCACATACATGAATTCCATAGCTAATATAACAAACTGACCCAACGGGTCACGGGTGGTCTAGTATATATATATATATATATATATATATATATATATATATATATATATATATATATATATACTCCCCATGACAGTTTTTTCCTTCTTCTATAGTTTTCGACAACGACATGTCGATTTACCCTTTCTCACGTTTGCTCTCGCTTTCTCTTCTTCTTCGTTTCGTCTTCTTCAACTGACGTTCTAAAGATACTGGTTGATTGGTATCTCTTTCTTCTTCTTCCTCTTCTTCATCTTCTTTCTCTTTCTCTTTTCATAACATTCCTCGCATTCCTTTTTCTCCCCGTTTTGTTGTTCTCTGCACGTGACATTTTCTTCCAATCGCATTCTCTGTATAAATTTGAAAACTTTTCCGTTTTGAAATAAAGTTTATTAACTGATCGAAAATGGTCGTATCTACGGCCGAAATATCTCGGTGGAACTTTACAACATGAGTTTTTGAGTTTATTTTTGTTAGTTGTTGAATTGCTTATTCTTTATTCCATTTTTATTTATATATATATATATATATATATATATATATATATATATATATATATATATATATATATATATATATATATATATAAAAGAAACACAAGCGAAATACATCTTGGATAACAAAAAAGAATGATCAAACAGAAAAGAAGAAACATTGGCTAACCAGAATCAAATATGGATTCATCAAAGTAATTGTTCAGAACATCCGACAAGACAACTTTATATATGAGATATATATATAAACTGCCTGCATAATGTCTTTACACAGAAGCTTTTATGAAAATATTAAAAGAGTATCGCTGTAATATAGTTTCGTGACGTCCTGTATAGATTATTCCCTTTTCTGTTGATCGATTTAGAAAACGTTTCGTGGACAGGAGAGCGTATTAACTTCAAAGCCTTATTTCCGGCAAGTATAACGTTATTACATCTGTCTCTTGTTCAAAACGGGGAAATATTCGCTGCTCTGTCTGTAGAACAATTCATTAATGGCGGGGAAAATTCAATATAATTGCCGATATACGTGCTCTTTTCTGACTACTTCAGTGGTTAAATGGATCCCATTTTTCGTGTACACGCACGTAGACAATCTCGCTTTTGAATAGATGAGGTCTCCCCCTTTTATTTAGTTACTGATGCAAAAATTAATTCATTACATTTATATTATTGCATTACTATCATTTTTCCCACCGTCCTATCATTTTTGATTCCTAGCATATCATTTGGTATCGATATTGTATTAACATAATAGGAATAATGAGAAATGTATTGATTAAATCTGTTGCGATTAAAAGCAATAATACAATATTGCTTATTTTATATAGCTCAGTATTTATTGAAAGTGGAATGTCGACATTTCTTTTAGCACACTGCTTTATAGATACAGCCAACTCCCCAACCCCCCAACTGGAGGAGTAAAAGACGGAACATCTGCTCACTTCGATCGTCAAGTCTGTTCTGATTTTTTCCTGATTCTCTGTTGGTCGATGACGTAATTCTAACAATTGTTTTTAATACATTGCTCATTCGGCATACTTTTAAATAAAAAAATCCAATGTTTAAAATTTAAATTTTAGTCTCAACCTTGCAATTATCAAAATAATCACAGTGGCATTCCAAACAGGACGTCTAGCCACACTTCTGAACTACGTTATCATCTATCATTTCTATTCACTATAATGCTTTTGTCAGTCAGACAATCTCTGTCACTTACTGTCAATAGAATCCGGGATAGTGGAAAATATTTTGCTACTTCGTGAAAAATACACCCCTTTTCAAGAAATGTCAAATGTAATAAATAAATAAAAAATACGACCTACGTAATCATTTATCATTTATATTCATTATTCTGCTTTTGTCATTCAGCCTATAGTTATCTCATTATAATTCAGTTTTAAAAAACTATTTTAAATGCCTTTACTGCAGTTTTCTTTATAAAACTTATGATTCACATGTATATAGGTATTTAGTAAGGCTGTGTGCAGTGCGCAAAAACAGAACGGTGAAAGAGGAGATAAACAAAAACAAATGATTGAAGAAAATATATGCAATATTTTTCTTCAAAAATTTATCTATTTATTTAGTAAATCTTTCACATACTGTTTCAGTGAAAATCTTTTCTCATTTACTATTAATAGAATCCGGGATCGTTGAAAATATTTTGATATTTCGGGAGAAACTCCTCTCCTCAAAAATGTAAAATTTAATAAACAAATTAAAAAAATACGATAGAATGTGACTCAGGTTCTCTAATATTAGGAGTTTATAAAGTTTAAAAGAAGACAATAACATAAATGTACATAAATGTACGTCTGAAGTATAACGGATATATTGCTAAATACTGGTAGGTACTTTTGTTAGTATGAAGAATACGGAGCGTAGAAATTAGACCTTGAGTTTACTTTCGGTAGCCCCGTGACTCTCTCTTATTTTGTATCATCATCATTTCATCATAATTCATCTGTTAATTTATCCATCTCATTAACCTTTATCCTCGAGTGACCGTTGGCCTTGATAAGTAGTGACTCACTGGTAAAAATATTAAATAAATACATTTGCTCAGATAAATTTAGCGTTCTGTTGTAAACACAATACGATTACGAAGATGTCACAGTGGTGTTATCATTTCTGGCAATAAGCTACGATTCGTGAGAAAGAAAGTCCATAAAATTAGGCGGAGATGACGCCAGAAATACGATGGAGAGACAGTAGCGAGTGCCTATTGACAGTCTAGATGGAAGTTTTGATGACACAAGATGCGTTTTTAAGATAGTCTAAGACAACGTATAATAATTAAGCGATGAGCTTAAAATAAGTGACCGTCTTTCTATTTCTATGTCTTTCTACTATCGCCTTTGACATAGCAGCTTGCAGGACGACGACGGCGAATAAATCATATATATATATATATATATATATATATAGAGAGAGAGAGAGAGGTAGATAGATAGATAGATATATCGAACCCTCTCGACTAGTCTTCTGTCTGTCCTCGTTTCTAGGTACATATAGATCTTAATTTTCCTTAATCACCTGACAATTCCGGTGGTCACAAGGATAGGGCAACTGTTTGCAGATTCAAAGCTGACTCTATGAACCGGGTTCACGCCTCCCGACCGTCTGAATTTGTTAATTTCCTTCACTGATGAGAGCTATATGCTTGAAACGCTATCGACTGTAGGTTATAAATAATTTAATATTTATTTATAAATATTATAAGCCCTTTAAAAAAAAAATGAAAATCGAGCACTGTTGGGGATGTAAAAAAATAGCCTCTACCACACATAAGAGATGTTGCTAGCCTCTCTTAACTTTACCGTTATGATCATGGAAAGGTGACCGACTGAACCCCAATCCCTGGCTCCCTCCATGTAAAACATTCACAGCAAGAACTCGTTTTGCTACACACACAGCAAAGAACTTCTCCATTCTCTCTCTGTATCTGTACAAAAAAACAAAACAAAACAAAAACAAACGGAACTTCCATGAACAAAGTTTCTTTCTTAAAAGTCTCATCTGTGGAACAAATTAGCACGAGTCTGCTTCCCAACCGACTACAACATGGTCGTCTTCAAGTCGAATGTAAACAAATACTTGTTGAGCTGCCCTCTTAAATAATCAATTCCTCTTAAGTAATCTTCTGCCCATTCCACCTATTGTTTCCAATCGTTTGTGGAAATTACCATCGTCCAACTGACAATTTCATTAACTCTTATCATTGAGTGGCCTCTAGAGCTTGATAAATGGTGACCGATTAGTAAAGAAACACAGTAAATAACTCCCCCCCCCTCTCTCTCTCTGTCTCTCTCTCTCTCTGTCTGTCTGTCTCTCTCTATCTGTCTCTCTCTCTCTGTCTGTCTCTCTGTCTCTGTCTCTCTCTCTCTGTCTCTCTCTCTGTCTGTCTGTCTGTCTCTCTCTCTCTGTCTCTGTCTCTCTCTCTCTCTCTCTCTCTGTACAAAAAATAAACAGAACTTCTAAGAACAACGTGTATTTCCTAGAACATTATATCTGTGGCACAAAATACAACAAGTCTGCTTCTCTGCCGACTACAACATGGTCGTCTTCAAGTCAAATGTAAACAAATACTGCTGTGGCATTTCTTTTCAACGACTAACTAAATTTACTTCTAACTATGTCAAGATGCACCTCTCTATCTATGACACGTGATCTCGTTCAACCAATCAGAGCACGTTTTAATTATTTTAAAAACTTGTTAACGAATTCACAAACATAAAAAAAATGAAAACTTTATAACTAAACTGCATAATTTTATAGATCAATATTCAAAAAAAAGAAAAAGAAATCAAATCAAATCTTAAAATTGTAGATAAAGAAAATAAATTCCTGTTTTTACAGAAAACCAAACTTTATTTTTCAGTTTTTAAGCGATTTTCTCGTTCGATTAATTAAAATTCAATCATGCATTTTTTAAAATCTTTTTCTTTTATGATTTCAACTCATCTGAAAATCCTGAAATTTTAACATAAAATAGGTTTAATGTTTTTGTCAAGTACAGTTTCTCGTCCTAACAGTTTTATTAACTCATTAGCGAAGAAAGCCGGCATCGCCCGGGGGCAAAACACATCTCTTACTTTGTTTAACCCCTTTTTTTACAGTGTCAACATCGAAGGGTTGTTAACAAACCGTCGAGCTATCCTTCTAGTTTCAGGTGGCAATCCTATATCTTTAAAACATTAATTCCAGTCTTCTTATTTAAAAAAAGACTAATCCTGAAGACGACTAAGAAAGTCGAAAGCGCTCGAAAAAAATGGCCGAATTAAGAACAATCGGTGAAATACTCTACGAACTGCCACCTGAAACCAGAATGATAGCTCGACGGTTTGAGAACCTCACGAAGAAGATTTACATACGAGAAAGTTCCGTGACGTTCAACAACGCTTACTTGGATAATGACTTGCTGCCTAAGTATATATATATATATATATATATATATATATATATATATATATATATATATATATATATATATATATATATATATATATATATGTGTGTGTGTGTGTGTGTGTGTATGTGTGTGAGTAGTATTAACACAGTCGTTATCGTGGCTTAATGCATGTTCCCTTGAATAGTTGAACACTTTGACGACGCCTGCCTTTAAATAGGTTTTATCTCTCGCTGATTTACCGGGTTGTTGATAACGGCCGTATGGGCTAAGATGTTGGAATTTGAGTTTGAAACATGACTCGGGTTCCGGGGTTCCAGTCCGGCGGCCAGTATGAATAATTCTTCTCTACACTGACGATTCCCGAAAGGATAAAACGTATACAGATGCAGATAAAAATTATATATTTATATATATATATATATATATATATATATATATATATATATATATATATATATATACATAAGTCTGAATCAAAACCACGATAAACGACATTTGAAAATTTAGGAAGCTGTAACTATAAATAGTGTTGCATTTCATTACTCGACCACACCCAGGATTATGTTTCACATAATATGATACAGGCAACATTTGTTTTTCTTTCAATTAAAATAAGCTTTTAGTCGAAGTCTATATATTCAAAATATATTCGCCGTTTTATTGTTTAACGTCTCAATTTAAACAACGTGGAGACAAGATGTAAGAAAAACGGCAGAAAAGACAAAAGGAAAAATAAATTAAACACCGGAAGAAATCATCAAAAACGAGAGATTTACCGGTTTCGTTCGAGTCAACGAACGTCTTCGGAAAGCGTTCGTTGATCCGAACAAAACCGGTAAATCTCTTACTTTTCATGATTTCTTCCTGTGTTTATTTTTTTTTCGTTTTGCCTTTCTCTTACACACACGCACACAGACACACAGACACAGACACACACACACACACACACACACATATATATATATATATATATATATATATATATATATATATATATTATATAATACATATATATATTATATATTATATATATATCATATATATATATATATATGTATATATAAATATATATATATTTATATATGTATATTTATATATATATATATATATATATATATATATATATATATATATATATATATATATATATATAATATACTGTGTATATATAAGCATATAGATTTCTTTTACTTCGTGGCGATGGTCAATAGACTTGAGGTAAGATTTCTTGATTGCTGATACAGCGGCCGGGTAACTTTCTTTAGCTTTTTTTCTCTTTTTACAGAACCCAATTTAATAGTTTGTTAGCGAATGAATAAGTACACCATATACATACATATACTGCGTAGAAATACGCATGCTAGATTTCCATTACTTCGTGGCGGTGGCCAATAGACTTGGGGTGAGACTTCTTGGTTGCTGATAAAGCGGTTGGGTTTAGATTCTTAGCCGGAAGAACTCACCCGTGAAGACTCGTTATATGCGATGATGAGTGATTTGTTCGATCTAACTGAACAAGTTGAGGGTTCGTTTTGTAACTATGACCTCCTCAGAGCCGCTATTTTATTCGCTGTCGACTCGGGCGAGTGTTTCAAGACCTCTCTCTCTCTCTGTGTTTCTGTCTCTGTGTCTCTCTCTCTCTCTCTCTCTCTCTCTCTCTCTCTCTCTCTCTCTCTATATATATATATATATATATATATATATATATATGATTATTTTTATTTATACAGACATGTACCAAATCTGCGACACTGGCATGTCGATGTTATCGATCAACAGCTATTATAAACTGAGATATCTCAGTTTATAATAGCTGCTGATCGATAACATCGACATGCTAGTGTCGCAGATTTGGTACATGTCTATGTAAATAAAAAATAATCATATATAAAAGCTCTATTTTATATTGAGCACTTTTTTATAAACCCGGTTGAAATTCTTTGGATTACTACCCTGTTGATGTTTTACCTGGATTATATATATATATATAATATTAAATTATATTTTTAATATTTTACTTACGTACGACGTCGTTTCGAGCTTTCGGCTTTTACCAGCGCAGGGAAATGACAGTCTAAAACGGTCACAGAGACAACTTGAATCTGTAAGCGTTCGCTCAATGCCTTAGGCCACGAGAGGTTGTCACGTGATAACGGAGAGACTAAGTTATATCTACGCTGAAAGTGGCGACTGTAAACATCAAGATATCCGATAGAACTCAACGACAGAGTCGGAATATTGTACTGAGGCTTTAGTTAATGTTTATTTCTAATCTCTCCAACTTTAGGAGCTTCTAATAATATTAAATTATATGTTTAATATTTTACTTACATACGACGTCTTTTCGAGCTTTCGGCTTTTATCAGCGCAGGGATTATATATATATATATATATATATATATATATATATATATATATATATATATATATATATATATATATATATAGTGATTGCCACTTCTTTACCGAAGAAAGCCATCTCTACAAGATTACAGTGTTCGGTTATCGGCACGCAGATGACTCAGCAGCCCTGATTTATTTTGACAAGTCTTGATGCAGACATGACATACGAGGCCACTGACTTTCGTTTCTACTAGTGATAGGACGGTTACAATATTTTTCCTGATTCCAATACAATTACCGATTCTGTTCTAAATTCCCGATTCCGATACAATTACCGATTGCGATTCTTTTCAAATTTCTAAATATTCCGTTCTAAAGTTTTTTTTTTTAAATTTTCGGATGTGTGTATGTATTTTCGCGAAAGTAAAAGTACACATGTGTATGTGTGTGGGAGGTGGGTGGATATTACACGAATAGATTTTCTAACTATTTTTTCTTTAATCTTTTCCTCGTTATTAATTGAAAAGGGTTATTCGATAAACTCATTGTGAGATTTTCATCTATATTTTTCCCTTGTGTCATTTTTTCCGATTTATCTACTTGTGCCATTTTAGCTTTTCTATTTTTATCGTGACATATCTTCTGGCGTCGTTTTTACCTAAATTCGTTAGATTTTAGTTTTTTTTTGCTAGTATAAAAACAAAGGGAAAATTAAGTTAAAAAAATTTTTTTTTTTAAATTTTTAAAAAATTCAGAGAATCCTTTTTAGAATCGGAAATTAAGGTAAACTTTTTCCGATTCCGATACCACTTCCGATACCGCTTCCGATACCCTAAAACATTCCGATGTCTCTGATCCTCGATTAATCGTCCCAACACTTGTTTGTACATAAATATTTTCAATTTTTGTTTGACAATCGCGTAGTTAGGGTTAAGGTTAGGGTTAGGGTTTGGGTTAGGGTTAGGGTTAGGGTTAGGGTTAGGGTTGGGGTTAGGGTTAGGGTTGGGGTTGGGGTTGGGGTTGGGGTTAGGGTTGGGGTTAGGGTTGGGGTTAGGGTTAAGGTTAGGGTTGGGGTTGGGGTTGGGGTTGGGGTTGGGGTTGGGGTTGGGGTTAGGGTTAGGGTTGGGGTTAGGGTTAGGGTTAGGGTTGGGGTTAGGGTTAAGGTAAGGGTTAGGGTTGGGGTTAGGGTTAGGGTTAGGGTTGGGGTTGGGGTTGGGGTGGAGGTTGGGGTTGGGGTTAGTGTTAGGGTTAGGGTTGGGGTTGGGGTTGGGTTAGGGTTAGGGTTAGGGTTTAGGGTTAGGGTTAGGGTTAGGGTTAAGGTTAGGGTTAGGGTTGGGGTTAGGGTTAGGGTTTAGGGTTAGGGTTAGGGTTATGGGAACTCATCGTATAACTCACTAAACAGAAAGATTTCTCCATATAGATGGGCTGATGTGTGTCCGGGACGTTCGGCACTGACCACTTTCGAAAAGCATGTTTCAAAGTCGAGTAAATAATTCGCTTTGACTAAAAACTTTCGCAACCGTGATAAATATTCTTTCACTTAACCGATCGCTCCTGAGGCATAGTATATTTTAGACACAGGTTTATTGCACATCAGCAAATGTAAAACTCTAAAAAAAAAGAAACAAAAGAACGAAAACATTGTTTCAGAAACACGTGAATACAAAATGAAGACGAGGCAGGAACGAAGAGTTGACTAAAATCTAATAGAGCCGTAAGCTTAATAAAATTACAGAATATTTTGAGCATAAAAGATAATACCAAAAATGAAAGAAATACAATTATGCTTGGGAATAAGTGAGTTACAAGCGGTTAAATTGAGATTCACACGTTAATATCAAGGGATTTCAGGTTTTTTTTACCACATAGATTGTTCGTCTTGAGTTGAGGTTTTCGTTTGTATTATCTTTTCAGAAGAACTATTTTAGGTTCTGACTAGAACATACATGCTTATATGTATATACAGGGTGTCCCAAAATAATGTATACACCCTTTGAATCGTTATAACTCGTTCAATTTACTGAGTTTGATTTGCAAACAAAATTGATAAAAGAGTAGAACAGTAAGATACACATTTAAAAATACTGAAAGTAAAATTAACAAAAACATAGAAAATTAACTTTTAATAAACGTAAAGGCTACAATGTTTAAAGCAAGAAACCTGAAGTAATTGCAAACAAATGGGAGTAGTAATTGTAGTAGAATGTGCTCAAATACCGGAGTAATTGTCGCAGGACGTTTGTAGGTACAATTCTTCACGTCTTCACTATATGGAAAGTGTATTGAGCAGAACGGGTTGGGGTTAGGATGAGGGTTCATTTTATGAACATTCTAAAATTACCCTAAGTAGCCTTTATCTTTGTTAAAAGTTAATTTTCTATGTTTTTGTTAATTTTACTGTCAGTATTTTTAAATGAATATTCTTACTCAATCTTGTTTATCAATCTTGCAAATAAAAATCAGTAAATTGAACGACTTATAACAATTCAAAGGGTGTATACATTATTTTGGGACACCCTGTATATATATATATATATATATATATATATATATATATTTATATTTTTTTTTTTTTGTTGAAAAACCCATAACAATGTGTAGTGTTAAAATAAATAAAATTTATTTTAATCTAAACTTTCGAGAAATACAATTCTCCTTTTCAAAGTAGTGTTTTTCTTTTCTTTTTTTTCTTTTTCTTCATCGTCCGATGGTAATGGACTTTTGGGTCAGAAAATCACGTTATGCCTATCAGTGAGGCTACGCCAATTTGAATTAGAAAGGGTATTTAGACATATTTTTCAACCATTGTTTCGTAATAGTATTCTTAACCATTGTTTCGTAATAGTATTATTATTAAAAAAAAAGAAAACACTGCTTTGAGAATGAGAATTGTATTTCTCGAAAGCTCAGATTAAAATAAATTTTATTTAGTTTAACACTACACATTGTTATGGTTAAAAAATACTATTACGAAACAATAGTAAAAAAATATGTCTAAATACTATTACGAAACAATAGTAAAAAAATATGTATAAATACTATTACGAAACAATAGTTTAAAAATATGTATAAATACTATTACGAAACAATAGTTTAAAAATATGTATAAATACTATTACGAAACAATAGTTTAAAAATATGTATAAATACCCTTTCTAATTCAAATTGGCGTAGCCTCGCTTATAGACATAACGTAATTTTCTGATCCAAAAGTCTACTACCATCGGACGATAAGGAAAAAGAAAAAAAGAAAAACACTACTTTAACAAGGAGAATTGTAAATGTGTTATTGTTTGGCCTTATATATATATATATATATATATATATATATATATATATATATATATATATATATATATATATATATATATATATATATATATTGTTTTTAAATTCCCGAAACAGTTTTTCATGGTAAACAACTGATGATCCCTTAAAATAGTGTTAGAAATAAACTAATATAATAACTGTAAAAAATAAATTGACTTACATGAGTGATTTTCCACTGGAAGACTTGGGACTATAAGTTTTTTTGTTTTTTTTAATATAGTTTTAATGGTTGAGAAACTTCCGAGACTATATATATATATATATATATATATATATATATATATATATATATATATATATATAAGTTGTATATGTAACAAACATCACCAATTTTGTAAAAATTATCAAAATTGTTTCTCCAAACATTATTTTGTTCATAAAGTATTTGATTTTGTAAAATGTTGAATTTGCTTTCTGATTGTATTATGTCATTATATTTTATGTAATCAAGTAGTCAATATAAACAAATTGACTTATGGTTTTTTAAATATCAAAAGTGTGTCTAATTCATGGTGAAGAAAATGATTTCTTGTGTATTTTATTCTTTTATATTTTTGTACTTTTTATATTTGATTTCATGGAAATAAATCAATTATTTTGAGCTTCTTCCTTATAATATGTATAGTTGCTAATTAGCGGACATTACTACGAAATTCCTTACTAAAAATTCTCTCGATAACTATTATTTAGTAGTAATTTTGGTCTTTACATGTCCTACCCTGGTTGTGGACCCCAGTCGCATGTTTGCCAGGCCTGTATTATGGATCGCCTTGGTTTCGCAGCATCACAGTTAAACGGTTGATCTAAAAATTAAAAGTATAAAATAACAGTAGAAACAAATGTTCCGTCATTTTTAGCGTTCTCTTTTTAGTTTAATATTTTCTATTATTAGCCGACCGAATAACATATTTATAATTTGTTTTTAGACCCTTTACGTGTGAATTGTTTATACCTTTCACGTCAAAACCTCATACGAATTTGGTCTATTGTTTACTTTGAAGGGAAAAAGTTTGTTCTTTTTTAATTAAAAATGGCTATAAAATATATAATATACCCACTAATATATTCTTACTTTAATAACATTTTTGAAATTTTATATTTATGTTTCTTTTATTTTTTTAGACAATCGAACAATTTTAGATCTATACGGAGAGGTAAAACAGATTTTTAATTTCGCATACGTACGCTGAACTCATAAACACAGTTTAAGTAGGTTAAAAAGAGTAAATATTTTCGTCTGATCGGTAGTCGTGTGATTGGTTCAGTTTTAATACTTTTTCATTTTTAAACGTACGAATCTCACACTAGACAAATGTTTCTTTTTGCTATAGCGTTCCGGTTATTTCCTAGCCGATATCGATTATCATAATTTTCAATCATTTTCTTCTTTTTTTAATTAAAAATAGATGAACATTTTTTTTTATAGAGATTCTCAACTTCCAGCGTTGTCTATAAAATTCAATGA
>OY744540.1:18446549-18549049 GCA_963556195.1 Sepiola atlantica | reverse complement strand
ACAACATCGAATCTTCACATCATTTCAAAAAGATGGCAGCCATCTTGAATCCCTAGGTTTCAAAGCCGTCTAGGCTGCGATACAAAATCAGATAAAAAAGAAACATTTTAAAAAGTTCCAAATCTGAAAAGCTACGCAGATCTCTAAGAGATTAAATTTTCTTGCGTTTGGTAAAAGATATTTGTGTTTTACTCCTTTTTTAATTATTGAGTATATTGCACAATCGACCATTTGTCTTTTTAAATGTATGATAGGCGAAGAAAGTATAGACCGATTTGGCTTGAGTAAAATCTAGGACCGCAACACGTGTTGCGTTGTGAAAGTTACAAATTAACACGGTCATCTCCCAAAACTTCCAATTTGTAGAACACATTACTATGAGACTGCCTCCCCGAAGACTACAACATGGTTGTCTTCAAATCCAATGTCAATAAATACTTGTCATAAGTAATAAACTTTTGTCCATTCTAGTCATCATTTTAAATCCTCCCATGATATTCTTCATAATTTAACTGATAATGTATACATCTAATTAATCTTTATCGTCGAGTGGCATTTGGCCTTGATAATGTGCAACTCATTCATAAATAAATTGGTAATGATGTGCTATAGCTAACATCCGAGAAATCGAAAACAAACGAAATATACAACAAATAACTTTTACTAAACGCAAGAAAATTTAATTTTCTATCGACCTGCATAGTTTTACAGTTCTAAAACTTTTTGCGAGTGTTTTTTTTTTAATTACAGAGGTTGTATCGAAGTCTTAAAGGCCAAAAGCTTCGAAATATTGCAACTTATTTTGAAATAAAGAAACAACTTTAAAACACTTTCAGTATTGTATCATTATATTTTGATTTTAATATTCGTAATGAGACATAAAAGTGGTGCAAAAATTTTCTGTTTTGGGGAATTCATTCTACCGTCCTAAGATTGGTATTCTTCCAGTATATACATATATATGGCTATATGATGATATATATATATATATATATATATATATATATATATATATATATGGGGTAAGGTACACGATAATTCATGAAAATGAAATATCGTGGTGGACTAAATGTGTGCAAAAATGACAAACGGAAAAACAAGTTAAAGTGCTTTTTGTTTTTCTCCTGCACTTTAACTTGTTTTTCCATTTGTCATTTTTTCACACACACACACACACACACACACACACACACACACACACACATATATAATGTTAGTTTAGATCAATATGATATATATATATATATATGCATATTTTTATATTTTTATATGTGTATATTTTTTTTATATGTGTATATTTGTTTTAAATAGTTCATAGTGACGAACTAGAGCTCTCATTCAGTTTAATGTCATATAAACCTCAGTAAATATAGGGAACAATTGTCCATGAATTCATCAAAAAGACAGTTTTAATTTGAATACAATTGTTTCAGCCTTTTTTCAATCACATACCTCTTCATGATATACAGAACATAGAAAATATGAGGGAAATCATCAGAAAATTTAACTTGTTTACGCTAACCGTTGCCCGATTTACTACTTACTTACCATTTAAACTATAGATTCATATTCATTGGATCCCTAATCTCCGCGATGGTAGCCCTTTAAACTCTCGAAATTATTTCATCTGCCATTTAAAATCCACTTTAACTACGACCCCCTTCTCTACTCTTCAAATTATACACACATCTTTTTTCACTTAATCTTCACATACAGCTAACCTCACCCACATATTCTTTATTCTTTTCTTTCCTTTGCTTCTTATGCTCTCTAACTTTACCCATTCCTTATCTCCCCTTTTTATCCATTCAACCGACCCTGTATATGCCTCTTCCTACCGACAACATCACCTTCGTAGATTCCACTTATCTCACATTTAACTACGCTCCTTGGTTACTTCTTTAATCGGTCCCCCCTTTTTCCCCCTTATAAAGCTTTTCATTACTTCAAAGAACAGGCTCTTCACTTAAGGTTCACTTGAATCTACCTAAACTCCACCCAATATTACTTATAATAGAAACCAATTGTTACTAACAATCGAACCTTACCCCCGAACTGTTCCCCTACCCAAAATTTTAATATAACTGAGTTAGACAGGCTAGATGTATAACTATGCATTAAGCTAATCTTACTTATTTTTATTTAATTATTTAATTTTCTTTCCATTTAATTACTCACCTAATTTTTCATCTAGGCCTTATTTTAATAAATTATTTAATTTTTCAATTATTCATTTATTTATTTATATACTTTTTCTTATTCTACTATACTTTTTATAAATTAGGTAGCCATTTTAATTTCTAGAAATTTCAGCTAGTTAACGTTTTGTCGTCGCCCAATTTTTACTAATTACTTTCATTGGAATTTTATTTTTAGCATCAGTAACCATCTTCAACTCTCGAATTCCCTTTATCCCCACCCTAAATCTAGTTTTTATTTACGATTCCTCTTCCCTTGTCTCTTTCCTCTAAATAATATTTTACACTCAATGACATATCTCTTAACTTTTCACCAATTTCGCTCGCATCTTACCTACCAATCCCTTATCACTTGAACCCCTCCTCCCCCCATCCACCCGCTTTTCCTCCCGGCTGCTACTACGGCTTTCTCAACTAACCCGACCACTTCATTCTCTTATTTTTTCACTCTCCCCCTCTCCAACCCACCTCCTAATTTAGCATAGCTTTTTAACTTAAGTTCTTTTCTTGGATTCGCTCGCTAGCATATCTGTCCAATAATTCCTCTCGCTTTTTCCACCATGGCCCGGGAAGTTACTTAAAATGGCCAGTTTTCTTACATCAATTCCATTTAAGTGCGCTCCATCTACGATTTGATTTCAACATTTCACTTTTGGATTTACTTTTTGAACACTTTCTCCATACTGCCCCTGCGAAAAATTTCTTTTTTTCTCGTCTTCTCCAAAATCTCCTTTTCATTGGACACGTTTTCAACGGACAATTACCATCTGAGCAAACCACATATCCTTTTTACACGAACTTTTTTCACCCCATTTTTTAATATTTTTCAAACAGCCAACTTATCTATCTGTATCTCTCCTCTGATGATAAGATTTCGATCTTTGAAAAGCCTTGGCTTAAGGAAAGAATAATAAACACTGGTTTATTACAGAATACACCTTGCATTGAACAATCGAAATTTGAAATAAATCTGGACATTCGAACATGTTTATCACTCTTATTTCTTCTATCTTTATAATTGCTCTATCTCGTATATTGAGCTTAACCTTTTCACTATAGGTCCTATTTACTAAAAGTTTACTTTTGGTTTATGTTTGATTATATATATATATATATATATTTCGCTCTTCTGGCTAGATGTGATGGGAGTCAGTCTTATTTTGCTCAATTCGGATTTAACGGGTTTTCTAATTAAACAGCGAATTTGGATTTGACTTGGGTTGCACGTGTCGGGATTTCGGAACTTTGATTGGACTTTTTGTATTATTTTGATTGATTTATTTATCATTAACATTGAATATGGACACATTTCGCGACTGGATAACTTTGCCGGCCCCTTCAATTTCACGTATTTGGACTGCTGTTTGTATCTTGGAGTAATGTCTTTCCTGATTATGCTTCTCAACTTGTATGACCTGGATGGACTGTATGGATTCAACAAAAGTATGTTTTTGGATTGATATGTTTGATGTTATGTATTTTTGTATATTTATGTATTTTTGTATATTTGTGTATATAATTTTATATATTTTCAAAGCGTAATTGTATTGCCTGTAGTAGTATAACTGCGGTAATGGTCCTCTGAAGAGAAGAATTATCTTTGAAAACTCATGAGCTAAGGACTTAAGGATGCTTTGCATGAACTTTGAATTCTAATAAAATTTGATTGACACCTTATTTTATTACTTCATTTTATATTATAATATAATTATATTATAATATATTAAATTCCCGAAACAGTTTTTCATGGTAAACAACTGATGATCTCTTAAAATAGTGTTAGAAACTAACTAATATAATAACTGTAAAAAATAAATTGACTTACATGAGTGATTTTCCACTGGAAGACTTGAGACTATAATTTTTTTTTTTTTTCTTTTTTTATAATTTTTTTTTTTTTTTATATATAGTTTTAATGGTTGAGAAACTTCCGAGACTATAAATATATATATATATATATATATATATATATATATATATATATATATATATATATATATATATATATATATATATATAAGTAGTAATACTAAACATCTAAACCAGTAATAGGTTTGAGGCTCAAAATATTCATCCTAGAATTGTCCAAATAAACCAGTGGTGCGCAACGGATAAAAGTGCTAAATGATAATCAGTTCTTTTTGAGCTTGAAGGTTCTATCCCCAGTACGGTATATACTAAGAATACATTTAAGAATTAATTAATATGGCTGATGGAACGAGAGCAATCTACCCGCATGGATGAAATAAAATGATTCTGTATAGATTCCCGAGTTCGACCAGATGCACCTGAAGAAGATCGTAGGTGACTTTGGCTGAAACGTCATGAAGATAAAATCCAAGATAAGAAAAGTCGTTCTAATAATAAAAAAATCAAACATTTGATATAAGCTGATATTTTGTATAAAAGGAATTTGATCGGTATTGTCCGGGCCTTCGGGTCTGGATTTACGCCGGTCTATCGGTTGTCCGTACTGTGAAGTTCTAGGAGGTGCACCCTCCCAGGCTTTGCCTTCTCACCCTTTGTGAAAGGGTTAGTTTATTTCTAATCGCCTGAGGCGCCCCTATCGGTGAATGCCGACGGGGCTGCCCAGGCAATTTTTAAAGGACCAGAGCGCCCAAATTCTCGGGCGCTGGTTTTTCAAATCCCACTTTCCCGACCTTGTGTCACATCTTACCTTGTGGGAGGAAGATAAATAGAAGGAATTTGACATTTGTAGATAAATATATTACTTTCTGAATTAAAGAAGAACTTAGCACTTTAACTAGACGAAACTATTATTCGCGTTGATTTTAAGAACGCAATCATTAGTTGTCCGGGTTTTCAGTTTTACAGAATTCGACCTGTACACGAGGCAGTACGATGAATGAAAACATTTCATGTTATATGATACGCATCTCGGCCCAGTTTGCCATTATCGAATCAATGAGATTCAAAGTTGTTCGTCGTTCTCCCCCCCCCCCCCGTCGTGTTTGATATTTACAAGACAGCCGTCTTCGAGTGGAAGCCATTTCATGCGATATTATGTAATCGGATCCGTCATTATGTGCAATTCTTTCAAATTGAATATTCCGAATCCGTGAAAGTTTTTACAACCAACTTTAACTCATTTAACCATCATGGTTTATTCAAAAGTATCAGTTTCAAGTAAACATTTACACAATCCGAGTGTGTGTCTCCCCCTCCCTTCTCCCTCCCCCTCCCCCTCTCTCTATATACAGACAACTATCAACTCGATAGTTGAAGGTTCGATCGGTGCTAGTGTAGCCGCACTGAATAAATGTGATAAAGCGAAACAGTCTGTCTGTGGATGACTATATAAGCCCCCCCCCTTCTCGGTTTGAGCACTGTTGTTGGGCGATGTCTCCTGCTTCCTCATAGCGTAATCCAAAGCTCTTTGTAAATAAAACAAATTGAGCACGGTGATGCGGCGGTCAACTGTTTCTATAAATAGACATTTAAGATGTCATTTACGAGCTCTTCTCCCGCTAATCGATGAAGCTGACGACTAACAACTCGATGGTTCAAGGTTCGATCCCTGGCAAGGGAAAGTTGCTAGCTGGTCTAGCCGCACTGAAGGGCTGTGATACAGCGAAACAGTCTGTCTGTGGATGATTATATATATATATATATATATATATATATTTAATTGATTCATTCCACTCACCATGCAAAAATCAGTTATTTCAATTTTGTATTTTTTATTTTTTTTATTTGATATTTACTTCAACATCTCGGCGGATATTTATGATTCCTATATATATATATATATATATATATATATATATATATATATATATATATATATATATTTAGATTTTTCACTTAGAAGATATTTTATTCAGTGAAGACCGGGATAAGGCCAATAAAAATAAGCTCGATGATACACGATTACAGGGTACATAGCATTTATATGTGTTTTTTTAAAGTTTACCAAAACATTTCGATCACAAAATCATTCATCACCACAAACACCTTTTTTCCTTTCAAAGTTTATTTATTTATTTATTTATTTATTTATCAGATTTATCAAAATTAAAGAGTTTTTTCCCTACACGTGTTCTTCTACGAAGCAGGTCCTTGCTTGGCAGATCATTAGGGCAATTATGTACCTGGAACAAGAATTTCAACAACTGAGAATAGCCAATGTAGTGTTGTCCTAATTAAGGTCATTTAATAAGAAAAAAAGGAAGAAAAAAGGAAAAGAGAAAAAAACTCTTAAAAACGTGGCTCATAAGACTTTTGCATTATGGTTGTTACTATGCATATATATATATATATATATATATATATATATATATATATATATATATATATATATATATATATATATATGTATATATATATATATAGCATTATGGTTGCTACTATGCATATAAATATATATATATATATATATATATATATATATATATATAAACATTCAATGAATTAAAACATTACAATTGTTCCAAGAATTAGAACATCAAGTCTAGTATGGCGTACGATCGTTTCCAAAACATTTTGGAAATATTTTATTTTATTTTATTTTATTTTATAAATTAATAAAGCTAATCCAAAACGCGTCTTCATCAGCGCCTTTAGCACCACGTCTTACAGAAAATCAAAGAAAAAATTAAAAAGCTCGTCGTAGATAAATATCTATTGACAGAAAGTGCTACCGGTTGATATGTTAGCAGCATAGGAGGGGGAAGAACACAATGGCACCCACAAACTAAAACACTGGCACATATAGAAGAAGTCAAAATTTCCTTTGATTGAAACTTTATATATATATATATATATATATATATATATATATATATATATATATATATATATATATATATATATATATATATATATATATATATATATATATATAGGTCACTTATAAGTAGGTAGGAAACTTCCAGCAGAGTGCTCAATTAAATCAGTAAAGAGAAATAAGAGCGTAATATTTATTTATTAGACCAGAAATTACCGCGACGGTTGAACCGGCGGTTGCGTACACTTAGGAATTGGATCTCAGGCACTCATCGACAGTGCAGTGCCGATGAGTGCCTTAGATCCAATTCCTCAGTGTACGAAACCGCGGGTTCAACCGTCGTGGTAATTTCTGGTCTAATAATAATAATAATAATATATATATATATATATATATATATATATATATATATATATATATATATATAAATAAAATATTTGTTATTGTTTATATTTTTATCTATGGACGTATACGTTTCGTCTTTTTTTAATCAAGACTCATCAGAATAGAAGTACGACTATTCACCACCGGTCACACGATTCGAAACCCTGGACTACAAGTATTTTTTCAACCTACAGTCCAACGTCGCTAACGCCTAGGCCAGTTCTGAACAGCTTATAAACAATGATAATTTTAACACAATTAACGGCGGCGAAAGCGTACAGGCATTCAAACTTCTATAAAGGAAGGAACGATGCATAAAGCAAGTGACGCTACGCTGTGTTACTACTACCATTTTACAGTGCTCTACTTTTTAACGAGGAGCTTCATATACATTGAAATAATTTGCGACAAAAATCAAAATCTCATCTCAGGCAGATTTTAAAATTTTTTATTAAACAATAACAGCCGTTTCTTCATCGGCGCTCTACAATCAACACATTAGGTTCGATGTAAGTTCGACCGTCCGTCGAAGTTTAAGTTAGTTAAACGATGATCGATCTCTGTTTCTTTTGTAAGACCTGTCCGCTGTCCGTTGGAGTCAGAATTCACTCTTATTTACTGCAAAACGGTTATATTTTCCCCCGTGAATGTCTAATTGCCTTTATTTGAACCCCACGTGTGTTCCTCGTCGCTGAAAAATGTTCTTGAAGGAGGACGCCGAAGACGATTCAAACTTAAAATATATTGTATCGAACCTTTGTTCTATATTTTCCTTTCTAGGTTGGCCATGGCAAAAGAGACCCAGTTTTATGTGCCACTTTTAAATTGAAAGATGAAATCAATATAAAAGTCATTGAAATCTACATATAAGTAATTACGTTCGATTTCGATTCATTCATTTGCTTATACATGAACACTATTCAAGAAGATAAAAAAAAGAAATTATGCGGACCATTTTAAAGCATCGCGGGCCACATGCGGTCCGCGTCCTACAGGTTTCCCACGACTGACTTTAGAACCATTCGTGTAACCCTGGACTGCCCTCTCTATAAATTACCTCTTCTTTCACTTATATAAATGATTAATACATCACCTAAGCAATAAGATAAGCCTTCACCAAGGATGAAGCATCCCGCTGTTTGCGTTATGAAATTTCATTCCGTCATAGCGACTTATATATTTATTAATTCACTTCCTTCGTTCAGTGCTGTCATAACCTGCTGGTAATATAACCGATGGTACAGATAAACGCGGGAAAATAAACAAAGATTATGCGTTTGTCACTCATACTACAGCTCGCGAATACGTAGGCAGATCGACCGAAACGAAAACAATATTGCACAGATGTTCCCAGTAATTTCAGATGGAGTGGATCGACAAATTTCAAAACTACCAGTTCAACGAAAGGATAAGAATTTAATAATCACCCATTTCTGACCGAAAAGAATTCATGTTTTTGCCACTCTTTTGTTTTAGTTGAGTCCATGTATGGGCAACCTAAGGCCCGCGGGCCAAATCCGGCCCGCGGAGACCTTTCATAAAGATGGTCTTTTAGGAAAGTATTTACAAAAATATTTTAAAGTTAGTAATACTTAGTAATAAAGTTCGGCTGCCAAAAGCCTACGATCAGTATATCCTTCCGTTGAGAATAGCCTTGCTCGGGGTCAAGTTGACCGGGGCGAGAGAGAAGACGCCTTTTTTTTGTTTGTCTGACCTGCAAACCCTAAAGGGGCTGGATCTAGTCCTTTAATGGTTCGATCGAAATCAATACGCCCTGGAGTCTGCTTGGTACTCGTGTGACCAAACCATCTCGCAGGGGCTGCTCTCCGCAAGAAGAAAGTAATGCTACAGAAGAACATTCGGAAAACTCACGCAAGATGAAGAAGAGAAAGTCACAAAACACTAAACACAAAACACTAAACATAAAACAGTAAACAGTAAACAGTAAACACTAAACAGTAAACACGAAACACTAAACAAATTGCTTACTGTATGAAGTTCCGGAATTTTTACGGTGACGATTGATGAGTTGTATTATTTGGATTAATCGGACTTTTATTTATATCTGGTAAGTTGAAGGTTCAATCCTTGCTACAGGCGATGCTAACTTAGAATAGCATAATAATTAACATTTCTACCCGGTAATGGCTGGCGGAATAAGAACAATCTACTACTGTGGTTTGATTAAAGGGTTCAGTTCGAAATTCCCGAGCCCGACAAGATATACCTGAAGAAGATCGGAGGTTTAATCAGTCAAAGCGTTGTGAAAATTACAATCGAGATGCGAATAGTAATCCGAATAATCCAAATAATCCAAATTATCAAAATAATCCAAATAATCCAAATTATCAAAATAATCTAAATAATCCAAATTATCAAAATAATCCAAATAATCCAAATTATCAAAATAATCTAAATAATCCAAATTATCAAAATAATCCAAATAATCCAAATTATCAAAATAATCTAAATAATCCAAATTATCAAAATAATCTAAATAATCCAAATTATCAAAATAATCCAAATAATCCAAATTATCAAAATAATCTAAATAATCCAAATTATCAAAATAATCCAAATAATCCAAATTATCAAAATAATCTAAATAATCCAAATTATCAAAATAATCCAAATAATCCAAATTATCAAAATAATCTAAATGATCAAAATAATCCAAATAATCTAAATAATCCAAATAATCCAAATAATCTAAATGATCAAAATAATCCAAATTATCAAAATCTAAATAATCCAAATAATCCAAATGATTTAAATAATCTAAATAATCTAAATAATCCAAATAATCTAAATAATCAAAATAATCAAAATAATCAAAATAATCAAAATAATCCAAATAATCCAAATGATTTAAATAATCCAAATAATCCAAATTATCAAAATAATCTAAATGATCAAAATAATCCAAATAATCCAAATAATCTAAATGATCAAAATAATCCAAATAATCCTAATAATCTAAATAATCCAAATAATCTAAATGATCAAAATAATCCAAATAATCCTAATAATCTAAATAATCCAAATAATCCAAATGATTTAAATAATCTAAATAATCTAAATAATCCAAATAATCTAAATAATCAAAATAATCAAAATTATCAAAATAATCCAAATAATCCAAATAATCCAAATAATCCAAATTATCAAAATAATATAAATAATCCAAATAATCCAAATAATCTAAATAATCCAAATGATTCAAATGATCCAAATGATCCAAATAATGCAAATAATCCAAAATAATCCAAATTACTGCATAATCTTTGAATTCTGTATTGTTCGCCTTAGTAACTTGGATAGAATTGGGGAAAGTACATTGCGTGCTGTCCCAGGCCCCACTCTAGTCACGGTAGACGCCTCCCACCTACACCACACGTATCTGTAAACGAAATTTCAACTCTGAAGCTGCTCAGCTAAGAAATTTACGAATGTACATACAAACATACACACATACACACATAGATCGTCTTTTATTTTATATATAGATATATAAGAATATTGGAGAAACTAGTTTTGAGAAAGGTTGTTTTGTTCATTAGCTGATGTTTCGTTCAATTATGAACATTGTCAACAAATCTGTAAAATATAAAAAGTAAAATGATTTTTTTTAGAAAAAATGTGTTTTGCTAATTGATTTTAAATTTCAAATCAATTAGCGAAACACGTGCTTTCTTAAAAAAACACGATATACATATATATATATTTCTATCTATATAAAGTTGTGTATGTTTATATGTTTATATATTTGAATGTAGAGGATTCACTCCTAAACTAATTAATCGATCATTATAGAATTTTTAAACACAGCTGCTAGACTTAAGGTTCCCAAATGTGGGCTATATTTAGTTTAATTTATTAGTTTTATACAAGGTATTTGTGAAATTCTAACAATACGTATTAAATATAAATTAATACATATTTATTTGGGGTATTTTAAAGCGTTTTAGGGGCAGAATATGGGCCCAGCACCCATTTTGGAAATTCAAATATTTCAGATTTACATTGAAATTGTCTATAGTAATTAGTAATGATGAAAGATTCCCTGAATTTCAATTTCTTATTGCGACCCCTTAAGTTTAAGCCTTACATTTTAGGCAGCAATATAATTTAATGGATTTTGATCAACATTAAAATATTGAATCAAAGGTTTAGTATCATTATATGTTGATTTTAATCTCTGTAATGGGACATAAAAGTGGTGCAAAACTTTTTCTGTTCGGAGAATTACTTTTATGCACCCTGGGACGGTAAGTAATTCTTCTAGTATATATCTCTTCTTCTTCTTCTTCTTCTTCTTCTTCTTCTTCTTCTTCTTCTTCTTCTTCTTCTTCTTCTTCTTCTTCTTCTTCTTCTTCTTCGCTCTCTCTCCCCCTCTCTATCTATCTATCTATCTATCTATCTATCTATCTATCTATCTATCTATCTATCTATATATCTATCTTTCTCTCTCTCTCTCTCTCTATATATATATATATATATATTACTATTTCATGTATCCACATACAATTTTATAAGGAGATATAATTTTTTATGTATCACTTTTTAGTATTTACTTCAACGGTGCTCGATACGTAAGTAGAGCAAGGTAGTAATCTATGAAAATATATTTATGGCAATTAAGCTACACAGAGGCTCCCGCGTTTCATCCCGAGGAGGAATTTTCAGGGTAAAATGCATTTTAGCCTGAAGATTCCCCCTCCGGAGATGAAACGCGGGAACCTCTGTGTAGCGTAATTGCCATAAATATATTTTCATAGATTACTATATACATATATATATATATATATATATATATATATATATATATATATATATATATATATATATATATATATATATATATATAGATAGATAGATAGATAGATACCTTAGACTGGCAGTTATTATCATCTCCTACACTGAAGATTGTGTAAGTATGAAACACATGTGTCTGTAGGTAAACTAATAAATATTTTTGTAAAAATATTTTTGTCACTCTCTTCAAAAAAATTTGGGCTTCAAGGATAATTTATAATAAGACGTCAATCTATACGTAATGCGATGTTCCGGCATCTGCTGTTGAACACTATATGACTAAGTTTCCTGTATATGTCCGTTGATTAGACATTTTATAGATCAGTCCTGGGTCGAAAGAGAACCGTGTTGTAAGGTTAATCTAAATCACATGTAATCCTGATCATCTGATTAAGTGCTCTAGTAAAGGGGATGGTTTTACGGATACAGACTCCGAGCCCATGCACATGCTTGTCAGAGTCTTTACGTTAGAGTGGGGGTATCTTATCATGTTAAAATGATTAGAAGAGATGGAGGACTGTAAATTAGTTTCGCTTAGTGCTAAGATATCTGGGGAGTCTACAAGGAGAAATGATTCTACATCATCGGATGTTTGTGAAGGATATATTGTGTTTTTAAGGGGAGAGGCGTCTGGTTTGATCCGTTTGCTGTTTGTTTCTATTTCCGTTAATTTTCTTTTAGATAGAGTGGGTTGAACAAAGTGGGTGTATGTTGGACACTAGAAAAACAAACTTCACATAAGTAGACTATTATCCGGTTGTGGCATCGGGAAAGCCCACCGGGGATAAGTGCAGGGTTCCTTTCCATGGGCTACATGGCACTACAGTTATCCCGATATTATACAAGTGCCAGTAGAGCAGCCGCTATTAGCGCTAACTAAGCGTTAGGGCTCCTGTACTACCACCCGGAAACAGCAGCCAGACAAGCTGTCAAACCTGTACTCTCAACCTGTCAAAAAATAGCGACCCAAACCAGTCGTCTGAAACTAAGTGACAAGCAAGTGTCTCCAAATTGCCTAGATAGAGAGAAAGACCAATGGTGGGACGGCGTTCATTGCCTTAGTCAAGAAACAAGATCAAGCACTGTGTGTATTTGAAGTGTCTCTGTGAAGGTACCTCTGCATCAGGCTAATATACAACGAAGAAGTGCAAAAGACGGACGATAGGCAGAGCCTATTTACTCCTTAAGCAAACCGGATATTTTTGTTCGAGTCTCCAACTCTAGGAAGGTTGCCGACTAGGACCAAGAAGGCCTCTATCTCCTAGTGATTTTATGCCAATTTTATGTCAGTAAACAGGTTTTACCTCAGAGTTTTGCTTTTTTCTTAAGACCCCTGACACTTCAATTATAGACATTTTCAGGTATCAAAATCATGTAAGGAGTTTTGATCAAAATTAGTATAAAGATTCTAAAAATAACATTATATCTTGATTTTAATGTTTCTAAGAAGACATACAAGTAGTGCCAAACTGTTCTGTCCTGGGTCGAGTATTCTCTCAGTATTTATATACATGATGTTCCTGTTACATAATAGATGGACGTATGTGAAGAACGATTACATCAGCTAGTATAGATTTAGTATCTAGATGGACCAGTGCAAGTTTTTCTTGACACGAAAATCTGAAAAATCAGTCCGCTCTCTGGACTAAAAATTAAATAAGTATGAATAGTGGGTTAGATTCAAGTTGGCAGTTCAAGGAAAGGTCAGACCTAAATGTGTTATAACAAATTCAGTGTCCCCTTGAAGAGTAACCTCATGATACCGTATGAAAGAAAGAAAAACGGTTTTAGTCAGTCAGTTTTGGAAGCGATGATGAACGGACGCAAATTAGGGGTGAATAAAAAAAAGAAAAACGGGAATTTAATTCATAAAAAAGTTGATGGGCCACTTGTTGTATGACGAGAATTTATCTAAAAAATAAAGACCCAGTTTAAATTCTCTGTCGATCTCGCCTTTTTAATTTTCTGCGCATGGAAAGTTTTTGATTACAGACACGGCTAAGATGATGATGATGATGATGATGATGATTATGATGATGATGACGATGACGACGGCGATATGCAGCCCACTACGATGATCATGATGACGACAGCGCCGGTGCGTCAGTATACGAAAGAACTACAAGAGCATTTGAAGTAATTGACTTTATTAAGAAAACCTGTTTTAATAAACGAATACATAACAGTACCAGCAAAAACAAAAGTTTTATATGCAGAGACCCGGCAGTTCATTTAGAATAGTTAGAGTTAAATACGACAGTATTTTTCAATGTAACCACCGCCGGCGGAGACGACCATCTCAAGTCAGGCGCGAAAGGAATCACACGATTTGGTGACCATGCTCTTGTCTACCAGCTCAAATTGAGATATTTTCATTTTGTTTGTTTTATGTTTTTGATAATTTTGTTTTTATTCAGATAAAATCCAGTTTCGTCAATCCAACCCTCCATCCATCACCTGCCTGCCATGCCTTCACGTACCCTGATCGGGGGGATTAGTGGGTACCCGACCTTGCCCAAGGGTCTCCCACATGCTAGCGGAGGGAAGGAGGCGCCTGACTGCTCCTGTTGGTGGAAATATTTCCATCCTACTGGATTTTAGAAACTGGTCAACCCTTCGTTTTGTGTTAGGCAAATGATACTCATTTTTGTACAATGGCTAAGACTTCCTGCTCTGTAAGAGCACTGCCCCTATAGAAGGTAATTGCAACCCACTATAGGTAACCTCTTTGCAAAGGACATCATGATGAAACAAAATATTCAAATGAATGGAGAGCCATGATCATCGATGTCTGCAAACAGACCTGATACCTGAAGAAGAAGACATGTAAGATAAAATTGTTAATATCTAGATCAACCTTTTCAGAGTGAGGGTCAGATGAGACTTTTGGAAGGAGATCGCGGAAGGAGTGAAAAACGAAATCTCAGAATTACTATATTTTGTTTACATGAATAAATTGTACAAAAATTGCATTGAACACTCTACAAATCTGATATTTTTTCTCAAGAGACTTCTGTATGTGATGTTATAAAAGACGCCGACGAAGAGCCATTTTGGAATCATAAAAAAAGAAACGGGGGAAGTAGCAAGTTGATCCAGCATTCGTTTTGACACACCTCACATAGGTTCTCTGATTCATGCCCTTTCCTCGTCTCTCGTTTCCTCTTTGCCTCTCTATTTTTCTATTTTTATATCAGGCCAAGGATTTGAAATTAATAGTTAAAGAAAAATGAAATATACATGCATCATCGCTCGCTGATATTTATACATTTTTATCCCACTGTAAATCTTAATTGAAACCTACTTTTACGTCTATGTCACAAAATGATATGAGTTTTACTGGGAGGTCCGCGGGCCGGATTGCAATAATAAAGCATAGCAGGGTGGCGGGCCGGACACTAAGCCTTCGCGGGCCGGATGTGGCCCGCGGACCGGAGGTTGCCCGGCCCATATCTACAGAATATCTACTGCACAGTAGAAAGTTGAATAAAAAAGGGGTGGGACACGCTTTCTGGCAAAAAAATCATAGAAATACCATTATTGATATTTTCCATTATTTTTTTTAGAGTTTTCAAAAACAAGAAAACTAAATTCTAACAAGAAAGCAGTAAATAAACTTTAATAAATGAAACACAACTCAACATTTAGTATCCTTTGACATGACGGTCATCCTTTTCAAGGCAACTATTACCTCGATTCACCATAGCGAGAACTGCTCTCCGAATCATAGCTCGATCATCCTTCAATTCAATAATAGCTTCAGTTCTGTAATCAGTTGTCGCACAATTGTAATTATATCTTCTCTTCTTTGTGGTATTCTTTTTTCTTGAATTTCCTTTGTATCTGTTCAAAATACTTCTATGTACATTAAAAATCGGAGTTTTCTTTTGTGTCCATTTTTGACAAAGGGGGAGATTTTCTCGAAATATCAAATGATTTCTAATCATCATCCAGACATCACACACAGCTAACACCATACTTTATGTTTATGTAAGATTGAAATAAAAAAATAAATAGATCGTTGTATGTCCTTTCCTTCGATTGTTAATTTTTGTTCTTTTTCAGCTTCCAATCAATCCGGCTCTCTGCATTGCCTCTATCCTTTTTAATACATTTATATATATATATATATATATATATATATATATATATATATATATATTAAGGCAAACATTATTAAATAACACTGAGTGTTTTTGCTTGATAAGACTTTTCTATTTTTTCAATTTTCCGAATGGTCAATTTAGTGTTTCGGTCAAATTGCTGTATGTAAGTTCCATGTGTTTCTTGTTCAATTTTATTTCGTTTTTGCGAGTACTTTCGATTTGATTCGTCAGATCATCTTCAGGCGGTGTTAATTTTGGTTTCTTAAAAAATATATCTTTACTGTTGAGTTAAAGTGTCTAGCATAGTAATACACATTATCAAATTCTTAACCATTAAGTAATTATACGTTTGAATCTTGAACGCGCTCAGAACGTAATCAAATTCTTAACAGTGAAGCAATCCAACTTTTGAATCTTGCACGCTCTTAGAACGTAATCACGCTCTCATGTAACATCTCAATATTATAGACGCTCCTTTCAAGTTGTAAATTTCTGGCCGTTATAATAATAATAAAAAAACTTAACAATAAAGACATTTTTTAAGAAACCAAAATTAACACCGCCTGAAGATGATTTGACAAATCAAATCAAAAGTACTCGCAAAAAAAGAAAAGAAAATTGAACAAGAAACACATGGAACTTACGTACAGCAATTTGACCGAAACACTAAATGGACCATTCGGAAAATTGAAACAATAAAAAAAAGTTTTATCAAGCGAAAACACTCCGTGTTATCTAATAATGTTTTCCTAAATGAAAATATGCTGCCTAAATACACACAATATATATATATATATATATATGTGTATGTGTGTGTGTGTGTGTGTGTCGCTCTACTTATATTATAGTAAATAGGATGAATCGTGTTACTGGGGGTAAAGTGGGAAACGAGGAATCGTTTATCGATCAATTTCATGACATTACAACAAAGAGCATTACCGGCAACTTCGACTTTTGCTTCTTGGCTTTCCAATCTGGATTACCGATTCTTACTGATGCCCATAATATCACTTAATATGCACAAGAATGCTTTAAAGAATAAAAGTCCGGCCGACTCCTGATAAGCCAACAAATGCGACCCAAATCCAACCAGGATTTCTTTCCACTTTCTCGTTTTCCTTTAATGATATTCGACGGAACGCACCGGATAAATCGATATTCATGAACATTTTTATGTCCCCTAAATATACAGATATTTATTTATAGACGTGTTGCGTATCACTTGGCGTAATATGATTTTAAATTTAAGTGTAGTCCTACGTTCACTTATCATTTATCTCGAGGATAAATAATGGATTTGTTCGTTTGATCGATTGAAATAGGATTTGCATACACATTTTACGCCCGTTAAATATACAATTTTTCTTTATATCTCCTAAATATTTTTTAAATACCCCCTAAATATGTTTGCGCATATTTTTTGTCCGCTAAAAGTTTATAGATATATTTTTGTCACCTAAATATTTTTGTTGTCCCATAACTATTTTTGTGCATATTTTTTTGTCCCTCTAAATATGTTTTCATGCCCTCTAAATATTTTTATGCATATTTTTTTTTGCCCTCTCTATATCTTTTTTATGTCTCCTAAACATTTTTGTGTATATTTGTTTGTCCCCTAACTATTTTTGTGCATTTTTTGTCCCTCTAAATATGTTCTCATGCCTTCTAAATACTTTTGTACATATTTCTTTTTCCCTCTAAATTTTTTTAATATCTCCTAAATATTTGTGTGTATATTTGTTTGTCCCCTAACTATTTTTGTGCATTTTTTGTCCCTCTAAATATGTTATCATGCCCTCTAAATATTTTTTTACATATTCTTTTTTACACTCTAATTTCTTGTAATGTATCCCAAATATTTGTGTGTATATTTGTTTGTCCCCTAACTATTTTGTACATTTTCTGTCCCTCTAAATATGTTATCATGCCCTCTAAATACTTTTGTACATATTTCTTTCTTCCCTCTAATTTTTTAAATATCTCCTAAATATTTGTGTGTATATTTGTTTGTCCCCTAACTATTTTTGTGCATTTTCTGTCCCTCTAAATATGTTTTCATGCCCTCTAAATACCTTTGTGTATATTTCTTTTTGCTCTCTAAATTTTTTTTAATATCCCCTAAATATTTTTGTGTATATATTTTGATCTCCCTTCAATGTTTTTATTGTCTCAAAATATTCTTAATAGCTTTTAAATAGTTTTATACCCTAAATAATTTTTAATGTCTCCTAAATTTATTTTAATGCCCCTTAAATATTTTTATGCATATTTTTTTGTCTTCGAAGTATTTTTAATACCTCCTAAATATTTTAATGCATATCTTTTGCCCCATAAATATTTTTTTATGCTCCCTAAATATTTTCGTGCATATGTTTTATCTCCTAAATATTTTTAATGTCTCCTTAATATTTTTGTGCATATTTTTTGTCCCTTAAATATTTTTGTATGCCCCTAAATATTTTTGTGTATATTTTTTTGTCCCTTAAATATTTTTTTATGCCCCTAAATATTTTTGTGTATATTTTTTGTCCCTTAAATATTTTTGTATGCCCCCTAAATATTTTCGTGCATATTTTTTATCTCCTAAATATTTTCATGTCTCCTTACTATTTTTGTGCATATTTTTTTGTCCCTTAAATATTTTTTTATGCTCCCTAAATATGTTTGTGTATATTTTTTTGTCCCTTAAATATTTTTGTATGCCCCCTAAATATTTTCGTGCATATTTTTTATCTCCTAAATATTTTCATGTCTCCTTAATATTTTTGTGCATATTTTTTGTCCCTTAAATATTTTTGTATGCCCCTAAATATTTTTGTGTATATTTTTTTGTCCCTTAAATATTTTTTTATGCCCCTAAATATTTTTGTGTATATTTTTTGTCCCTTAAATATTTTTGTATGCCCCCTAAATATTTTCGTGCATATTTTTTATCTCCTAAATATTTTCATGTCTCCTTACTATTTTTGTGCATATTTTTTTGTCCCTTAAATATTTTTGTATGCCCCTAAATATTTTTGTGTATATTTTTTTGTCCCTTAAATATTTTTTTATGCCCCTAAATATTTTTGTGTATATTTTTTTGTCCCTTAAATATTTTTGTATGCCCCCTAAATATTTTCGTGCATATGTTTTATCTCCTAAATATTTTTAATGTCTCCTTAATATTTTTGTGCATATTTTTTGTCCCTTAAATATTTTTGTATGCCCCTTAATATTTTGTGTATATTTTTTTGTCCCTTAAATATTTTTTTATGCCCCTAAATATTTTTGTGTATATTTTTTTGTCCCTTAAATATTTTTGTATGCCCCCTAAATATTTTCGTGCATATTTTTTATCTCCTAAATATTTTTAATGTCTCCTTAATATTTTTGTGAATATTTTTTTATCCCTTAAATATTTTTTTATGCCCCTTAATATTTTGTGTATATTTTTTTGTCCCTTAAATATTTTTTTATGCCCCTAAATATTTTTGTGTATATTTTTTTGTCCCTTAAATATTTTTGTATGCCCCCTAAATATTTTCGTGCATATTTTTTATCTCCTAAATATTTTTAATGTCTCCTTAATATTCTTGTGCATATTTTTTGTCCCCTTAACATTGTTTAATGTCCCCTAAATATTTTTTGTGATTTGTTAGCTTGATTAATCGACATAGCATACTATCTATTGACATTGCATGATTTGTTAGTTTGTATAATTGTCACAGCAGGATTTCATTAACATGTTTATGTCCCCTAGATATGCAAGTATATTTTATGTTCCCTAACTGTATTTATGTATACTATCATGTCCCCTAAATATACAAATATGGATTTATGAATTTAAGTGTAGATCGTGTTATTAGTTATGCTTGACTGGGCTTGACCCCTAGGTTTATCACGACACAAGGATAGAAAGTGCATATGTTAGATTGATCAATTGACATAGACAGATTTGAAGTTGTACTTCAGTTGCAGTTTGACAGTTAGTAAGAAAACAATGGAATGTGAGATCCTGATAGATAGAAACATTAGACGCCCCACGTGACACGGTGAGGATGATTTCTATTGGTGCAAAATTAATCGGTTACTTTATTAAAATGAATTATGGAATACTTAATTGTAAGAAATTGTATTTAATATGGAATTATGGAATACTTAATTTTAAGAAATTGTATTTAATATGGAATTATGGAATACTTAATTTTAAGAAATTGTATTTAATATACTTCTTAGGCCGAAAAGTATCGTCAAATCTTATTTTCACTAGAAACGAGCGATTTTATTCAAAAGGTCATACTTTTTGTGTTCGAGTGACAATCAGAAAAAAGCAGTAGTTTTGTATTATGAATAGAGAAAGTTTAAAAAGGTTATATTCAAATTATACTTTTGTAAATGTCATATTTCTCGGATTAAAATGACAGTTGTTTTGATTTAAATCGGATTATCAAGAAATCATTTTCATGTCATATTGCTTATTAAAAATAATTTTTTAAAGACTGAAACTCGCAAATTAACAACATCGCTAGGATGCACCTGTAACACCCGCTGATAATTTCGTGAATTGAAAAGGTAAAAAAAATATTACTATTCGAATGTCCTTTCGTTCGTGTGGATGGTTGTCTTGGCTTACGTTTTCTTTTTTTTTTTTTAGTTAATCTGTGCATAGCATAAAATCTTCAAATAAATTTGTCAGTTGCATGCTCGATATAACTAAGATTAGTGAGAGTTGCCAGTCCCGCTGGTAAATATCTTCCTCCTTCCTCTTCTTTAGCTAGGTATTATCATTATTGGTACTCACTAGGAGTTCTCACACAGATCATCGTCAGTGATTGCTCACCGACAACAACCAGTGGTATTTCTTGGAGTCTGAGTGACAACAAGTCTCCCCAGATTTCCAGTATTCTTCACCTCTTTTCGATAACGAGGCGGTATCGCAACAGCCTCTTACCATTGATTTCTCGCTGGTAAGGACAATTGGTCTTCTCTGGGATTTGGGTGGCAATAAGCCCCCCCAAGGTCCCAGCATTCTCTGCACTTTCCCAGTGGAGGTCTGGGTTGTGCTGTCCCTCCTCAGTCTTCTCATCCTCCTCGACTCTCTACAAATATGTTGTCTGGTGTCAGCCTAGGCCGGTACCAGTTTAAAAAAAAAAAAATTTTTTTTTTTTAAATTAATTAAAAATTGCTTTCAATTTCTCACAGCAACGTTTACCCATGATTTATCGTCGATATCAAAAGATAGATTAAACTGGATTTAAGTTACAGAATATGTCATCAGGTAATTTAGTATTTTACGTTCCATGCGATTATTAATGTATCTGATGTGTATATTCTCTAATAACCTGTTATGATTATTTACTCCACTGCCCCATTTGTCATGTTGTAAGACAGATACCCCACCATCGCCCCTGAAACACTGACTGTTTACAATTTGAAAGGTTAATTAGTGCGCAAGTCATTGGTGATGAAGATACTCGCGAACACCTGTGAACGTTTTCTTCTTCGATGCGACTTTGATTTTCTTGAAGGCTGGTAGCGAAATATTCTGGACTTCCACGTGTGATAAAACCAGAAGTCAACCGGTGTGAGAACGGGGGAGCAAGGCGGCCAAATTCTTTTGCATCTGATCGAGATCACACTCTCTTCTCAAAATGATGCTTCCAACTTGCTGTTCTGGTGCCCCCTCGACGTAAATACACTCGACCAACCAGCTAAATCCCTGTGAAGGTCTCCAGGTGCCGTGGAGCCTTCTACTTCAATAGCTTCTTTCCTCGATCTGCCGGCTTTTGGAACTCCCTCCATGCTCCCTGTCTCACTGACTGTACCGACATGCAGACATTTAAAACTAATGTGAACAAGCATCTCGCTGCACAGTTACCAATTTAGGATGACACCCCCCCTCCAGAAAAACTTTCACCCCAATTTTCAGTAGCCCCTTACGTCTACAGAGGTAGCTTGCCTTGTTTTGGGTGAACTATGTTAAAGAAACCCCCAAAACCTGGCGTACCATAACGAGGTGGTTCTCCATCTTATAATTTTTACGTATTAAAAGAAACTTTACATTCGTTCTTGTACATCCTATAAATGTTATAGTTGACTTTTCTCGTACTAACGAGTCATCACTTATCAAGGCTTAAAGACTACTTGAGGATAAGGATTAATGAGATGGATAGATTTACAGATGAATGATGATTAATATTATGAGGGGGTATAGCAAAATTAGAGACGGGTTGTAAAAATAATGTTGAAAACAGTATTTTTACACACGAAGCTGGAGTAAGCATTAAGTTAGAGTAATGGAAAATTCCGCTGGGATGATTACGTCACATGCTATTACGTCATGAGAGTAAGTACGTGGCAAAGAAGCGAGATCAATTCTGATTTTTTTTTTGGGGGGGGGGTTCACGACGTCAAAGTAAACAGACGTCTTCTTCGAGGTCCATCATCCCTACGGAAGTAGTGCGGGAAATTACAGCCCATCCAGATGTACATTGCCGTAAACGATGGGGAGAAAATAAACTTACCCCCCCCCCGAAACAAATAATGTCTTATTTGTTATTTTAAATTCCTCTCATTATGACCGCTACCAGAAGGAACGAAGAAAAGAAGTCAAGAGACGAAATATCCAAAGAGCAATTCGCGACGTGCCAACAGAACAGAACTCAAGACAAAACAACGACCAGAGATGTTGATTGCAGTTTGTGACCATAAAACACGCCATTACGTTACAAGGATTGAAAATCACGCCATGCCACTCACTAAAAACACCTGCCAACTCAGATAACAGCAATTCTTCCCCCTTTGTCACAAACATCGCTGATGGAATGAGATGCAAGGAAGAAAATAGGGAGAAGTGAGAGTATTTATTTACCTCCTCTCCAGGAGGTTAGGTACAAGGCCAGTTTTATCTTACTCCCACAAGTAAGATGTGACCCAAGGTCGGGTCGGGAAAGTGGGGTTTGAAAAGCAATTGTCTGAGCAGCCCCGTCGGCATTCCCCGGTAGGGGCTCCTCAGGCAGTAAGCAATGAACTTACTCCTCCCCAAAGAGGGGAGACAAAGCCTGGGAGGGTGGACCTCCTAGAACTGCACAGGACCGACCCATAAGTGAGAGTAACGAGGTTGACGAAAGTAAACCCTAATCGATTTTCCATACAAACATTCTGATATATAGGAAATCGCTTTTGTATTGTCATGATGTCAACTTTAACATCATAATTCAAATAGTATTTTCCTATCGCCGACTTTATTCAAAACGGTGTAATTATTGTGCCAGTTGAGGTTAGTGGTTTTCTGAATCGCCTAGCATCAAAGAGTCGGGTGTTATTATTATTATCCACACAGGCAGGGAACCAATGAAGAATGCATGCAGTTATCAGCGGTCTCTCTTTGGATAACAGACACGTTGTAGCAAAAAAGGGGTAATTTGCTGAGCTTTCGCTGTGTTATGGATCGTTAACGCTAACGGGCAGGCATTATTAAACAGAAATAAATCATTCAGAAATTGCTGTCGTCGCCAATCAACATCTGCGCCATAAAAATGAAAACCGCCACCGTCTCTAAGCAGCGCTGATATCGCAAACAGGAATGGCTTCGAAGATGACTTCCGCCGGAAGTCGCTGAAAGTTTTTAATCGCCCATTCTGATAGAGTTCTTGCGGTTTGTGTTTGAAGTTGTTGAGTAGAATCCGGACGCGTGCGATGACGCAGACACGACAAAGGATTTTTTAAGATCAGATAAAGACCAAAAGCATTGTTTTTCAAAGTAAAAAGGTGTTTCATAAGCTCGTGGTGTTTGTAAGTTTATGGTCATTTCGTATTTTTATCTTTTATTTTAATTTCTTTTATGGGAATCACTCCAGACAAGAAATGAATCCATTTGACGTAAGAAGCTAAAAAAAATCGAATAGGCTATATTGCCGGTCCCGGCAAAATAACGATTCCTGCGTTATTTTGCCGGTTCATGTATATTTAACTAAATTGTTAAACATACAGTGACGCCCGGCACAATAATGAGTCTTACGTTATTTTGCCGGCTCGTGTTTATTTAACTATAAATTACTTTTTATTATTTAAATTATTTTTTTTGTATTATTTACAACTTCATCAAACGAAATTTTATTCATAATTTAAAACTTTGCCTGATTGTTTTTTTGTTGTTTTTTTTTAATTTAAAACTTTGCCTGATTGATTTTTTTTGTTTGTTTTTAATTAAACTTTGCCTGATTGATTTTTTGTATAATTTAAAACTTTATTAAGCGACAATATATTTTAAAATAACGATACAATTAATTTTTACTTCCGGTTGATTCGATTAGGAGTGAACTCTTCAAAATTACGACTTATTTTATGATTTCATTGAAAGAACATTTTAAAATAGAAACTGTTTAAATCCAGTGATTTTCTGTATATTTTAACATTATCGAAGTTTTTCTTGAAATCCGACTAAATAATCTAATTGTCTCTAATATTTCCGTTCATTTAATTATTTTACTTTTAATGTATTTTTGTATTAAAAGCAGATATTTCTTTAACCGACACAATAGGGCAGGTCGATTTTTTTTTATTTCTTTAACCGACACAACGGATGATGAAAACAAATTGTTTTTAAATATTTGCCTTTATTTATTTCATTACCTTTTCTTTCGCAAGGCCATAACAATTAGGTTTAAAAAAAAAAATGAACCGACATAATAACGATCCCTTTACATTAGTAAATAATTATTGTGCCGGGCGTCATTGTATGTTTAACAATTTAGTTAAATATACATGAACCGGCAAAATAACGCAGGAATCGTTATTTTGCCGTGACCGGCAAAATAGCCTCTTCCAAAAAAATACTACTTTAAGGTGGAAAAAAATAACCAACGATAAGTATTAAATTGATAGATTCCGACCAAGAAAACAGCGATTCTTCCCCCTTTGTCAGAAACATCGATCATGTAATGTGAGAACTAAATGACAAAATAAGGGAAGCGAGAGTTACGAGGCTGTTGAAAGTAAGCCCAAGTTAGTCACTTTCTACTCTTATTTATTTCTTCTCTTATTTATTACACAGAACTGTTTCATCGAAGACCCCCCCCGCACCACCACTAATAGAAAAACTAGTTTTGCAAATAAGAACAAACAAAAATAGCCCTGTAAGCCATGCGCAGTATGCGCACACACCTTTGACTAACTTTTGTGAATCCTGTCCAGACACGCGTTAGGTTAGTGTTAGGTTTTGTGTGTACACAATGTAGAATAAACGCCACTGTGGAACGCATCGCGGAATGGTGGGCAACGATCTGTATGAGTTTATATGGAGGCATAAATAATGAAGAAACGATGTTTTATGCAAATACTTAATGACATGAAAGAATTCCATGCTTTTGGGGTCCAACATCTCGTGTTGTTAAACGTCTGTGTACATTTGCTAATATATATTTAAGCAGGATGAGTTAAGTACGAGTGTGGGCGAACTTGCTTTTATTATTATTATTAGCTATTATTAAGCTAAAGCTTCTCTTTCTTTGCCAATAAAATTAAATTGGCATACGTCATTATTGAAGCGAGCCGGACATACGTACGTTCACTTATATATTTTTTATTAAAAATCTACGGTTTTGAATTTACTTTTTTACGGTATCATTTAGCCAGTAAATTATGAACTGGACCAACATTTTATAAAACTATAACTTATTTTGTTGATGTAATAGTGTTTACATTTCTATTTCTAAAAATAATGTGTAAAGCTGTCAAAACTTTGAATCTTTTAATAGATGAGAATTTGCTAAGAATTTAAAAGCCAGAAATGAATTTCTATTCGACAGTTTAAATGCTTTACAATTACTTTAAAATTTCAGAGTCTCATTTTTTGTTCATGTTAAATATTTTGAATTTTTTGTTTATGTTAAATAAAATCACTCAGCAATTGTGTAGAAACTGACTTGTATTCTGGGTGATTTAATTTCGCAAATAAATTATTGCTTAGAATTTCAAAACCAGAAGTGACTTTCTATTCGATAGCTTAAATGCTTTAAAATTACTTTCAAATTTCGAATGGCCATGTAGTAATTCCAATTTTTTTAACTATTGAGAAAAGATTAAAATAGCTAGCAAAAAGATACTACACGACTAATTCTGAAGAAACCGAAATGCATTCCGGTTGATTTAATTTACTAATTAAAATATTTTTTGATATGATTTTGAAGATTTCGAATTATATTACGCTATTGCGTTTATGATTTCCATAAATAATCGATTAACAGTGAAAGTCACGTAGAAGCGAGAAACACACACACATACACACGAAAAGTGGTCACACAATTTTATTAATATAAAAATTCGATTTTAATGAAATCATTTAATTCTCGTTAAAATCAGAGATAAAATAGTTTTTTTTATTACATCAGCAATGAATATTTTCACCATAAAAAGGAAACTGGAATCGTCTCTAAGCAGCGATGATACGGCAAACAGGAAGTGCTACCAAGATGTCTTCCGTCGGCGGAAGTCAATGAACATTTTCAATCGCCCATTCAGAAATAACTATTACGCCTTGTGTTTGAAGTCATTGTGTTGGATACATTATGACAAAGTTTTCGGGCACGACATTACACTACTTCAAGTTTGCATACTCGCTGAGAACATTCTCATTGTTCTCGACACTCGGTACGACAGTGTATTGGTAGTATCAGACGTACCTTGTTAAGGTGAAGTAGGGTAGGGTTCGCCCCGAGGATGTACACCATTCCAGTGCCTCCTGTTTTGTCGACTTGTTAGATTACCGTTATAAGCTCTTCCCTACGATGATTTGGTTGAGATGGATACATCGCATCAAGCTGCTTATTTATAATGTCTTTTTGTAAGCATGCACAATGTTTAGTGGGAGGCATAGACGACAGACCAGAAATGAGAAAAATATTGAGGTAAGATAAAGACTACCCGAGAAATTGGCTGGCGTCTTTTAAATAATAATGTCTTCTTGGATACAACACTAACAAATCAGACCACTTGAGATTCTACAGAATTAATGTCCGCTCTAGATGGTGGACACCCTGGTCAGTTAGTTTTTATGCCTAGTGATAAAACAGCTCATTATTCTCAAGGTGTTTTGTTATGTGGCCTACTTAAAATGACAGCAATATCTATATGTATTTATTCCAGAAAACGAGCAGAGGAGGTTAGCTGGTCTGAGAGAAAGAAGGGCCTTAGGGGCCTTAATCGGAGAGACTGTTTAGGTTGGGTTGGAAGAGATGTTTCTCCTGATTGCAAGTCTGTCGTTGGTAGAGAAATCAAGTATCACTTTAAACCTCTCAAAATAAAACATCGTTACTTGTTTGAAACTTGAGTTGTGATCCTGTTTGGAAGGAAACTCTCTTTGTTATAGCAGTGACCGGAACCACATAACTGACACTAAGGCCAGTGTTGAAATAAAGCGACGAATTCGGACGGAGCCAACGAGTGGACGATCACGACCTGTGCAATGAACACAGGGTGATAATTACACCAAAAACTTATCGGCCTTTTGGCTAAGTAGAAAGTGTAGTATCTGTTCTGATGGATAATACAAACTATAGACCGGTATCGTCTTGTCCTTCGGGGCTAGATTTACGCCGGTCTATGGGTTTGTCCTCTGCAGTTCTAGGAGGTTCAGCCTCACAGGCTTTGCCTCCCCTTATTGGGGAGGAGTAAGTTTATTGCTTACTGCCTGAGGCGCCCCTACCGGGGAATGCCGACGAGGCTGCCCAGGCATTTTTTCTAGGCCAGAGTGTTCACCTTCTCGGGCGCTGGCTTTTCAAATCCCACTTTTCCGACCTTGTGTCATATCTTACCGCTGTGGGAGGAAGATAAATACAAAAAAAAGCACTTCATAGGATATTCCCTCCCATTATTTTGTTTTTAAGTTGATTATAGTGTCTTTTAACAATCCATTCTGGGATGTTTGCGTATATACAGCAGTTTTCCTATCCGTGTCCCAATAATGCTTTCTTTCAATGTCTTAAGTACGATGTTTTTCTTGTTGTTTTAAAAATTCCACCATCAAATTTTGAAGTCCTCCATTTATTGTTTTGCTTAGCAGATAAGCTGATCAAATCTTTTTCTTTTTTTCGTCTTTGTTCGTAATTTTGTTAATAACGCATAGCGGAATACAAAACTTGTTGGATCAAATTTAATGCAAATCTGAAACATTTGAATTTTCAAATTCGAGGTTGGTCTTATAGTATGCTCCTAAAACCCTTTAAAATACCCCAAATAAACTGACATTTGGTGAATATTCATTAATAGATATCTAAAACTATTAAAATTTTTTTTACAAAAATCGGAGATATCTGAATGTTCGCGAATGTTTTCCAACACCTCTTGCCCACTTTTGCATGAAACTAAATATAGCTCCCATTACCCATTCTTACGCTTAGCCGATGCATTCCAAAATTAATAAGGATCGGTTAATTAGTTTAGGAGTGAATCCTGCAGATACAACGATATAAACATATACACATACCCAACTTCATTTAGAGATAACACATGAACTATTTATAGTCCTTTTTAAACTTAGTTCATTCTGGCAGTTAATTGCGAATTACACACCTTTGTTTGCTCAGTTAATTAAAATGGTTCGTTGTGCCACGGCGTTTCCGGGCCAGCCGCCCCCCCGGGTGGATATTTCATACCCAAATCATACCGGCAGTCTTGGGTATGCTGTGCTGGTGTGGCCTTGTTTTATGTCAGTCTGAGGTTGTGTCCTGGGCAGTTCTAGGAGGTCCACCCTTCCAGGCTTTACCTTCCCCCTTTGAGAAGGGGTTACTTTATTGCTAATCGCCTGAGACGTCCCTAACAGGTAATGCCAACAGGACTGCCCAGGCAATTTCTGTTCGTCTACACTGTTCTTCCCGTTGAGCGCTGGCTTTTCAACTCCCACTTTCATGACCTTGTGTCTGTTCTTCCCGTCGTGGGAGGAGGATAATAAATAACTTGTCATGACATCTCATCCTACCTTCACAGTGTTACCAGATGTCAAAAGGAAATTTTGGACGCGCAAACGGACATTGATTTTCATTGTGTGCAAGAAACGAGAGGCGTATAATTCACGCGTGTTCAGGTAATCTAGTCACGTCAATTATTAAAGAAAGTAAAAATAATCCCGGGAAACGTCGGGTAGGAACAGCTAGTTTATAAAAAAATCAAAAGAAAGTTTTTGTCCACAATTTCTTCTTTGTTTCGCCTATTGTAACCAACGTTATCACTATTTTAAAATCAATACTTAGATGTTACTTAATTTCGGCGCATTTGATTGCCATTTATTATATTGTTTTTATAGTATTATTTTCTCGCCCCCACTCTCTCTCTCTCTCTCACTCTCTCTCTCTATCTCGCTCTTTTTATTTGTTTTTTTTATAACGCCTCTTTTTCTCTTTTTCTTTCTGTAACTTATTTTTCATCCATTCTTTTCTGAATGTTTTCTCCTTTGGCTTGTAAGGAGCGAATTCATATGAATCGTCATGTCACGACTCTTTGATCGGATCGATACATTTGTTGGTGTTGTTTAGCCCAATCCTTTCTAGAATCAGGTACTCACAGGAGGGGTCACAAGAAGGTTACACACATCCATAATGAAAGTGCTGCTATGGAACCGATAGGGTTCGAACTTGGAACGCCTAGATCATCAGTCGAAATCGGTAGCCACTTCTCACCTTTTGCTTTTATATCATTTTTGTTTTCTCTTCTTCTTCTTCTTCTTCTTCTTCTTCTTCTTCTTCTTCTTCTTCTTCTTCTTCTTCTTCTTCTTCCCCCTATGTGATTATTTTCTATCATATGTCACTCCTTCTTTACTTTATTTTCTCGATCTTTCCCAACCCTTTCTACCTTTTTAATATTTTTTCTTCTCCCTATCTTACTTACAAACCTACTCGAATTTTGGCATGTCCTTAAACTACATCCGGTGGTCAGGTTTCAATTTTGAGGCTTTAGGAAGTGTTGAGTCACTCTTTACTTGTATTTAGAGACGAAATATTCACTCATGCATCAGAAAGAGATCTGCTCGGGCATTATCAGAAAGTGTTTTACCAGTGATTTCGATTGAACTCATTATTTCTATAAATTTTTCTTTCTTACTTAAGTTCTTTCTTAAATATCACTCTTACACTGTTTTCTTTTCTTTTTTTCTTCCTTTCTTTCTATTTCTTTTTTTTTCATTCTTTCTCTTTTTATTTCTATCAACCTTTCATTCTTTCTTTCTTTCTTTCTTTCTTTCTTTCTTTCTTACTTAAGTTCTTTCTTAAATATCACTCTTACACTGTTTTCTTTTCTTTTCTTCTTCCTTTCTTTCTATTTCTGTTTTTGTTCATTCTTTCTCTTATTATTTCTATCAACCTTTCATTCTTTCTTTCTTTCTTTCTTTCTTTCTTTCTTTCTTTCTTTATTTCTTAAGTTCTTTCTTCTTAAATATACCTTTACCACTGTTTTCTTTCTTTTCTTCTTCTCTGTAACTATTTCTTTCTCATTTTATTCTTTCTTTACTTTTCCCCAGTCAATACTTTCGACAACAACTTAGCTTTGCATTCTATTAAAGTACAAGACTTTCCAAGTAGGAAAGCATAGAACTATTACAGAATAATCAGTCCTCCCAACGCACGCCACTCGACTGCGCATGCGCAGAGTTACACATTCATTGTGTAATGGCGGATACAAGATGTCGGCGGTGATTTTAATCTAAACATACAATTGCTTGACTATCGTCTATTTCCATCTATTATTCACTTTCAAAAATCTTGACGAGGATTACTTTCGTGAAAAATGACCATTCATCGTTTAATGTTAGACGCCATTAAGTAGTTATTCGGCTTTTCTAAGAGTGCAAAAATATTACAGGCGATATCATAATTTATAACACTTTACTTGGAATATTAAATGGCGGTATGAAATAGAATTTTCGTCGATTCATCACGTTCAAGCGTGGAATAGAAGTTTACGATTTTTTCACGCATCTATATACGAGCTCGTCGACCACTCTATAATAAAGACAAATGTGTACTTTTTTTTTTACTGAAGATCATTGCTTATGAAGGTCTGAGGCCACTCGAGGACAAGGGTGAAATAGATCGTCAATTGGCGGATGATCCTCTTCACGAGATGATTGGAAATGGGTAGAAGATCACTTAAGAGGAATCGGTTATCCAAGAGGACGGCTCAACAAGTATTTGTTTACATTAGACTTGAAGAGGACCATACTGTAGTCGGTTGGGAAGCAGGTTTTGTTCCACAGATAGGACGTTGTTCATGGAAGTTCAGTTTGGTTTTTGGTACAGAGAGAGAGAGAGAGAGAGAGAGAGAGAGAGAGAGAGAGAGAGAGAGAGAGAGGGAATGAAATTTCCTTGCTGTGGTTGTAGTTAGACGAGTTCTTGTTTTGAATGTTCTACAGGTGGTGCATGTATTGGAGTTGAGCCAAGCACCTTCCATGAATATAACGATAAAGTAGATAAAGGCTAGGAACATCTCTTTCGTGTGAAAGAGGCTGTAGGAAGTAGAAGTGGTCCTACCCACTACATTGCGAAGTCGATTTTGTACTCTGTCAAGACAAGAAAAAGTGATCCTAGCGGAATCACCCAAGACATGACAGCAGTACTTTCACATCTTAGGACGTATCTGGCTCTTATACAGGTAGAGGATTGCGTCAGGGGTGAGGTACTTTCTAGAGCGGTAGAATGATCCAACACTTTTTCCAGCAACCTCAGCAACAGATTTGATGCAAGTCTTCCATTTCAGGACTGGCGTGAAAGTCAGTACTTAAAGCTTATCGAAGAAAGGGATCTCTATTTATTTCGACAGATGTGATGGGAGTTTCAGAGTGTTGGTGGTGAAAAAAGAGAAGCTTCGTTTTAGAGTAATAAGTCCTATTGCACCACCCGCTCCAAATCGGAAGTAAGAGATGAATATATATATATATATATATATATATATATATATATATATATATATATATATATGTATATATAGTGAATGCTTTTATTCGAACATGTACAAGGTCTGCTACACTGGCATGTCGATGTTATCGATCTACAGCTCTCAAGAGCTGAGGTCTCATCAGGCAGACAGTTTTTCCTTGATCCGACCCGGTCGGTGAAGTCCAGGATGAGACCTCAGCTCTCGATAGCTGTAGATCGATAACATCGACATGCCAGTGTAGCAGTCCTTGTACATGTTCGAATAAAAGCATTCACAATACAGCTCTATATCTTTATTGAGAACGATTTTGTAAGCCCGATTTGATTCCCTTTGGATTTCTACCCTGTGGATTTTTACTCTACCTGGATTACTATATATATATATATATATATATATATATATATATATATATATATATATATATGGGAAGAGAAGGATGAAGGTAATCCGACGTGATGGGAAAATGAAAAAGGAAAACCAAAAATAGATGTTTTTTATGTGTACATCAACGTTTCGTCTTTATTTATAAGACTTCATCAGGATTATAATATAGAGAAAAATGTCACGCAAGTACAAACACATGTAGACGAAACGTTGATGTACACATAAAAAACATCTATTTTTGGTTTTCCTTTTTCATTTTCCCATATATATATATATATATATATATATATATATATATATATATATATATATAGTCTCGGAAGTTTCTCAACCATTAAAACTATATAAGGAAAAAAAACAACAAAAAAACATTTTCGTCCCAAGTCGTTCAGTAGAAAATCACTCTTTTGTAAGTCAATTTATTTTTTGCAGTTACTATATTAGTTTGCTTCCAAGAATTTACACTAGTCTTAACATTATTTAAGGGATCATCAGTTGTTTACCATGAAAAACTGTTTCTGTAATTTAAAAAGAAGACAGTATTTAATTTCATGGCTTATATATATATATAAATAGAGAGAGAGAGAGAGAGAGATAAATACAGAGATAGAGAGAGAGAGTGTGAGAGAGAAGATATATATATATATAAATCGAGAGAGAGAGAAGAGAGAGAGATATAAATAGAGAGAGAGGGAGAGATTGATATATATATATATATATATATATATATAGAGAGAGAGAGAGAGAAGAGAGAGATATACAAATAGAGATAGAGAGATAGAGAGAGAGAGAGATAGATAGACAGACAGAAAGAGATATATAGATAGAGAGGGAAGAGAGAGATATATAAATACATATATATATATATATGTGTGTGTGTGTAAATAGATAGATAGATAGATAGATAGATAAAGAGTGAGATAGAGATAGATAGATATAGATATAGATAGATAGATAGATAGAGAGAGAGAGAAGAGAGAAAGAGAGTAGTGTGTATGGGAGAGAAACAGACAGAAAAACAGACAGATCTTGATCATCAATGCTCTTCGAAGTGCTGCCATAAATACTTTTGTTACGTAAGCAGAGGAATATAAATGACGTTTAGTTACGCAATCAGACAAATATAAATGACGTTTAGTCACGTAAGCAAATAAAAAATATATTATGTCTAATTACATAGGCAGACAAAATTACGTTTAATTACGTAAGTAACAAAATGAATGACGTTTAGTTACTTAAGGTTTCAAAAATACATTACGTTTCGTCTTATACATGTCTAAGTATGAAAATAAATTTGTACCTCAAAATGCTAGACATATTCTTATAGTTTTGTATAAAGAGTTTTGACAATAATATCTGGGATGGAAGGGTTCATCGTTTCTTTTGGTAATCCATTGTAATTTATGGACAATAAAGACATTCTACTCGTTGTAAAAGTCAAAATCATCGAAATAACAAAAAGCAAGAAGAAAGAAAGGGTAATATGGAGTTTGGGTCTGGAAGCAGGTGTAAACAGAATTTGTAATTCATTCCCCAGCAAGTAATTAGTAGTTTTAATAATCGGATGACATCGATATTACCCGGACGTGGAAGCACAAATAACAGCGGCTCTAATCAAGGATAAATTGATAGTCGATGGTTTGATTAAATTAATGTTGATCGATGTCTGTTCGCTCAAGGATGTTGAACCGATTAGCAGTGGCTAACATGAAATCAACGGCTGAACCATCAATTATTTGTCAAGAAGATCAGGTGGTGCAGTTTCCGGTTAAGAAGAATTATGGGGTTATTTTTCGGTATGGATCAGTTGTATGAGACCAGCTCAACGGATTTGAAACAGGGAGTGACTGTTTTAAAAGCAGGGATCAGGAAAGCTCTGGTTTGTTTGTTTATACGGAAAATCAATTTCAGAGATTTAAATTTTTTTTTGTTTACTGGTGAATCAGCAGTTATCCTCCAGTACTAGCCTACCCACGAGAACAAAATAAGACGTAAGGTCAATTTTTAATGTAAGGAACATCCAGCTTCTCAAAAATGGGCGCTCTGGATTGGAACAAAACATAAGGGGCAAAAGCATTTGAGAATAAGGATTAATGCCGCAGAAAACCGTTAAATTGATTAGTTTGATTTTCTGTTTTACCGCATATCAACAGTTTTTTTTGAGGGAGGTGACGGTGGTTAAGTGGATATTGACACATACTGAAGACCTGAGTGTTCCAAGTTCGAATCCAGTCGTTTCCACAGTACCACTTTAACTTAGGGATTTTGGCAACCTTCTCGTGATCCCTCCCGTAAGTACCCGATGTCTTTCCAGAAAGATTTCTAACTAGAAAAACATCGGGCAAATTAATGCCAACACCAGAATCATCTGATTCACACGAAAGAAGAAGAACAGTTTTTGAGTTATTCTCTCTATTTTTTATTTTTCTTATCTTTCTGTTTTTGCTGGAGATGGGGCACTCTAGCGGATGCCAGACATTCACCGGCTATTTCAGACACTCCAGCCTAGAGATCGTTTTAAGAACCTAACCGTCCCTTTAAGTGCAATTGTTTGTATTTTTCTTGCACTCGGTTCACCGGGTATACTCGCCAGATAGCTCTTGAAATTCTTCTTCATTAGTCCTGTTGCTCCTATAATTACTGGTATGATGGAGATTTTCCTAAGATTCATGTATGTGTGTGTACGTGAGTAGGTAAAATTATTGTCCCTTTTTGTTTTATTTTACTTCAGTCGAAGTTCTCAGAAACATGTCATGCAAGTACATAGAAATATTGGGTTGACATGATGGGTTAATGATAAGAAGTAGTAACCACTAGCATCATGTCAACCCAATATTTCTAGTTACTTGCATGACAATTTTTTAAAAATTATCATCCTGAGGAAGTCTTACAAATAAAGACGAAACGTTGATGAATACGTAAAAACATCTTTTGGTTTTTCCTTTTTCATTTCTCATATATATATATATATATATATATATATATATATATATATATATATATATATATATATATCTATATATATATCAGCATATATATATATATATATATATATATCAGCATATATATATATATATATATCAGCATATATATATATATATATATATATATATATATATATATATATATATATATATATATGCTGATATATTGTCCTTGATTTTTGGCTATAGACGGCCGATGTTTATCGGTGCGTTTTTATTAGTTTTTTTACTACCCTGAGTGTTTTCTATCAGAATATGCAGACGACTGCATTATTTTAATTCGCTTTTAATCGGACGTGTCATCAATTTTTACATATATATATTTTTTAAACTAATTAATTAATTTATAAACTAAGCTTTGTATATATAGATTTCTTTAATTAATTTATAAATTAATATTTGCGTGCACAAATGAATTAAAGAAATCTATGTATACAAAAATTAATTTATAAATTAATCAATTAGTATATATATATATATATATATATATATATATATATATATATATATATATATATATATATATAGGCAAACATTATTAAATAACACGGAGTGTTTTTGCTTGATAAGACCTTTTTTATTTTTTTAAATTTTCCGAATGGTCCATTTAGTGTTTCGGTCAAATTTCTGTATGTAAGTTCCGTGTGTTTCTTGTTCTATTTTCTTTCTTTTTTTGCGAGTACTTTCGATTTGATTCGTCAAATCATCTTACGGCGGTGTTAAATTTAGTTTCTTAAGAAATATGTCTTTATTGTTGAGTTTTTTAAAAATTATTATAACGGCCAGTAATTTACAAATTAAAATGAGCGTATATATATATATATATATATATATATATATATATATATATATATATATTCTAAGAGACGAATGCAAAACGCGATAAATCCAATTAGTTTAAATTTTGACATTAAACAATAAAAGAGAAAAGATATGAAATCTAGACTTCGACAGAAAGCTTATTTGAATTGTAAGTAAAAATAAAATTATGCCGGTATCATATCATGTAAAACATGATTTGGGTGTGTGGCTTTGCAATTTTGATAATGGCGTTTATCGCGTTTTGCATAGAAACCCTTCTGATGATTCCCGAAAAATAAAATGAAACATATGTGTATTTTGATAAGAATGTTATAATATTTATCATAATATTATTTATAGACCCCCTAAAATCATTAGACCGACCTTTTAAGATAATTATAATTAGATTTTCAAGTTTAAATGCGTAATGCTAAGTTCCGACCTAACGTGTCGTTGAACACTGTTGATAACATCCTCTTAGCTATGTTCGCTTACATAGACATAAATAGATCTCAAATCTCTTCCTTCAACGTTGTTGGTTTGTTGGCGGCATAGTCCTAAGCGTTCAGACAAAAGTTGTAATGTTGACTTGGGTATGAGGGTCTCAAATTGTGTTACCGGCAGTGTACGCAACCTCCACACTGATGATTCCCGGAAACGGATGAAACACATGTGTATGTGGATAAGAATTTAATAATATTTATCATAATATTATATATATATATATATATATATATATATATATATATATATATATATATATGAGGTAAGGTACACGATAATTCATGAAAAAGAAATGTGGTGGACAAAATGTATATATATATATATATATATATATATATATATATATATATATATATATATATATATATATATATATATATATATATATATGTGTGTGTGTGAAAGTATATGTTTGTGCATACACTTTTTATTCTTTATATATACTAAGCTTTTCCAAGTGAAAGCTCGATGATTGTCAACATATTAACACAGAGCATATATAAATAAACAAAATTTTTCTACATTCCAAATACCAAGATTTAATTCATCTTACCAATCATTTAAAAAAAAAAAAAACAAACTTTTGTACAATTACGGGTGTTGTTTATATGTTTTAATAAATATTGCATTTGTACAACTTTTATCTCCATCACTTATATATATATATATATATATATATATATATATATATATATATGATTATTTATAAATAAATATTTTCAAATTTACCCATATACACACGTGTTTCATGCTAAACCTGCACTCATCAGTATGGGAGGAGACAATTCCTGCCGGTCACACAGTTCGAACCTCAATACGAAAGTCATATTTGACTCAGTAGCCGGAGCGCGTACCAATGTTATCACCACGCGTTGTCTTAGAAATGGGAGATTAAATTCACGTCTAAATAGCAAATTCAACTGCGATGCAACAGACTGCCAAGAGCACTGAATAGACGGGACTTAAATTATTGTGATAAATATTTTCAAATTAACCTATATACACATGTGTTTCGCACCAAACCTGCAATCATCAGTATGGGAGGAGATACTACCTGCCGGTCACACAGTCACATGCATATTATTTTTATTTTTTATTTTTTTTTAACATGATTCACCAAACAAGGCAGGCCGCCACTGTAGACGTAAGGGGCTACTGAGAAAAAAGAAAAGGGGAGAAGGTTTGGGGGGTCAGCCTAAATTGGGATCTGAGCAGCGAGATGTCTGTTTACATTAGTTTTAAATTTCTGCATGTCAGTACTGTCGAGGAAACAGGGGACAGGGAGGGAGTTCCAGAGGCCAGTAGCACGAGGAAAGAAGCTATTTGAGTAGAATGCTCTCCTGCATCTGGGGACCTCCACAGTGAATGAATGAGATTTAGTAGATTGTCGAGTTAGTCTAGTGAATTTACGTCGAGGGGGCACCAGAGTAGCCAATTCATCGGAGCATAATCCATTGAAGTATTTGTAAAACAAACATAAGGATGCTACATTGCGGCGATGGGACAGGGACTGGAGCTTAGTTGACAGTGAGGGACCTATTAGGTTGGCGATTCTTTTTTGGACTTTGTCAAGGAGGGAGAGACTAGTAGATGATGCACCAGCCCAGATGTGGCAACAATACTCGATGTATAGGCGAATGGTGGCTTTGTAGAGATACAGGATAATGTCAGGTGTAAGGAGTTTACTAGCACGGCAGAGGGAGCCAACCTTCTTTGCGGCAGCCTTGGCAATGTCTTCAATGTATGTGTTCCAATTCATGTTACCTGTGAAGGTTAGGCCGAGGAGTTTGAATGGTGAACTCTCAGGTAGGGTGTTATTTGCCATGACAATCGATGGTTGGAGATGTTTCTTGTAGTTGTTGAAGGAAAAGAGCTTTGTCTTAGCGGCATTAAAAGTTACCAACCATTTATGACCCCAATCCACTACAGCCTGGAGGTCATTCTCTAAAGATTAAGCCATTGCCTCGGATATGATCGCGTCTGTTTTACCAACATGGCGAGAGTAAAGCGTGGTGTCGCTAGCAAATAAACCAATCGCAGACTCTATGTCAGCATTATATTACCCGTTCTGATGCATATTATTTCCGTTCGACATCTCCTTATCGAATGGATTTGATGTCATAGTGTAAGCTCACATAGATGATCTTCCCATTTTCTTATTCATCTTTCATCTCCACAAATACTGAAATTGTCAAATACAACTCTCTCTATTAATTTCGTACTTCAGTTCGTATATACACACGAGTCACGTTTTCATTTTATTTCTCTTTCTCTTATACCGTTCGTACTTTTATTTTTCCCCGCCTAAATTCCTCGTTTCGTTTCATCGAACGTTGTCATTGGCTGACAGCGCCATGACACAAGACGCAAGAAAGATAGGTTCTCTGAACTGTGGTCACTTTAAACTGTCCAGTAAATCATTCATGTGGGATAGTCAGATAAAAAAGGTGATTATTTTCATTATAAACGACACCTCACATTAAAACAAGAAACGGACGAGAAGGCATCGAACCATCAAGAAAAATCAATTTTATGTTCTTTCCCGGTGTCAGTTTATAACTATTGGAATAATAGATTCTTTATTGAAACACCAAGCTTTTGGACGCAGAGATTTGACAGAGAACCACAAATGGTATTCTGCAGATTGTAGTAAGTACGCCCTTAACCGGACTTGTCATTATTTTCATTTAATATACATATTTAGTAATTATTTTTACGTACATAAACGTAATCCATGGACACGTGTTTCTGGCTATCCTAGGCCAGAAATTGTATATAGTTTAACATGACGCCTTACCCGAAATAATGACAATATTTTATCGCCTTTTAAGGTACGCAGTTTTTGTTATTGTTTTTACAGGCGATAGAACAGCGTTGTTTTATCGCCAGAAAAAAGTAATAACAAAACTACGTAACTTAATAGGTGATAAAAAACAGTTTTTTTTTTAAGGCAATGGTGAAATATTAAAATGGAGAATAGGTAACTAAGATACATTTAGCATATTACTCGCTCCTACCCCTCCATTTCTTTCTTTCTCTCCCCTTCCCTCTCTCATATATATATATATATATATATATATATATATATATATATATATATATATTTGTTTGTTTTTTTAATGTACGTATACGTTTCGTCCTTTATAATCGGGACTCATCAGCATAGAGATATAACTATTCACTACTGGTCATGCGATTCGAACCCCCGAATCCCGAGTATTTTGTAACTCAAATCCCGACGTCTAGAACCACTCGGCCAACGCTGAATAGCGAATAAACAGTGATAATTTTAACACTTTATCTGTCGGCTTGACGTCATAAGAGCGTTCTACTTAATGAAAGGAACGATGCACATATATATATAGCGACGTCATGCTGCGTTGATACTAAAATAATTCACAAACACATTGCAACTGTCAGCATTTATAATTTATTTCGACTTCCCAGTCTCCTCAGAATGCTAGTGGGACAGTTACAAATTGGAAAAAAGAAATATTGACCAGCCCCCAAAAAATATGATAGGCAAATTGTCATTCTGAGGAGACTGAGAAGTCGAAATAAATTATAAATGCTGACAGTTACAATGTGTTCGTGAATTCTTTTTTTCTATATCCTATTCTTGCTCTGTTTTCTACATTGAGCTCTCTTACTTGGATTTCTTACCAAAATTATTCACTTTAAAACTATATATATATATATATATATATATATATATATATATATATATATATATATATATATATATATATATATATATATATACAGGGTGGGCCAAAATAAGGGTCCTATCTTTAAATTTGAATAACTTGAATTTGAATAACTTCCACAAAATAAAAGTTAAACTCACCAAACTTTATGTGTGTGTAGACTGACCCTTCCGAGATTTTTTGAAATAAACAAAACAAATTTTAGCCGAAAAACACTTCTTAAAACTTACAAAAACTAAAGTATTGTTTTTTACACTGTTTTGAGTTTTTTAAGCAAAAATAATGTTTTCTAAATGAGGGTACGTTCCTTAGGGCTAATACGGCTCATGCTTGCTTCGGAAGGGGTCCTTTACTTATTCTAAAAAAAAAAAAAAAAAAAAAAATCAATAAATAAAAAAGTTATGAATTTTTAAAAATAGGACCCTTATTTTTGCCCACCCTATATATATATATATATATATATATATATATATATATATATATATATATATATATATATATATATATATATATATATATATATATGTGTGGTTTTAAGAAGAACAATCGAAGTCATAATAAATCGGGGAGGGGACAACATTACATGTAAGAGAGAGAGAAAGGTAAAAACAAACTTTCATTATAGGTATTATATTTCATCATTACATAATACAAAAGCGTTTATATGCCGTAAAAAAGTTTACACAAAACAATTTGATGAATTTTTCACTCCCGAATAACAACAACCATTTCCCATTAAGGTGATATGAAACCGATTTCAGTCAATGGTGGTTGTATCTTTTTCTTTAGGTCATCAGAAATGATGATAATAATAATTTATTTATGAAAAAATTAAACCACTAACATTTCGATCCACCCTATTCATTCACTGTATGCACTCTTCTTTTTCTTCGACTCCTCCCCGTTTTCATACTTCTTCTTTAACTGATTGGCGATAACGACTTTCTTCATAACGTCAGAAAGAATTCATACGGATAGATCGTCATCACAATAATTCAAAAAGTAGTTGATATGCCGTAAAACAGATAACACAAAACAATTGATGATCTAATCACTCCCGAGCAACAACAACAGCGTACATCCATACCCAAACACCGCACACCCATTGAGGTGATCTGCAAGGTACACCAATTAGCTTTCCATCTCAGAAGCAATGTCGTTGATGTACTCTGGGTATTTTCCAACCATGAGCGGGAAAATGGAAACATTAACTTAATAGGGGGGGGGGGATATAGGGTTCCCAGCATAACAGGGTAATAAATATGTCGGCTCAAATTGATTTTTACGCTACAGATTTCAAAATCCCTCGAGGGAGCGTTGAGGAAGCGTAGAACCAATAAACGGAGGTCCAATTGTAGTGAATATTTGCTCAGGAGTGATTAGCTCATCACTTGTTTTGTGTTATCTGTTTTACGGCATATCAACCACTAGATTTACCTTGGGTATTTTCCAATTCCGAGCGGGAAAATGGAAATATTAACTTAATAGGGAGAATATTGGATTCCCAGCATAACAGACTAATAAATATGTCGGCTCAAATTAGTTTATTACGCTACAGATTTCAAAATCCCTCGAGGGAGCGTTGAGGGAGCGTAGAACCAATAAACGGAGGTCAAATTGTAGTGAATATTTACAAGTTACTCATTAAGATGCTACACGTTCACTTCGGCTTATTCACTGGCGCGGGTCATCATCATCTTTTCAGTATTACGTCAGTCATGATATTCAATTATATTGTTATAAGCTCGGCTACTCGGTGTTTAAAAAACGTGTGTAAAATACGTCGCTGAAATAACATTAATTGAAGTGGAAAATCTGTTTATGGAAATGTGGATAAGCAATTGAACATGCTAGTAGAAATAAACTCACAAACACATCATCAAAGCTGGAAAAAGATATTTCGGTCGATTCGTTCGCCCATATTCAATTGGTAAAATGAGCTTTATTAAAAAGAACTTGACATTTGATACAGTGGAGCTTGGAAGAAAAAAACGGTACATAATAATAATAATCTATAAGCATTATAATAATAATCAAGATAATCTATATATTAATACGATAGCGTGTGTGTTCGTGTGTCACGCTTCCGGCAAAAGCTCTGCGCATGCGTGCCGCACCTAGATTTGGAAAAGCATTCATGACAGTTAGTTTTCGTAATGTTTCAGGTATTTCCCTTTTGCGCAACGGTTAGCGACGTAGGTTTGTAGTTCGATTCCAACCAACCTCAAATTTTTTTTTCTACATCGAAGGGGAGGAAGGGAGTAAGGTAGGGAGGGGACGACCGGGAAGACACATATTAATATGATAGCATGTGTGTTATTTTGTATGTCACGCTTACATCAAAAGCAACGACCTTCTAAATCTGTGTATGCTACCTATGAATTGGAGCCAAATTTAATTTAATCTAAAGCATTTACAAAGTAATGTATAGGTTAGGAACAAGATAATTAGTATTGAAAACATCATTTCGTGTAATTTACACGGGTCCCGCTAGTAATAATATTAATTATTAATTATAATCAGGACAATAATCAAATTTGATGCATATATAGTATCATAAAAATATAAAAGGTTAATTGATATTGATAGAATATAACAGAATAATGAAACAATACAGTTGGAAAATTGATATATACATCTATGAGAGAAATGAAAAAATAAGAAAAGGAGAAAAAAAAAAAAAAACGATATAATAAAGATAGAAAGAATCTAAAAATAAGAATTAAATATTAAATTTTAAATATTAAAATTAAATTTAAATATTAAATTTTAAATATTAAAATTAAATTTAAATATTAAATTTTAAATATTAAAATTAAATTTAAATATTAAATTTTAAATATTAAAATTAAATTTAAATATTACACCCAAATATTAAATAAACTAAATAAAATAATATAAATATATAAATATATAAATAATATATATATATATATATATATATATATATATATATATATATATATATATATACAGGGTGGGCAAAAATAAGGGTCCTATTTTTAAAAATTCATAACTTTTTTATTTATTGATTTAAAAAAAAAAATCTTTTTAGAATAAGTAAAGGACCCTTTCCGAAGCAAGCATGAGCCGTATTAGCCCTAAGGAACGTACCTTCATTTAGAAAACATTATTTTTGCTTAAAAAAACTCAAAACAGTGTAAAAAACAATACTTTAGTTATTGTAAGTTTTAAGAAGTGTTTTTCGGCTAAAATTTGTTTTGTTTATTTCAAAAAATCTCGGAAGGGTCAGTCTACACACACATAAAGTTTGGTGAGTTTAACTTTTATTTTGTGGAAGTTATTCAAATTCAAGTTATTTAAATTTAAAGATAGGACCCTTATTTTGGCCCACCCTGTATATATATATATATATATATATATATATATATATATATATAATAAAATAATAGAAAATAAGATTCAAGAAAAAGGGAGATAAATAAAAAATAATTCAAGTAATTAGATGAAATATAAAATGTACCTATGTCTGTATTTATATGAAAAAGGCAAACACAATGACTTCGAGAAAATGTTTTCTCTCGAAGTCTTCGCCTATTAAGTTACGTAATTTTTGTATAATTTTAGTTATTCGGACTACATTTCTCATCTTCAGTGTTATCATCACAACGTTTCGTCCGCTGTAACCTCCGGCCTTCTTTACGCGTACCTATTCTAACTTGAGAATATTTCTGTCGAACTCGGGAATCTGGACGGAATTTCGAACGGAACTCTTTATTTAATCCACTGGGGTAGCATGCTCTTGTTCCGTCAGCTTCAGTAATTCGTAATTCATTGTATCGCCCGCACCGAGGATTGAACCTTCAACCAAGGATTGCACCAAGGACCCATGGCGCTGTGGATATAGTACTATGTTAAATTCAGTTCCAAGTGATAGTCATCTGAAGGTTGAAGGTTGAAGGTTCAATCCTCGGTGTGAGCGATACGAAGACTTGTGAATTTTGTGATGATAACACTCACAGTGAGAAATGTAATCCGAATAACCAACATTATGCAAATTATCAATCCCCATCTAAAAAATTCAGAAATACGTAGTTTTTGTTATTGTTTTTTTTCTGTACAAAACAGTAACAGAAACTAGGTAACTTAAAAGGCGATAAAATATCGTAATTATTTCTGGCAAGGCGTCATTGCCTGATGGTAAGACGTTAGACTATAGTGGGTTCAATCCTTGCCTAATAAAGGTTGATAGCCAGACACACGTGCCCATGGATTACTTTTATGTGCGCAAAAAATAAATAATAAATATAAATATAAAATAAGGGCGACTTAATGCAATATTCTGCATATTCTTTACCGCTTAGGAAGTAGAAAAATACAAAAATACAACGCTGTTCTATCGACAGTAAAAACAATCACAAAAACTACGTAATTTAATAGGCGATAAAAAAATCGTACATATTTCTGGCCTGATGGTAAGACTATAGACATTAACATCGTGGGTTCGATCGTTGTTCAGGTTAGCCATGCTGATGACGGCTGATAGCCAGAAACACGTGTCCATGGATTACTTTTATGTACGTAACAACATATATATATATATATATATATATATATATATATATATATATATATAGTGATATTACTACTAGCAGTACTTTGGACTGTGCTATTGTTGGGTACCATTGGTTAGACTCTGCTAATTTGAAAGCCTGACCCGCGATTTTTACTAGAAGTATATCTATCTGGCCCCATTGCACCCCAAACACAATAATGTACATGATGTATGTGAATCATGGCGCCACCTTCAGCCAAAACAAAAAGCAGACGTGTCTGTCTGCGTTTTCTCAATCAATTTTTGTCTTTTATCAATCCATATTAAAATTGAATATATGGTTTACTTCATGCTATATCTGTGTTTATTCGAAATACTCCCCTTTTCTCCTGAATATTCTACAGTATTTTTAGCCTCGTATTTGAGTTTCACGAATTACCTCGGACATCACCATATCCGAACACGCAACTCTAAGGCAAAACTCTCAAGTAACACCGAATGTGTTTGGATGCCTACCACTCATACTAGCTTCCTTGGTATACGAGATCAGGTAAAAGGCAACGTAATTGCTTGCCGAAGCACAAAACTAAAGAAAGAATCACGAGCTGCTGAATAGCTATTTGGTCACGTTTAAATGTTCCGTTTTTCTAGGAATTTATAACGTTACAAAATAAAACAGCACATATAAAAATATTTCTTGATTCAGATAGTTAATATTATAACAGATGGTTAATATTATAACAGATGGTTAATATTATAACAGATAGTTAATATTATAACAGATGGTTAATATTATAACAGATGGTTAATATTATAACAGATGGTTAATATTATAACAGATGGTTAATATTATAGCAGATGGTTAATATTATAGCAGATGGTTAATATTATAACAGATGGTTAATATTATAGCAGATGGTTAATATTATAACAGATGGTTAATATTATAACAGATGGTTAATATTATAACAGATGGTTAATATTATAACAGATAGTTAATATTATAACAGATGGTTAATATTATAACAGATGGTTAATATTATAACAGATGGTTAATATTATAACAGATAGTTAAATCTTCACCATAATGAAGATTTCTGTGTCTATATATTTAGGAAGTGTCTGCATCAGAGGCAAGACAATTACGAACGTACGTTTTTTATCCGACAACATCGATGTACTTACAGAGATTGAACAAGAACTGGTCAGCCTAGTGGAAAAGCTAAACTAGACCACCTCGACAGCCTACAGCATTTAGACCAACATAGAAAAGACCAAAGTGATGGCGAACAACACCACTGGCATCAGCAAATACATCAAGGTCAGAGACGAGAAGCTGGAAACCGCCAACAGCTTCAAGTACCTTAAGGCAGTTGGAATGGATGACGGATCCAAGCCTTAAGTGTTTGCAAGAATTGTACAGACAACATAATCACTATCTAAACTAAGGCCCATATGGAATAACAGAAAACAGAAGACTCTGCTCCAACACCAGATTGTAGCGCTTCCCCATTTCTGTACACGTGCGAGTCGTGGATTCTAACTGCCTAAGAGAAGGATACAGAACACATAGATACGATGCTTCCGAAAGGTCTTCATTATCTCATACAAAGACCACATTACAAATGAAGAATGGAAGAACAGACTCTGACAAGCAGTCGTGCCATATGAAGATCTACTGACCACTGTAAAGAATAGGGGAATGAAGTGGTACGGCCATGTTACACGATCATGAGGATCCACAAAGACAATCCTGCAGAGAACCGTACAGGGACGAAGAATAAGGGTCAGCCAAACGAAGAGGTGAGAGGACAGCATCCGAAAGGGGACAGAGCTGGCGCTGAGTAACACGCTCAATAAAACTGGTTTCTTAATAATCTTTAGCGCCTTAACGATCAACTAACTATGGAATAGCGCCTTAATGATCAACTAACTACGGAATAGATGATGTTGATGATATTAGAATCGAAATAAGGAACATTATTCTCAAAGAAAGATGGTTTTAAATAACATCGGTCATCATATCTATGACCACATATGTAACGTAATCACTGAATCAATCTTAATAATTTGTCTGATTAGCCAGGTTCAGATGCAAAAGAGATAATATAATTGTTGTGGGGTACAAATCACCCCTATTGAAGAACTAATGGAAGCAACCATCTATAATAAATACCATGGTTGCAAAGACTCAAACAGAGGACACTCCTATCATGTGAGTGTCCACGTGTGGTATCTGTTCCGATGGATACTACACCCTATAGACCGGTGTTGTCTTGGCCTTCGGGGCATGATTCCGCCGGTCTATGGGTCTGTCCTGTGCAGTTCTAGGAGGTCCACCCTCCCAGGCTTTGCCTCTCCTCTTTGGGGAGGAGTAAGTTGATAGCTTACTGCCTGAGGCGCCCCTACCGGGGAATGCCGACGGGGCTGTCCAGGCAATTTTTAATGGCTAAAGCGTTCACGTTCTCGGGCGCTGGCTTTTCAAATCCCACTTTCCGACCTTGTGTCACATACTCCTATAGTGGGTAGGTGTTAAATATCGAGGACATTCCTATCATGTGAGAGTCCTCGTACTACGTGTGGTATCTGTTCCGATGGATACTACACCCTATAGACCGGTGTTGTCTTGGCCTTCGGGGCATGATTCCGCCGGTCTATGGGTCTGTCCTGTGCAGTTCTAGGAGGTCCACCCTCCCAGGCTTTGCCTTTCCTCTTTGGAGAGGAGTAAGTTTATAGCTTACTGCCTGAGGCGCCCCTACCGGGGAATGCCGACGGGGCTGTCCAGGCAATTTTTAATGGCTAAAGCGCTCACCTTCTTGGGCGCTGGCTTTTCAAATCCCATTTTCCGACCTTGTGTCACATACTCCTATAGTGGGTAGGTGTTAAATAAAGGACATTCCTATTCATGTTTTACCGCATGGTAGGAATCCGGTCATCTCCTACCACATTTAGTGGCGTTACTGTATTGCTATGAATAAATACATTGTATATTTTAACCTGTCACAATTTGTGGTTGTTATCTTTGTGACCCCTAGCACGGGTCTACAACAATAATTAACATTTTGCTTCCCGTGGTATAAGAAACGAAACATTGTTTTACATATTTAAAATAATGCTTTTATTCTTTTCCTACAAGTCATGCACAAATAAACAAACCTCGTAACTTTAAATGTCTACTCATCTTCGACTAATCAGCCTCTCTCCGAGACTCCTTCTCCCTCAAACACCATAGTAAACCTGTTAAATAATATTTATTTACGTCATCTAACGCCTCTTTCTGACCGAATTCGTCGTTGGCTTAATTCGACCCACTTGTCATCCACTTTCTTTTCTTTGTTAAACAATATTCATTCTTTTATCGAATGTTTTCTCACTCAATTGATGTCATCGACATAGGAATGTTTCTTCTCTGCTGTTTCAATCCCAAATAATTATTATTTTTGTTTTGATCTTAAATCCGTCTGCTGACATCCGGGGTTCTAATCCTGGTCTTGCACTAATTATGTTACACATACATAAAACAACCCGTGTTAATTAACAGCATATTCCTTTAAAACAATATTTAAAACTTTAGTTGCAACTACACAGACACGAAATCTTCATTATAGTAACGAAATAAAATAAAATGAAAATAAGTAATCATTTTTATAATGCGATTGATAGTTTCATGGATTTGTGATACTCCACTCCACAGGACTTTAAATTATCCAAAAAGGGGTTGATACGCCGTAAAATAGAAATACGAAAACTGAAATTTACAAATCGATATATATATATATATAACAATTTTCTCCTCATATCTCATTGAATTTTCTTAGTTTTTAATTTATCATTCTGACTTTTCCTCTTAGAGGGTCAGACAATAAGGCCTTAAGGACAATTTTAGCAATTTTCTTTTTTTTCCACCCGCTCGTTTCATTGATTAAAATAACGTTTCCTCTGAAATTTATCCTACGATTTTATTTTACGCGAAATCTACTTATACACACACACACACACGCGCGCGCGCACACGCATATATATATATATATATATATATATATATATAAATGAAAAAGAGAAATAAAAAATGCTAAAATGACAAATCTAGTTCATATTCAGTTGTTCAATGCAAGGTGTATTCAATAAAAACATGTTTATTTTTCTTTCCTTAAGCCAGGCTTTTCAAATATTGGAATCATATTATCAGAGGAATTACATAGATAGATAAGTTGGCATGAAAGTAACAAAAATTCAAAATTTGAAAAATATATTTCAGTATACTGGCATTTATCATGGAATATCACAAAAATTTACTTTCTTAACACTTAACCATAAAATTTTAATTTCATAAGACTTAGCCTTAACATTTTAATTTCTTGGGGCGTAAGCATAACATTTTAATTTCTTAAGACTTAGTCTTTAAACGTAAGACATATTATATAATAAAACTCATGTAATAGATTTTGATCAAAATTGGAATAAGTATTCTAGATATAAAGTTTAATATCATTATATCTAGATTTGAATCTTCGTAAGGAGACATAAAAGTGTTACAAAAAATGTTCTGTTCGAGGAATTAATTTACCCGTCCTGGGACAGTTTTTCTCCTAGTAGATATACATGATTAAGTTTTAAGTAAAAAATAAACAAAAGTAAGTCAATCATTTTGAATTCTTAATTCGCACATTTCGTTTATATTTCAATGCAAACTTAGATGAGAAACTCAGGTTTTATTGTAATCTTTTTGCACGTACCGAGTTGAGTCTATTTTCTATGTCATACCTGTTCTACTCTGACATTTGAATACCCTCGAAGGCTAAAATTGATGTCATTTTCGTTCTTTCTGCATTGCAGGTTTTCAGAGGACCTGAAGCATTTCCTTCCGTGACCCCAGTTTCCTCTAAAGGTACCACCGATGCAATCATTTTATTCATTTAGTTATTCACTTCCGCTTTTGACAAAACAGAAAAGGTCTTGCGGGTCGAGTTACTTCCGTTGGCCTCAGAGGAAAATACCGCTCAATCACCCGCTGGCAATAATTGAACATTTTGCTTTATTTCGAAAAAAGCGTAGAAACCCGGCGTTGCCTTGGAGCAATAAAATTTAACTTGAAAATTTAAGGAAGTTTATATCTGATAATTTTGATTTTTCAGCTATTTCCGGGGTCTATAATGTCTTCCATTTAATTCATCTCGTGATTAATCCTAGATCAGAATTGTATTTGTTTCTGGTGGAGTTTATTTTTTGCTTTTTCAAATTAGATTTGAATGGATATATATATATATATATATATAGTGAATGTTGTTTTATTCAAACATGTACAAAGTCTGCTACACTGGCATGTCGATGTTATCGATCTATAGCTATCAAGAGGGTAGAAATCCAAAGGGAATAAAACCGGGCTTATAAAAGAGTGCTCAATAAAAATATAGAGCTGTATTGTGAATGTTGTTTTTATTCAAACATGTACAAAGTCTGCTACACTGGCATGTCGATGTTATCGATCTACATATATCGATCTACAGCTATTCTTGATAGCTGTAGATAGATAACATCGACATGCCAGTGTAGCAGACTTTGTACATATTTGAATAAAAACAACATTCACAATACAGCTCTATATTTTTATTGAGCACTCTTTTATAAGCCCGGTTTGATTCCCTTTGGATTTTTACCCTTTGGATTTCTACCCTGTGGATTTTTACCCTACCTGGATTATTATATATATATATATATATATATATATATATATATATATATATATATATATATATATATATTTCGGCAGCAAGTCGTTTATTATACATGCATCATTGAAGGCCACGGAGTATTCTTTCTTTGCTATCTTTCTGGTTAGTTTCTCGACTGGTGGATTATGGCGCCTAACGTTGTATCTTGGGCCATTTCTCTAGCGCTTTCGGTCTCGCGGCCGTCTTCAGGAGACTGTGTCTTATTGTTATTGGCCATACAACTACAACCCTCTCCTGACGCCTTACGCACCACTTAAATGACACTAGTGCCGTCCAGCGACACATTACTACACATAAAAAAAGCATAAAATCAACCGAACTAAGACAAATATTAACAACTAACACAAAGATCATACATGAAAACAACTGCACCAACAGACTAAAAATCTTCGAAGCCCTACACATAAAAAAATTACAATCCACAATTAATAAAATAGCATTCACCACCGGTACTAACGCCTTATCAGTTTTCAACAATTAATAAACAATAATAATAATAATAATAATAATAATAATAATAATAATAATAGATAAAAAATAAAATAAATAAAAACAAATTAATAAATAAATAAATTAATAAGTAAGTAACTAAAAGAATAAAGATATATATTATATATATATATATATATATATATATATATATATATATATATTATATATATATATATATATATATATATATATATATATGCAAATTAATAGATATAACCAATAATAAAACTATAAATACGGCTCTTTACTAACAATAAGACACAGCCTCCTGAATACGGTCGAGAGACCGAAAGCGCTCGAGGAATGCCCCAAGATACAACGTTAGCCTCCATAATCCACCAATTGACACCGGAAAACCGATGAATCGCTCGCCGAGTCTAGAAATTAACCAGAAAGATAGCAAAGAAAGAAAACTCCGTTGTCTTCAATGACACATGTATAATATATATATATATATATATATATATATACATATATATATATATATATATATATATATATATATATATATATATATATATATATATATATATATATATATATATATATATATATATTCGTATAGTTAGGCAACATTCCTTCTTTTATACATATCTGGTTGAACAGGAGTGCCAACTTCTGTTTGTTACTTTTTTGATTCTTTTCTATTCGTCGGACGATAGATCTTGTGCTTTTAATAATGGAGTGTAAGAAATCTCCATATTTAACGCGAACGTTTTCGACCATAATTGCATAATTGGTCGTCTTCAGGCGGATGATTGATAAATGCAAAATGAAATTGGTGAATTTATTTAAAAGAACGTTTCCATGTGATTAAAAACATAAAAACATAAAATCATTCAACAGCGTTTCAAAACGCCTTCGCACCCCTCATAACGAGAATGGTTAATGTTGGGCTTCTTTAATTGAATGAACAACGCTTCCATTATGGGGAGGCGAATACCGCAAAATGATACAGCAAGAATGGATGTGCTACCGGTTAAGATATTTCTAAAATCATCTTTGGAGATGTTATGTGCTGTAAGATGTTTGTAAATGGGGCTTTGAGGGGAGGTCAGGTGGCAAGTTAATCGACGTGAAATACTGGTTCTAGTCATGTCTATATATATATATATATATATATATATATATATATATATATATATATATATGTGTGTGTGTGTGTGTGTGTGTGTGTGTGTGTGTATCTCGGTTAGAATTTGGTTAGACGTTTTGCTCCACTTGGCCAACTTACAGTACTTGAACCAAAGCAATAGCACCTTCTTCTGTCCAACAAACCATGACTTTGCTTTTAGAACTGCTATATATTGTTTTGGTAGCTGCACATGTTGGAGATAGGGGCCAAGACCTTCTTTTTGATTAAGGCCTGGTAGCTGTCTCTGGTTTTCCTCTATCATAGCTGGAGTGCCACTTCAAGAGGCAGGAATATTTACACCATTACTTACATCTTACTCGCCTGTTGTGTAAACGGGTTGACGGTCCTTTTTTATCCTGGGTACCGGCCTGCCAGTATTTAGTTTTGTTGTTGTTCATCTTTTTATCGGTTCCTCATTGTCAACGGCTTGTTATTTATTATTCAAAGCTGTCTTCTATTAATAGAGGAAATGTCCCTGTCCGCAACCTGTTGGATGGCCTAATAGGATGGCGCACCATTTTTTTTTTAATAATTGGTCAGGGTTTACTTCATATGGAAATTACCTTTATCTTAGGGTTGTCTAGTGGGGGAGGGGGGTCTTTTTAAGAGGGTTGGGTAACTGTTATTAATAGTAATAATAATAAGTGTATATATAGATATGTATGTGTGTGTGTGTGTGTGTGTGTGTCTGTAGAGGGATGGTCAGAATTGTATATTGCACTTCGTGTAATACGTTAAGACAAAGTCAGGAATTAAAAGAACAGTCGGGAGGGTCACTTATTGACATGCGTTAAATCCTAAAATAATTCTACGACCCTTTTGATCATGTCCGGTGCTCTAATATGTCGATTCTTCAAATTAAACTACATTAGTGTGTATATATGTCTGTAAGCGCGTGATTGTACAGTTTGTTTGTGGGTTTTTTTTTTACGTTAATATTGTACAGATTTAAGTACTAATCTACCTATAAATGTTTCGTATTAATAAATTTCACTGTTTTAGAGTATTACGGATTCAATGTGGTTGTTGTTGTTGTTGTTGTCTGTGTGTTTGTCCTTTGTGCAGCACCCTATGCTGCCTGTTGTGGGTGGTATTTTGGTCCTTACACACCACTGGTCCAAGGGTAATGCCGTTAGTCTATATAATTTGTATCACTTACAGAGAGACCAAAGACACCCGAGAATAGTGTCTAGGAGGAATTTAGTTTATGTGTATATGTATGTGTCCGTTTAGTGTGTATTATTGTATTTGGTGGGGAGTGTATCGGATGCAGAATTGAAGGTATGGCAATTATGACGTATGTCAACTTGGATATATAACCGATTAGGATGGATATGCAGTGTAAACCACAAAACAACTGCTCATTGCAGTGCAGAATTACTGTCGAGAATATTAGCCGTAGAAATCCGGCCAGCGGCATCTAGTAAACAGCTGTGTTGTATTGATGACAAGGAGTAGCAGCAGTCGTAAGGTGTGTTGATTAGAAAAGTTGTAGCATAGAGTCGTTCTCTTTTCTCTTTTCTTCTTTATCTTTCTAGTAAAAAGCTGTATTGTATTGTTGACACGTTAACCTTTGTGGTAGTTATTCTTTTTGTTTACAGCAGCAGATGTAAGAGTTTTCGGGGGTAGTAACAGTAGAGTCAGTCGGTCTCTCTTTATCTCATTTTTTCTTTGTAAAAGTTGTCGTTTATCTCCTTTTTTCTTTAATAGCAGCTGTAGTTGTAGTTTTATGTAGTTGATTGACGAAACAATAACAGCACACGATGTGTGTTTTAATATTTGTTAGCTTAAAAATTATTTTTTCTTAAATTGTTCTTAGCATCTTTACAGTAGGTAATAATATTATACCCCCCCCACGAGGGTAAGAAATTTTAAAAAATATATCTATTCTCTCTTACAGATACAGACCTAGAGGTTTTATTAGACTAGCTTTTTGTCACGTCTTACTCATGACTTCCTGTTCTCCTACGTCAGTTCTTTTGAACATGTTAACTCAATTTCTAATAGAAATGTGCCCCTTCTACATAACTAACACATCCCACATTCCGTATTATTACACTAATTACGCAGTAATAATATAACTCGACCCGATACATGATTTCCGGTTGCTACGTGATATATTTACTCTCAATTGTATACTGTTTGTCACTGTTTAAGGGAGGATATGAAATCAGATAAATCTATCGATATCTAAGTCTAAAATACATTCACGAGCTTGATATTAATTAAGGAAAATCATGCTATAAAAAAAGAAACTATCAATCCATAGTCTATTTTGAAACTTTCATAAAATTCCGTAACATGCATTTCGTTAACGTAATAGAAGCGGCGTCCTTTCTTTTTCGGCCATTCTAATTGGTCAAATTACTTTTGTGATAACCAATAGATGAATAACTCGCACAGCTGAAACACAAAAACAGGAGTTTGCAAAGAGACGGGTTGGAGAGTAGATGGTGGGATTGGTTAAGTCGTGGAAGTTATACAACCACTTCTGGATTTTCCCGGAAGTGTGTACGAAGCCGAATCCTGCTGCCAAAGGTAGAGTCTTCCCGCAAGATCAAATTAGTATTCAAGCGTCCCTGGAATGGCACCGTGAAGGCCGCCTTTCTCTTGGTTCAAGTCCCGTCTGGAAACAGTGGTGGATACTCAGGGCGGAATATTTGAGTGATTCGTATTCGACAAAAGATCCTCTGAGAAATACATTTTACATTTTGAATTTTGAGAATACATCAATTATTGACCAAGATATGACGTTTTCACAAATTTATCTGAAAAACGCCGTACTATATCTTACAAACTAAATTGAAATGTGAATTAAAACTGAATATTTTCAAAGTAAGAAGCCATTATTTTACATTCCAGATTAAAAATAATATATATATCGCTTTTTCTGACTACGTTCGTTGATCCGAACGAAACCGGTAAATCTCTTGTTTTTTATGATTTTTTCCTATATTTTATTTGTTTTCCATTTTGTCTTTTTCATACATATATAATTACAAATTAAGTCTGTCTTTAAGACTCATATTACACATCTATTGTAATATTCTCATATTATTACTCTTCATGCAACGAATGTCCTCAACCCACACAGACCAGTTTCCACTTCCATACATCATCAAACTGCCTATACATACCGTGTTGCAAATAATTTATTTTATAAATTAATTGATTCATACGATTTTAATATATACTAACTGTTCAAACCCGGCGTTACCCGGGAATCCTTTTACTTTAATTTTTCTTTGGAGTTTGTAACTATGCCGTTTGTTTTTTTACTAAATTATTAGTACAATTTCATTATTATTATTTTAAATTAAAATTTTATCATTACGTTATCGATTGGTCATTAAATTATCAATTGAACAAAATTATTATAAAACTACAACTAATTTTGTTATGGTAATGTTTTAATCTCTATTTATCAAATTATTGAATTTCATTTGCTTCCAAAACATTACATCTTTTTAATGCCTTAAATTTATTTCTATTCGAGAGTTTACATAATTTTAAATTCCTTTCAAATTTCGAAGATTGACAAAGTAATTCCTTTCTTTGACTGTTGCAAGTGATTGTAATGCATGCCTGGTTTACAAATCAATTGAAATTCATTATAGTTTATTTAATTTTGTTATTACATTCTTTTTTTAAATATAATTTTTAATAAAAAGATGTATTTATTTGACACTAATATATATTTAAATACAATAACTCATCGGCGTTCGTTGTTATATCTCGACAATGAAGAAAAACATGAAAAAGAAATCTATAATTAATTGAAGATGGCCTGGTGTCACCGAAATATCTGATCTATATTATTTTCATTTATTAAAAATAAAATAATAAATCTTCTAGCATCGAATTTGGCTTCTAAATTGATTTCTTGTATTTTCATTAAACGATGCTTTCAAAGTAGAAATAATGAATGTATTAGCTATAACACGTGACCAGTGTTTGCTCTACACAAATGAAGACATTTAGAATAGACTCCATTTAACACAAGGAGAAGTCGGATATCATCGGCGTTCGTCGTTATATATCGACAATGGAGAAAATAAATGAAAAAGAAAATGTCTATAATTCATTGAAGAGTGCCTGATATGGCCGAAATATCTGATTTATATTGTTTTTATTTATTGAAAAAAAAAAGATCTTCAAGCATCGAATTTGGTTTCTAAATTGATTTCTTGTACTTTCATTCAACGATGCTTTCTGAGTAGAAGTAATGAATCTAATATATATTTATTTAAATAAATATTAGATTGAAAGTCAATAAAAATAAATGGTGCTTGTATAATAAAAAGCCGAAATTTTTTTTGTCTTTTAGTGTTGGAGAGGTAAATAAAGGGCAGGTAACTCTTCACAGCAGCTCTAGCTTTCGAACAATATTTTTCTAACCCTAACCCTAACCCTAAACCCTAACTCTAACCCTCACCCTAAACCCTAACCCTTTTATGTCTAATCGACGTTCTCTTTGCACAGTAACCACATGTGCAAAGCCAATTAAAGCCATCAGTTTTGATTACTGGAAAATCGTGTTTAAAATTCGTTGTAAGAGTTACCTGCCCCTTATCTACCTCTCCAACACTAAAAGACAAAAAAACAAACTTTTTTTCGGCTTTTTATTATACAAGCACCAAATAAATAATAATTCAATGTGCCATGATGAAAGTTACGTTGACGCGATAAATGCACAAGCTGAAATTTCTTATTAATATTTCGATTATTTCTTTAATTATTTAAATAAAATGTGACACATTTTGGTCACTAAGTGGTCTGGTGAATAATAATAAAAGATCTCTTCATTTTTTAAGGACCATTTTTATATAACGGAGACTAAGGTAAGATATAACTATGGAAGAATTGAGACTAAGGTAAGGTATGATTTCGGAATTGCGTGAGATAAAGAGACGGTCTGAGCATGCGCAAGGAAATAGAATCACCGAATGTCCTTACCTCCATACTTGGCTTTGACACGTCAGGTAGGATGCAGCCAAGTATAACAAAGAGAATATTTCTGAATACGAATGTCATCATCAAGTTACAGTGAATCAGGGTTCGAACACACCGCAGGCTCCTGAAAGTATACACATGAATATCTATATAAGAATACGCTAATGCAGTTTCATTTTCTTACTTTCTACCATCCCCTTTTTTTAAGATGGGATCGCCCGATCGCTGAAAATGCAATGAAAAAATGTAATTAAAAAAAAATCATCTGATGACGCTGTTGAACCGAACGTGAAACTCGAACTGAAAGACACTTTCTTGGCAAAGTGTACTTTCTCTTCTGTCCAAAGATGGTACAATAATATCGCGTCGGACATCTATAAAAAGGAAAATGTATCACAAACTTATATACAAGTGTTATCGAGGTGGATCCCTGTGAACAAGATATATTCTAAAACTTCACTAACCAGAGTACTTAGATAATTTACTTCCGGCAACCTCGTAACTCTCGCTTCCTCTTGTTTTGTCCTTTAGACCCCACATTCCATAAGCGATGTTTCTGACAAAGTGGAAATAATTGCTGTTTTCTGTGTCGATATTTATTTACCAAACAGTTATCGTTGGCTAGTTTGTTTTTTTTACCTTGAAGTAGTATTTTGTTAGCTCCTTACATCAAGTGGATTTATGACTTGTCTTGAGAGATTTCCATTTAAAAAAATGTTCCAGTTTAACCAAAAATGTTACAACAATATCGTCGGGCCTGCATTCGCGCTGGACGTCTGTAGAATGGAAATATATCACAAATTAAGTCGTCATTTTTGAAGCATGGCAGCAGATAAAAGATATAACTGTGGAATTTCCACAGATCTCGCTAGTATGGTAATTAAATACTAGCGAGACCCGTGTAAATTACACGAAATGATGTTTTCAATACTAATTATCTTGTTCCTAACCTATACATGTTTGAATAAAATATGATAAGATTTGACTTGTATATTCATTTAAAAATAATGAACAATACATGAAACAATTTACAAAACTTCTTTCTATACAATATTTCTAGTGAAGGTAATATTTCGACGACTAAACCGTACTTTGTAAATACTTTAGATTGAATTAAATTTGGCTCCAATTCATGAGTAGCATACAAAGATTCGGAAGGTCGTTGCTTTTGATGTAAGCGTGACACACAAAATAACACACACGCTGTCGTATTAATATGTGTCTTCCCGGTCGTCCACTCCCTACCTCCCTCCCCCCCCTTCGATGTAGAAAAAAAAAACCTAGAGGTTGGTTGGGATCGAACTATAAACCAGTCGGACCGACGTTGCTAACCGCTAAAGGTGACTTGAATGCTTTTCCAAATCTAGGTGCGGCACGCATGCGCAGAGCTTTTGATGTAAGCGTGACACACGAAAACACACGCTATCGTATTAATATTTAGATAATGGATAGGGGAACGCACGGACATAAAATTGCTCAAATGACTCTAACATGCTTTAGCGTTTTTTGCCGTGCCATTCTTTGTTTATTCTCGGTTCTACATGATTCCCAAGTTCGACTAGAATGTTTTCAAGTTTCAAAAAAATGCACATAGAAAAAATCGAAGCTTAAAATGGATATTAGATATATAAAAAAAAAGGTCTACGTCTGTAGATGATAAAATATTTATGATTAAATATTATTTGTAGCCCTCTATCGGTCTGGCGATCTAATGAGAAATAGTACAGGTCGTCAAATTTTAGCTTCAAATGCGAGTTCTTTCTTGTTGAACACTGTTATGACGGTTGCCTATCATTGCCCGCCTACTCGGCATAATAGGACTTATTTCTCATCACTTCGGATAGGTATTAAGATTAGTCTTATTAGTTAGAGTATCGGGATTTTGAGTTAAAGGTGATTCTTGTTACGGGGTTCGAATCGTGCGACTGGTTTGAGTTGTTGTCTCTACACTGATGATTCCGCAAGGATGAAACGTATACACATGTAGATAATAATTAAATATATATAATTAAATAACCATATATATATATATATATATATATATATATATATATATATATATATATATATATATATATATATATATATATAGGGTGATTCATAAGTCACTTAGCTATTTATTTTTGAAATTCTAAAGTTAAAAAATACGGTAATACAAAACAGAAAGTTTATTCAACAAATTCATTTATGGGAGTTTTAAAGTACAGCAAATTTTCAAAATTTCCAACTTTCGTTCTGCATGCATAGCTCCATTCTTTTTTTGCAAGGAATTTACGACTCTTTGTAGCATATTTGATTGATTATGGTGTTGTGCGAAGGAGGCTTTCTGTTCACATCACGTTTCCATTGCCTTTCGACAAGTGTGGGAGATTAATCAAATTTGGCCATATGAATAACAATAAAAATTCGCTCTTCAATTGTAAATGACATACTGCCTGAAAAAAAGCACATATGATGATTTACACAAATTTAAATAAATAAATATAAATATATATAGAAACAAATATATAAACGAACAAATTTAAAATAACAAATAGCAGTAATTAGAGAGTAAGATAACAATGATCAAAAGTTCATAGTATGTTTGTGCTATATATGGTAACTATTTTAAATAGCTAAGTGACTTAGGAATCACCCTGTGTATATATATATATATATATATATATATATATATATATATATATATATATATATATATGTATATTTATATATGTGAGTTATGTATTTTTGTAATTGTTTTTATTGGTGATAACTTAACGCTACGTTCAGTTGTTGTCTTTCTGTCTTTCATTTCTTAAGTGATAAAGAGTTATGCAGAAGATTGCATTTTTTAGTCGCCCTTAACTTTTATGTACGTATAAAATTTATATATATATATATATATATATATATATATATATATATATATATATATATATATATATATATATATATATATAGTGAGTTATAAAAATATATTTATGGCAATTAATCTACACAGATGCTTTAGCGTTTCATCCTCGTAGGGAATGGTCAGGCTAAAAAATTAATAATAATTATATATATATATATATAATACTAAAGCTAACTTAATGCAATTTGTTTCTCTAAGGCTTTTTCCTATATATGTTAATTACACCAAAATGCATGTTAAAATATTCCACAATTGTTGTACAGAGTTGAGTAATGTTTGAAACGCATTTTCTAATTTAATTCTTTAATTAGCCATTATTTATAATTAACTCACCACGTGACCCATCTCTATACTAAGTTTCTTTCTATCATATCCACGTCGAGCTCCAAACGTCGGATTTGCATTCATACAAAGTTCTCGACCTCAGACAGATTGTTATTATAATAGAATACTTTTTTTTAGATGAGCATTGGTTTAGGGCCTTGAGCACCTCATTGGACAACTCTTACGCATTTTCAGCGTTTCAGCGTGTCATTCTTTGTTTACTTCCGGTGCTACATAACCTTTCTGCAAAAAATTGCTGCCGGTCATTTGAGAAATCCAATTTTAATAGCAAAAACTTTTCTATTTTTTTGTACTTAAAATTTTTTTAATCTCAGTTTTTACCATTATAATTTTGTCTTAGTCAATACTATTTTTTTTTTTTACATTTTCGGATTGTATTCTTAAATAGTCCACACGTCTATTTTGTTTGTAGACAGATAAATAAAAAAAAGTTATTCCCCTTGCATCAGGTAATTTATATTTTTTGAATGCGATTTTTCTAATAAAACATGGCCGACAGTTGTTATTATTTGCTTTGATTCTTCATTTTAATTAAAGTAAATTTTGGTTCATTACTTTATAATGTTCTCTTCTGCGAGTGTGCGTTTTTATGACACCTTATATTGTCTTTGCAATTCTATATATTCTAATAAGGGTTCTGATGACAACGAATATATTTATTTAAATCTCATGTTTTATTAAGTAATGTTGGCTTTTATTAACATTTTATAATGTGTCACTTCTGCTCCAGGCAGAACCTACAACCTGGTGCCATTTTGATGATTTACAATGCGAAGATTTATGTCTTTCTACTCCGTTAGACAGAGTTGTACTGTTCCTGTATGCTGCATTTCTCAAGGTTATAATATGGTAGATGTATCTGTCTTAAAGGTGTTGGGATTAAAATAATCCTGAAAATAAAGTTCAATTCTCCTACGTGAGAATGGGGTAGCAATGTGCAGATAAAATCATCAAAGGAGAGATATAGGACGGAAGTCTGAGAGAAGGAACACAAAACACCAGAATGTACTTTCACAGCAATTTTAGTAGGAAAGAGATAGATGGAATCATATAATATTTACAGAGTTTTAAAAGTTCAGTTAGGCATTGGTGAATTTGAGAGAGGGTTTGCGAAAACGTGGTTCGCGTGAACTTATCTATATAGAGTTCTGGTAACGGCGGGAGGTCATTCTCTGTGACTGCCGTCTTGGGCTGATGTCACAAAGGAGACCAGCCGATGAATTGCTGACTTGAGCGGGGTCGTCGAAAAAGAGGCCTGGATGCCGTGTGCAAGGGTTTTTAAAGGCTGGCTCACGTGACACCTAAGGAAAAAGGGGTTGCAATGCCTGACAACCAATCCGTGAGGCCCTTAAGGGACATGGCAACAGCCAATCGGTGAGGGGGGCTTTAATAAATTCCAACACAGGTGATGTTGGTAGCACCTATGACATCCCTCTTCATTGTTGGTGTTGTTGCATTTATTGGCTTTATATGCAACATTGTTTATCAAGCAATTATTTATCAGTGGGCAGTTGGTCCTAGCTCTGCAATTACATAAGTTAGTATTATTGCTGGTGTTGTTAATGTTTTTTCCTCTGCTATAGTTGTTGGCATTGTGGAAAGTTTTATTAGCGCTGTTATTAGTCTTGATACTAGTGCTTTATTCGAACTTGAGCATATTTATAGCGACGTCGTGAACCTGGACGGAATTATCAAACATAAAAATTCCCAAGTTCGACTATGATGTTCTCAAGTTCGAAAATATGCACTTAGAGAAGATCGAAGGTTACATCGGCCAAAACGTTGTGAATATAACAACCAGGATGAGAATAGTAGTCCGAATAACTATTCCTCTGTTGAATTATTCTATCTTCCTTTTAATATTGTTCTGTTGGAATAACGATGAGGGTTTAATAAATATGAAAATAAAAAATAAAATCCTTTTATATCTGTTAGTATCACTTACGATTTAGTCTCTATTATATAATGGTACACGTTGTTTCTTCGTTTAAATATGTATATGTATATAAATAACTATTCCTTTGTATGCTGCATGTAACACTAAGGGAGATAATCCGGTATAGGCGAAAGCGAAAGTTAACAACAACAGCTAACGAAATTTTATTATTGTTTGTAATATAATCAATATCGTGTAATGGATTTTGATCAAAAGTGAAATAAGGATTCTAGAAATAAGGTTTAGTAGCATTATACATTGATTTTGATCTTTGTAAGAGGGCATGGAAGTGCTGTAAAACTGTACTGCTCGGGGGGGGGGGGGATTTATTTTACCTTTCCTGGGACGGGTATTTTTTAAAAGTTAAATATACATTTGAACGAATTCTAGCGTTAATTATTATTGTTTATTATTATTGGTTTGTAATGTTAACACGACAAGTTTTTTTTAATGTAAATTGAATAATAAAAATGACACAAGAAACTGTATTTGTTTTTCTTTTACAATATTCACAAAAGACGTTTTCAGCAACTAGAGTCAACTCTCTATATACGCAGACATGGCAGAAATAACAAGCCGCGCGTGCGTTGTCCCCCTCTGTATGTGACTCGATGTGGCGAGTGTAAAATGCAATAAATTTGGGCAATTTGGGGCATTTTTGACCCTCCTTTGACCCCCTGAGGGCGCGAACCAGAATTTTTCTGAGGTCAAGGATGCTCATTTTATATCCAGAACAATTGCCTCTACATTTTGGCCAAGTTTCAGAAAAATTGAATGGATGGATCAAACGTTATGGGAGAAAAGGGTCATTTTTTGCAATTTTGGGGGCTTTTGACCCCCTGGGGGCGCGAACCAGATTTTTTCCAACGTCAGCGATACTTATTTTCTATAAGGAACAATTGCCTCCACATTTTGGCCAAGTTTCAGAGAAATTGAATGGATGGATGAAAAGTTATGGGGCAAAAAATGTCATTTTTTTCCATTTCGGGGCGTTTGACCCCCTCCCCTGGGGGGCTAACCAGATTATTTAAAAAATCGGAGAATGTCACTTTCTAACCTGACCTAAGTTACAACTTCATGCAAAATTTCAGATAAATTCAATGGATGGTTGCGGAGAAAAATCCGGACGGACGGACATGCCTCAAAACATAAGTCCCCCGATTTTATTAATCGAGGGACCAAATAGACACATATGAAAAATTATTCATAAATCTTTAAACTTCGAAACAAGGATGGACATTTTCTTTCATGTTTATTCCGCGAAGCTGGGTTCGCACTGAATTTATCCTTACACCATACATGGTCAAAGGCTGGGTTAGAATGAAGTCCGGTCGTTTTGAGATCTTATTACCGGATATCAAACCATCTGCATTTTAGCTATCCTCTCGGCTTTTCCCCAGGATTATAATATGGATTCTATAAATCAAAGATAACGAACATAATAGAGAGTTCCAGGCCGTTCGTTATGATCTGCGCTGACCAGACACTGGCTAGCGATGACAGATCGAGTTCAGATTCAGATAATGAAAATATCAAAATTAATCTCTATACTTATTAATATCATTTATCTTCTTTGAGAAAAATAATTTTGCTCATTAAAGCGACGAAGCGGATAGTTAGTATATTTGTCAACAACACGGGATAACTATCAAACATTAAAATTGGCTAGTTAGAAGCCAAGTTTGATTTTTCAGCTTTAATGCTATTTGGGTCTGACTTTGAAAATCCAAATCTTAGACGATTTCTCCTCGTTTTGTCTGAGATCGGCGAAACTTTGGACATGGTTCAGTTTGGTCAGGCCGAGGGTACAACGTGACATCCCGTTCTCCATAAGCAATAGTGCTGTTTCGGTTACGTCCGTCGACAGCAACCACCCGGAGCAGTAAACGTTCGAAACATGGATAGTTAATACTCAGTGACCTAGGGCTAGCAAGGCATTAGGGGTGTAAGAGTGTCATTATATTATAGGTAAATCTGAAGGTGAGCGGGATTAGCAAAATATCGCCGCAAATATCGGGATTCCACTTTCCACTGTATATCGAATTATTATACAATTCATCAGAGATAGAAAATAATCAATATCTTCCCGCCATTTATTTTTATTTCATTCTTATAGGTTCGTATGGGTCGTATTTGTTACTTATATTATAAGTTATTATTATATATTTGTTACACACATATATATATATATATGTGTCAGTTTCTTCACATGTATGCACACACAGAGGATAGAGGTAAATAGACACCCCAACCTTAACACCCCAACCCTAACCCCACAAAAATAATTCATACATGTTTAAAGTTTCTCGATACTTTATATTAATTGACATTTGTTTGTGTTTCAGAAATCTCCTTTCACCGGACACCTTATCAACGGACATTCACCAACGGGACAGACCCCATATTTTTTTACACGCACACTCTCACTCTCCATTACTTAATATTTTTTCAAATTTTGAATTTTAGTTTGTCCACTGCAAACTTATCCATCTATGTAATTCCTTTGATGATAATATTTTAATCTTTGAAAAGTTTTGGCTTAAGGAAAGAATAATAAACATGTTTTTACCGAGTACACTTGCATTGAACAATCGAAGTTGAAATAAATTTGTCATTCGTACATGTTTATCCCTCTTCTTTCATCTATCTATCTATCTATCTATCTATCTATCTATCTCTCTCTCTCTCTCTCTCTCTCTCTCTCTCTCTCTCTCTCTATATATATATATATATATATATATATATATATATATATATATATTAAATATTAAAGTGCTTTTGTACGTACAAACAACGTCGTTTCGGTTTTTTTTACCCTCATCAGTGCAAGAGGGTTGCTAGCGGTCGCATGGGATCACATCCTACCACAACAAAAATCGCAGCCCCCTTTCACCTCTCCTGCCTTAATGCTATTTCAATTATATTATCACCCCTTTCCCATTTCATAGCTGCCTCAATCTTATCTACTCAAAGCTTTCCATATTCATTTCATTCTTTAGCGACCATTGACTTCTCACAGTTTGGACAACCTGGCTTTCATAGTAGCCACGGCTACTACATCCCTTCATCTTTTCACCATGTCACCCCCAAACTTCGATCTAATTGCATGCCATTTTTCTTCAAACTATCATCCTGAGGAAGTCTTACAATAAAGACGAAACGTTGATGAATATATAAACAACTATCTCTTGGTTTTTCCTTTTTCATTTCCCATATATATATATATATATATATATATATATATATATATATATATATATATATATATATATATATATATATATATGTGTATATATATATATATATATATATATATATATATATATATATATATATATATCAACTTTTAAGTGTGAGACGAGCCAAAAAGCATTAGAATACTCAGAGTTTCAGAAGATCCATATTATATATTAATCTGAAGATGGACTTAATCAGCGTCAAATCGCCGCAAACCTCGGGATTCCACTTTCGACTATTTACTGAGTAAGTGCCCAACTCAACAGGGAGGGAAAATAAATATAATTTCACCTAGGTCGATCAGAACCCTGGTAGAGCAGTTCTCGTTTGTAATGGTAATAAATATGTCTATTTTCTTCTTTCATGTTTGTGTAAATATGTACGTCTGCATATATGTATATACAAGTAAATATGTGAATGTGTGTGTATGTCTCTATGTATATGTGAATGTGTAATTTTTAGTGGGAAACTATTTTTGTTGATTTTACTATGTGTATTTATCTTTTCACCAAGCGGCATCATGCCAAGATTTAGCAGTAGCTAACTTGAAGTATTAATAATTCTTTTAAACAAGACTTTAACTGTTCAAGTAAAACTTGTAAGTTGGAAAGATATCAAAAATGTAGTGTGCCATTGCTTATGATACGGGAATACTATGATTTATGATCAAGGTAAAAAAAAAAGTAATAATTTGTATGTCTTAGCATTTTATGACTGTCCTTTTTGCTTCATTCTGTTCCGTTGGCATTGGTTTCTGCGATTCCCTTTAGAATCAAACATTCATGCGATGGTTGCCAAGATCCGTAGTAAAAGTAGTGCCATGGAATCGGAATGCTTCAACCACGGTATCAACGTCATCACCGTCATACATTCGATGAAGCATTGGTAATATTTCAATTTTTGATCTGATTGCTTTGAGAAACATGCGAAGGTGTAGGTACATTTTTAACTTGATATCAGCACGGATATCTTTGAAGAATATTGCTTTTCCGGCAGTTTGCCAATAACCTGCCAGATTTCCTTGAAACTTTTACAAAAATGAAGAATTTGGCAATCGGCGAGAGTTTACCAGCCTTAAACAGTCGAAAAACGTAACATTTGAAGCACGAAATTTAAATGTAAAAAATTGCCTTTCGGAAGAAAACATGGTAATAACAGCAATAAACATGCCGCAAGTAAAAATACAGTCAGGTTAACCAAGCGATTTCCGTAAGATAACCGGAGTTAAGCGACGTTGAGTAGATCAGTATTTAGATGGGTGATGTTTTGCAATACCATGTGCTGCATGTAAAATCCGATCTCAGTGGCCTTGCAAGCCGAAGACTAACTACAAATCTACAACGATATCAAACATAATAAAAAGTCTAATTTGTTGTGATCGGTGCCAACCAGACGATGACAGATCGTGTTCAGATTCAGATAATGAAACTATTAAAATTAATCTAGATACTTATTATTCAGTATTCAATAAAAAAAACTGTCGTCCATTAATGCGACGAAACGAATAGTTCGTATATTTGTAAATAACACGGGACAACAAGAACCAACGAAAATTGGCTAGTCAGAAGCTTTATTTGTAAGCTTACATTCTATTTGGGCCTGACTTTGAAAATCCGACAAGATAAATTAACACACACACACACACACACACACACACACACACACACACATATATATATATATATATATATATATATATACTTATATATAATTATTTCATGTATCCACATAAATGTTATAAGGAGACATATTTTGTGTATTGAGTTTCAGTATTTACTTCAACAGTGCTCAATACGTGAGTAAAGTTATATATATATATATATATATATATATATATATATATATATATATATATATATATATATATTAAATTCCCGAAACAGTTTTTCATGGTAAACAACTGATGATCCCTTAAAATAGTGTTAGAAACAAACTAATATAATAACTGCAAAAAATAAATTGACTTACATGAGTGATTTTCCACTGAAAGACTTGGGACTAAAAGTTTTTTTTGTTGTTTTATTTAATATAGTTTTAATGGTTGAGAAACTTCCGAGACTATATATATATATATATATATATATATATATATATATATATTTAAAGTAAATATTAATTATTTTTACCTACATACATCGATGTTTCATGCTTAGTGTAGGGATGTTAATTCACGTCGGTCGGATGGTTTGAACCCGGTATTTACAAATCGCCACTGATTTGCAGTCAGGTATCTTTCCCCATAGCTGGTGAGAATCCACATGATAATTAGGAGGGATTAAAACCTATAAACTCCAAATCAGCGAGCGCGTATAGCGAGCAATTGAAAGTCAATCTCGCTTTTAAGCCATAGTATTACTGCTCGTTTATACATTCTCTCAGAGTGCACAAATCCTAGTAAAAGGGGCTATAATTATATTTTAAAGTAAATATTAATTATTTTTACCTACAGACATCGATGTTTCATGCTTACGCAATCTTCAGTATATGAATGTAATATATATATAAACTTTCGTATAAATAATTGAATTCGCTACAAAGTATCGAAAACAAAATAAACAAATACATACATAGGTTCAGATTTTGAATTGTCTACCTACTTGACACACTACTCGAGTGTCTTCGGTCTCTCTGTACAAGGGTGTGTCAGGACAACCTGACATGAGGATACTTCACTCTACAAGTAAACCCTGACCAAATATTACAAAATAACATAGTATCCGAAGCCCAAATAAGACCCTCTCGACACGGCTATCCACTGACTCATACGAAGTAATGGTGCACCTTCGCCAAGTAATGTTACATCAAGTAGCAACAATCAGCTAGATACTCGACCAGACTAGATGAATTATTGTCCTGGAATCCGGTAAGTCCAAGAGACAACAAAAAAGATATAATGTAACATAGGTTACTGTTCAATTGGGAAAATGAAAATTAATGTCTTTATTTCTTTACTAACTCAATGTTTAATAGGTAAATGAGAACTTTAATAGACTATTCGAATATCTATGTATCTCATATCAAGATAAAGTGTTAGCCCCAGGAAGGGACCCCTTGATTTCGTAGAACTTCGACTGAAGTAATATATATATATATATATATATATATATATATATATATATATATATATATATATATATATATATATATCATAATATAAAATGAAGTAATAAAATAAGGTGTCAATCAAATTTTATTAGAATTCAAAGTTCAAGCAAAGCATCCTTAAGTATTTAGCTCATGAGTTTTCAAAGATAATTCTTCTCTTCAGAGGACCATTACCGCAGTTATACTACTACAGGTAATAAATTACGCTTTGAAAATATATAAAATTATATACACAAATACATAAAAATACATAACATCAAACATATCAACCCAAAAACATACTTTTTGTTGAATCCATACAGTCCATCCAGGTCATACAAATTGAAAAGCATAATCAGGAAAGACATTACTCCAAGTTACAAACAGCAGAGTTTTTATTCGCGCTTGTGTACGGTGCTTGATGGGGAATCACAACAAACAGAGAATTAGACTGTCTGAAGATCATGCGCAAGCACTTGAAACCATAGTAACGGGATAAAAGAAACGCATCTTTTTATCGGGAGAAGTATAGACATTATTAAACATTGAATTCGGACGATTATTTATATAAAAAAACATAAACAGTGTGGATTTATTTGTTCTTTGAATAAATATAATTTATTTATTTTAAACGTAGTCTTTTAGAATAAAATTCCTTATTCACCGCGAAATATATTTTTCTCTTCTTTGATGTTATTCAGACTCATATTTATCTATATAAAGAAATGTGTACGTAAAAATTAATCAATATATATATATATATATATATATATATATATATATATATATATATATATATATATATATATATATATATATATATATATAAACAGGGTGGGCCAAAATAAGGGTCCTATCTTTAAATTTGAATAACTTGAATTTGAATAACTTCCACAAAATAAAAGTTAAACTCACCAAACTTTATGTGTGTATAGACTGACCCTTCCGAGATTTTTTTAAATAAACAAAACAAATTTTAGCCGAAAAACACTTCTTAAAACTTACAAAAACTAAAGTATTGTTTTTTACACGGTTTTGAGTTTTTTAAGCAAAAATAATGTTTTCTAAATGAGGGTACGTTCCTTAGGGCTAATACGGCTCATGCTTGCTTCGGAAGGGGTCCTTTACTTATTCTAAAAAAAAAAATTAAAAAAAATCAATAAATGAAAAAGTTATGAATTTTTAAAAATAGGACCCTTATTTTTGCCCACCCTGATAAAAAAAAAATAATTACACATCCTATTAAAAAAGGGCGACTGTATGCAATGTTCTTTACCGCTTAGGAAGTGGAAAAGTACTAAGGAAAAGCTATGCTTCTATCGACAGTAAAAAAAAACAATGACAAACATCTATATAAAAATAGGTAAGTTTATACGTTTATATATTTTCTGTCGGTGTTAATGTGTTGTTGAAAACGCTGGCTATATAACGATTATTTAAAAAAAGACTACAATATTAATGAAATATTTCTTTATATTAATCATGTAATTAACAAAAGTATTATGTTTGAAAATGTTTACTTCCTTTATTTAAAACTCCCTAAAAACTAATACGAAAAAACTCTAACCTTATGTTTCGGGATTTTACAGATGAGGATTCATAATTTGTATTATTCGGACTACTATTCTCATCTTGGATATTATTTTCATAACGTTTCGGTAGATGTAACCTCCTACTTTCTGTCGATGCATCTACTTTACAATAATAGCGTGGAGTCTGCGTTCGCGTCAGACATCCATAAACGACAATTGTATTTGTATTTCTTGTCTTTTCTTTTATTTATAAATTGAGAATAGGAAATTATAGAAATTGAAAAGATAAGAATAAAAACAATAATGATAATATAGATCTCATAAACAGTAATTGTATTTATATTTCTTGTTAATATCGATCTCATAGCTTTCTTTTTTTATATTTCTTTCTCTCTGTATATTTCGTTTTTCAGTTCTCTCCTTCTTTCTCTCTTTCTCTCTCTCCTTTATTATCTCTCTATATATAAAACTCAATGCCTGTGTGATAAAAGATATAACTGTGGAATTTCCACAGATCTCGCTAGTATGGTAATTAAATACTAGCAGGATTACACGAAATGATGTTTTCAATACTAATTATCTTGTTCCTAACCTCTACATGTTTGAATAAAATATGATAAGATTTGACTTGTATATTCATTTTAAAATAATGAACAATACATGAAACAATTTACAAAACTTCTTTATATACAATATTTCTAGTGAAGGTAATATTTCGACGACTAAATCTTACTTTGTAAATGCTTTAGATTAAATTAAATTTGGCTCCAATTCATGAGTAGCATACAAAGATTCGGAAGGTCGATGAGTAGCATACAAAGATTCGGAAGGTCGTTGCTTTTGATGTAAGCGTGACACACAAAATAACACACACGCTGTCGTATTAATATATGTCTTCTCGGTCGTCCACTCCCTACCTCCCTCCCCCCCCTTCGATGTAGAAAAAAAAACCCTAGAGGTTGGTTGGGATCGAACTATAAACCAGTCGGACCGACGTTGCTAACCGCTAAAGGTGACTTGAATGCTTTTCCAAATCTAGGTGCGGCACGCATGCGCAGATCTTTTGATGTAAGCGTGACACACGAACACACACGCTATCGTATTAATATTTAGATAATGGATAGGGGAACGCACGGACATAAAATTGCTCAAATGACTCTAACATGCTTTAACGTTTTTTGCCGTGCCATTCTTTGTTTATTCTCGGTTCTACATGATTCCCAAGTTCGACTAGAATGTTTTCAAGTTTCAAAAAAATGCACATAGAAAAAATCGAAGCTTAAAATGGATATTAGATATATAAAAAAAGGTCTACGTCTGTAGATGATAAAATATTTATGATTAAATATTATTTGTAGCCCTCTATCGGTCTGGCGATCTAATGAGAAATAGTACAGGTCGTCAAATTTTAGCTTCAAATGCGAGTTCTTTCTTGTTGAACACTGTTATGACAGCTGCCTATCATTGCCCGCCTACTCGGCATAATAGGATTTATTTCTCATCACTTCGGATAGGTATTAAGATTAGTCTTATTAGTTAGAGGGTCGGGATTTTGAGTTAAAGGTGATTCTTCTTACGGGGTTCGAATCGTGCGACTGGTTTGAGTTGTTGTCTCTACACTGATGATTCCGCAAGGATGAAACGTATACATATGTAGATAATAATTAAATATATATAATTAAATAACCATATATATTGCCTTAAACCTTTTTAAAAACTTTTATTATTACTCCCAGCAATGCTTACAGCAAACTACCAATTTCTATTAACCCTACGTCTAGGCCAGACACAGTTTGCACTAATTAAAAGACTATTCCGACTCTCCGAGAAGCGTGCCAGACTCAGCTGCCAGATCACTTTCCTTAAGAGATGCCTTAAACATAATGTCATACCCAACACCAACTCCCCAGACTCTATCCAACCCGTAAGTTCCTATACACCTACTGTATCAGGAACATCATAAAATTCCTACATTGCGAGCTACACAAAATCATCCGCAACATCACAGAGATGAAATCGTCTGACCCCGAATCAACTGACCAATCGGCACAGACCATATCCACATCTGTCGACCACGCCTATCTCCAATGCTTCAACCTAGAGAAGAATAGACTCCAACGGAAATTCACCTGGCTTTCATTAAAATACCCTCAACATCAAACACCTAGTGGAACAAATATCGACCACACACATGACCTTAACATTCCTCAAGCTACCCACCCCCTAGTTACTGACCTCACCAACTCCCTTTCTACAGATGAAACAAATCTACTCAGCCTTGGCCCCAAATTCATTACTACCCAAAAACTGAACGACCATGCAAAATTCAATATAGAAACCCAATTCTGTAGAACAGCCTACCACCTGAAATGGCTCTCGGCATTCAATTCCAATACCCCTGACCACCCCAATAACACGAACAACCCTAACGAATCCTTCCCGGTTTACCAACTAGACCATCCTCTACACCCTCCACCCAACAACCACCTACTCGACCACAAACTCACCAGATTAAAACAAAGAATCTTTACCATACTGCAACAGGAACAACACCACATCACCCCTAACATCACCAGATCCCAACGCCTTACACTTAAAACACTAAAAGATAAAGACTTAATCTACCTACCCTCCGATAAAGGCAAAGAATTCTGCGTCGTCTCGCAAGACTCTTATAACACCCTTGCACTAAAACACCTCGACAATAACACATTATACACTCCTGCCCCTAACATATCAGCCATTAAGATCCAAAATACTATAAACAATACCTGGTCTAAAATCTGCGCCAAACGCAACCTCCCTAAGAAATACAAAATTAATTTCACTACTAAAAATAGCAAGCTCCCTACCTTCTACCACCTTATCAAAACCCATAAGACCAGCAATCACACTCAAATTAGGCCCATCGTCTCAAGCGTCGAAGGACCATTATATAAAATCTCCTGGCTACTTTCTAGACTCCTGAAACCACTACTCCCTACCTTCCCTGCACATGTCAGCAGCTCTGACCAAGTCATTAGCAGACTAAACCTACTCCAACAACAACAGCTAAGCTCTAACAAATACACATTTAGCCTCGATGTTGTTTCCCTATACACATCAATACCCGCACACCCAGCCATTGACCTCATCTCCGACCACATCTCTTCCTCCGATAACTTAGAACTCTTCGGGTTAACACCTGAAGACATACACCAACTCCTAGACATTATCATTAACAATACATATTTTACCTTCCAACACCACATATTTAAACAGATTACTGGTCTTCACATGGGTTCTAGCTTGTCTGGCCTCTTAGCCATATCCTACATGGACAGACTCGAGCAACAAGCCCTCAACACCTGCCACTCACATATCTTCTTCACTAGATACATAGATGACATTCTTGTCCTCACCTCATCTCGTGAAGAAGCTATCAGCATTTTCGACATTTTCAACAACACCGACCCCCATATAAAATTTACTATTGAACACCCTAGCGACTCCGGCTCACTATCTCTCCTCGATTTCAACCTCAAAATCACAGAAGACGGTTCTATACAGACCAACTTCTACAGAAAACCTGCCTGTAAAAACCTATTTGTTCATTTTAAATCTGCCCTGCCCCTTAAAGCCAAACTAGACTATGCCCGTAATGAAATTACCCGCATACAAAATAAATGCTCATCTACTGCCAATAAAATTAAACACACCAAAGACTTCCATCAAACCCTAATCACCAACGGCTACCCCACTTCCACAATAACCCACCTCAGCAGGACCAGATCACGCAGACACAACACACTCTCCAACACATGCTTCCTAAAACTACCTTTCTTTAACGACAGAATCACTAATGCCATCCGCAGTGCAATACATAAAGAAAAACTAGACATTCAACTCACCCACACCGGCACCACCTTACGCCAACACCTTTCCAAAAAACGCACTACACGCACCCAAGAACCATGCTCCCTAGCCAATTGTCCCATTCCTACCACTGGACTATGCCACCGCACTAACTGTGTATACAATATATCATGCACTATTTGTAACCACTCCTATATTGGATATACTACAAGACAATTACACCAACGTATAAAAGAACACATGAATACAAATATATCTTCCTTCTTCAAACATACTTCCTCATGCAATACTACACAACAAGACATAAAAGTTTCCATTTTAGCCTCGACCAGGAACCTAGGCGACCTAAGACTGATGGAAGCTATTCTCATTTCCAAACTTAGCCTATTTTTGAATCAAAGACATGAATTAAATTCTACCTTCATCATATAACCTACCCCCCCCCCGAACCCATCCCCAGATAATACCCCCCCCCATAATAAACACTATTTGCACAAATCATATCCGTTATACTAAGAATTGACCATTACTTTAGTTAAATAAATTCAACATACAAAGCCAATTAACAGAATAACAGAATTCCGTTATAAATTAATACCAAAAATAAGAGATTTGTCTCCCCTTAACCAGCAAACTTTCCATACCTAAAACAATAGGCATTTAAGAGATAAATTAAAACCAATAAATAAGGATTAAACTTAACCAGACATAACTAAATTTTAATATACTGCACCGACAACAAATAATTAGCTATCTACAACACATTTAAAATCTAATGCCGGAATCAGCCTGTTGACAAACATATATACTATAAGTAATATCTACGTTTATATACGGAAAAAAAAACAAAAAACAAAAACAAAAAAAAACAAAACAAATAACAATAATAGTAAATATATAAATAAAAATAAAAATTAAATAAATAGAAACAACAGACAATTACATATGTTATGGGTGTATATATATATATATATATATTTAAAAAAAAAAAATAAATAAATAAAAAGAATCTATTTAATTTTCCTCTGAATACTTTACTCTGAACACTTCCGGTTTAACCCCCCAGCGCTCCTGGCATTTTCTCGGTACCCGGGATTTTTCTTTTATTTATTTTTGACAAGGAGAGGAAGAAGAAAAAAAAATCTCTCTAAATATCAAGTTGATTCTTGATAATCCGGACATTACAAACTAACACCCTTGCTGTCTAGAAAAATAAACAAACCTTTCGATCTATATCCGACTTATTTCGGTTTTGTTCTGTTTTTGTTCTTCACAGCTTCCAGCAACCCGGATCTTCGCATTGCCTTAAACCTTTTTAAAAACTTTTATTATATATATATATATATATATATATATATATATATATATATATATATATATATATATATATATATATATATATATATATATATATATATAGGGTGATTCATAAGTCACTTAGCTATTTATTTTTGAAATTCTAAAGTTAAAAAATACGGTAATACAAAACAGAAAGTTTATTCAACAAATTCATTCATGGGAGTTTAGAATTACAGCAAATTTTCAAAATTTCCACCTTCGTTTTGAATGCATAGCTCCATTCTTTTTTGCAAGGAATTTACGACTCTTTGTAGCATATTAGATTGATTGAGTGTTGTGCGAAGGAGGCTTTCTGTTCACATCACGTTTCCATTGCCTTTCAACAAGTGTGGGAGATTCATCAAATTTGGCCATATGAATAACAATAAAAATTCGCTCTTCAATTGTAAATGACATACTGCCTAAAAAAAGCACATATGATGATTTACACAAATTTAAATAAATAAATATAAATATATATAGAAACAAATATATAAACGAACAAATTTAAAATAACAAATAGCAGTAATTAGAGAGTAAGATAACAATGATCAAAAGTTCATAGTATGTTTGTGCTTCATATGGTAATCATTTTAAATAGCTAAGTGACTTAGGAATCACCCTGTATATATATATATATATATATATATATATATATATATATATATATATATATATATATATATTTATTTATTTATTTATTTATATATGTGAGTTATGTATTTTTGTAATTGTTTTTATTGGTGATAACTTAACGCTACGTTCAGTTGTTGTCTTTCTGTTTTTCATTTCCTAAGTGATAAAGAGTTATGCAGAAGATTGCATTTTTTAGTCGCCCTTAACTTTTATGTACGTATAAAATTGGTATATATATATATATATATATATATATATATATATATATATATATATATATATATATATATATATAATAAATAGTGAGTTATAAAAATATATTTATGGCAATTAATCTACAAAATGGCTTTAGCGTTTCATCCTCGTAGGGAATGGTCAGGCTAAAAAATTAATAATAATTATATATATATATAATACTAAAGCTAACTTAATGCAATTTGTTTCTCTAAAGCTTTTTCCTATATATGTTAATTACACCAAAATGCATGTTAAAATATTCCACAATTGTTGTATAGAGTTGAGTAATGTTTGAAACGCATTTTCTAATTTAATTCTTTAATTAGCCATTATTTATAATTAACTCACCACGTGACCCATCTCTATACTAAGTTTCTCTCTACCATATTCACGTCGAGCTCCAAACGTCGGATTTGCATTCATACAAAGTTCTCGACCTCAGACAGAATGTTATTATAATAGAATACTTTTTTTTTAATGAGCATTTGTTTCGGGCCGTGGGCTACTCATTGGACAACTCTTACGCATTTTCAGCGTTTCAGCGTGTCATTCTTTGTTTACTTCCGGTGCTACATAACCTTTCTGCAAAAAATTGCTGCCGGTCATTTGGGAAATCCAATTTTAATAGCAAAAACTTTTCTATTTTTTTGTACTTAAAATTTTTTTTTATCTCAGTTTTTGCCATTATAATTTTGTCTTAGTCAATACTATTTTTTTTTTTTACATTTTCGGATTGTATTCTTAAATAGTCCACACGTCTATTTTGTTTGTAGACAGATAAATAAAAAAAAGTTATTCCCCTTGCATCAGGTAATTTATATATTTTGAATGCGATTTTTCTAATAAAACATGGCCGACTGTTGTTATTATTTGCTTTGATTCTTCATTTTAATTAAAGTAAATTTTGGTTCGCTACTTTATAATGTTCTCTTCTGCGAGTCTTTGCAATTCTATATATTCTAATAAGGGTTCTGATGACAACGAATATATTTATTTAAATCTCATGTTTTTATTAAGTAGTCTTGGCTTTTGTTAAAATTTTATAATGTGTCACTTCTGTTCAAGGCAGAACCTACAACCTGATGATTTACAATTGTGTGTAAATGTGAAGATTTATGTTTTTCTACTCCGTTAGACAGAGTTGTACTGTTCCTGTATGCTCTCAAGGTTATAATATGGTAGATGTATCTGTCTTAAAGATGTTGGGATTAAAATAATCCTGAAAATAAAGTTCAATTCTCCTACGTGAGAATGGGGTAGCAATGTGCAGATAAATCATCAAAACAGAGATATAGGACGGAAGTCTGAGAGAAAGAACACAAAACACAAGAATGTAATTTCATAGCAATTTTAGTAAGAAAGAGATAGATGGAATCATATAATATTTACAGAGTTTTAAAATTTCAGTTAGGCATTGGTGAATTTGAGAGAGGGTTTGCGAAAACGTGGTTCGCGTGAACTTATCTATATAGAATTCTGGTAACGGCGGGAGGTCATTCTCTGTGACTGCCGTCTTGGGCTGATGTCACAAAGGAGACCAGCCAATGAATTGCTGCCTTGAGCGGGGTCGTCGAAAAAGAGGCCGGGATGCCGTGTACAAGGGAGTTTAAAGGCTGGCTCACGTGACACCTAAGGAAAAAAGGGTTGCAATGCCTGACAGCCAATCCGTGAGGCCCTTACGGGACATGGCAACAGCCAATCGGTGAGAGATGCTTTAATAAATTCCAACACAGGTGATGTTGGTAGCACCTATGCAATCCCTCTTCATTGTTGGTTTTGTTGCATTTATTGGCTTTATATGCAACATTGTTTATCAAGCAATTATTTATCAGTGGGCAGTTGGTCCTAGCTCTGCAATTACATAAGTTAGTATTATTGCTGGTGTTGTTAATGTTTTTTCCTCTGCTATAGTTGTTGGCATTGTGGAAAGTTTTATTAGCGCTGTTATTAGTCTTGATACTACTGCTTTATTCGAACTTGAGCATATTTATAGCGACGTCGGAAACCTGGACGAAATTATCGAACATAAAAATTCCCAAGTTCGACTATGATGTTCTCAAGTTCGAAAATATGCACTTAGAGAAGATCGAAGGTTACATCGGCCAAAACGTTGTGAATATAACAACCAGGATGAGAATAGTAGTCCGAATAACTATTCCCCCGTTGAATTATTCTATCTTCCTTTTTATATTGTTCCGTTGGAATAACGATGAGGGTTTAATAAATATGAAAATAAAAAATAAAATCCTTTTATATCTGTTAGTATCACTTACGATTTAGTCTCTATTATATAATGGTACACGTTGTCTCTTCGTTTAAATATGTATATATATATATAAATAACTATTCCTTTGTATGTTGCATGTAACATTAAGGGAGATAATCCGGTATAGGCGAAAGCGAAAGTTAGCAACAACAGCTCACGGGATTTTATTATTGTTTGTAATATAATCAATATCATGTAATGGATTTTGATCAAAAGTGAAATAAGGATTCTAGAAATAAGGTTTAGTAGCATTATACATTGATTTTGAACTTTGTAAGAGGGCATGGAAGTGCTGTAAAACTGTACTGTTCGGGGAAATTTATTTTACCTGTCCTGGGACGGTTTTTTTTTAGTTAAATATATATTTGAACGAATTCTAGCGTTAATTATTATTGTTTATTATTATTGGTTTGTAATGTTAACAAGCCGCGCGTGCGTGGTCCCCCTCTGTATGTAACTCGATGTGGCGAGTGTAAAATGCAATAAATTTGGGCAATTTGGGGCATTTTTGACCCCCATTGTACCCCCTGGGGGCGGAAACCAGAATTTTTCTGAGGTCAAGGATGTTCATTTTATATCCAGAACAATTATGTCTACATTTTGGCCAAGTTTCAGAAAAATTGAATGGATGGATCAAACGTTATGGGAGGAAAGGGTCATTGTTTGCCATTTTGGGGGCTTTTGATCCCCTGGGAGCGCGAACCAGATTTTTTCCAATGTCAGCGATACTTATTTTCTATTAGGAACAATTGCCTCCACATTTTGGCCAAGTTTTAGAGAAATTGAATGGATGGATGAAAAGTTATGGGGCAAAAAATGTCATTTTTTACCATTTCGGGGCGTTTTGACCCCCTCCCCTGGGGGGCTAACCAGATTATTTTCAAAAATCGGAGAATATCACTTTCTAACCTGACCTGGTTACAACTTCATGCAAAATTTCAGATAAATTCAATGGATGGTTGCGGAGAAAAATCCGGACGGACGGACATGCCTCAAAACATAAGTCCCCCGATTTTATTAATCGAGGGACCAAATAGACACATATGAAAAATTATTCATAAATCTTTAAACTTGGAAACAAGGATGGACATTTTCTTTTATGTTTATTCCGCGAAGCTGGGTTCGCACTGAATTTATCCTTACACCATACATGGTCAAAGGTTTGGTTAGAATGAAGTCCGGTCGTTTTGAGATCTTATTGCCGGATATCAAACCATCTGCATTTTAGCTATCCTCTCGGCTTTTCCCCAGGATTATAATATGGATTCTATAAATCAAAGATAACGAACATAACAGAGAGTCCCAGGCCGTTCGTTATGATCTGCGCTGACCAGACACTGGCTAGCGATGACAGATCGAGTTCAGATTCAGATAATGAAAATATCAAAATTAATCTCTATACTTATTAATATCATTTATCTTCTTTGAGAAAAATAATTTTGCTCATTAAAGCGACGAAGCGGATAGTTAGTATATTTGTCAACAACACGGGATAACTATCAAACATTAAAATTGGCTAGTTAGAAGCAAAGTTTGATTTTTCAGCTTTAATGCTATTTGGGTCTGACTTTGGAAATCCGAATCTTATTTTCGCGATGGTGTCGTGGTTTGTATTCATTAAATGTCCGTAATAGCGCAGACGATTTCTCCTCGTTTTGTCTGAGATCGGCGAAACTTCGGACATGGTTCAGTTTGGTCGGACCGGAAGTACAACGCGACATCCCGTTCTTCATAAGCGATGGTGCTGTTTCGGTTACGTCCGTCGACAGCAACCACCCGGAGCAGTAAACGTTCGAAACATGGATATTTCATACTCATTGACTAAGGGGTGTAAGAGTGTCATTATTTTGTAGGTAAATCTGAAGGTGAGCGGGATTAGCAAAATATCGCCGCAAATATCGGGATTCAACTTTCCACTGTTAATCGAATTATTATACAATTCATCATGGATAGAAAATAATCAATATCTTCCCGCCATTTATTTTTATTTCATTCTTATAGGTTCGTATGGGTCGTATTTGTTACTTGCAATATATATATATATATATATATATATATATATATATATATATATATATATATATATATATATATATATATATGTGTGTGTGTGTGTGTGTGCGTGTGTGTGTCAGTTTCTTCACATGTATGAACACACACCGGATAAAGGTAAATAAACACCCCAACCCTAACTATAACACCCCAACCCAAACCTTCAACCTTAACCCCCAACCTTAACCCCACAAACATAACTCATACATGTTTAAAGTTTCTCGATACTTTATATTAATTGACATTTGTTTGTGTTTAAGAAATCTCCTTTCACCGGACACCTTATCAACGGACATTTACCAACGCGACAGACCCCATATCTTTTTTACACGCACACTCTCACTCTCCATTACTTAATATTTTTTCAAATTTTGAATTTTAGTTTGTCCACTGCAAACTTATCCATCTATGTAATTCCTCTGATGATAATATTTTAATCTTTAAAAAAGCCTTGGCTTAAGGAAAGAATAATAAACATGTTTTTACCGAGTACACCTTGCATTGAACAATCGAAGTTGAAATAAATTTGTCATTCGTACATGTTTATCCCTCTTCTTTCATCTATCTATCTATCTATCTATCTATCTATCTATCTATCTATCTATCTATCTATCTATCTCTCTCTTTATATATATATATATATATATATATATATATATATATATATATATATATATATATATATATATATATATATATTAAATATTAAAGTGTTTGTGTACGTACAGACAACGTCGTTTCGTTTTTTTTTACCCTCATCAGTGCAAGAGGGTTGCTAGCGGTCGCATGGGATCACATCCTACCCCAACAAAAATCGCAGCCCCCTTTTACCTCTCCCGCCCTAAGGCCATTTCAATTATATTCTCACCCCTTTCCCATTTCATAGCTGCCTCAATCTTATCTACTCAAAGCTTTCCATATTCATTTGATTCTTTAGCGACCATTGACTTATCACAGCCTGGACTATTTGGCTTTCATAGTAGCCACGGCTACTACATCCCTTCATCTCTCCACCATGTCAACCCCAAACTTCCATCTACTTGCATGACATTTTTCTTCAAACTATCATCCTGAGAAAGTCTTACAATAAAGACGAAACGTTGATGAATATATAAACAACTATCTCTTGGTTTTTCCTTTTTCATTTCCCATATATATATATATATATATATATATATATATATATAAAGTCATCCAACAAAAGATATAAGCGTCAACTAATATCTTATTATTAGTGAAACATCCGAATAAAAACTGAAGCTCAATATACTGGATAGAGCATTAATATTATAATATAAAATGAGGTAATAAAATAAGGTGTCAATCAGATTTTATTAGAATTCAAAGTTCAAGCAAAGTATTCTTAAGTCCTTTGAAAACTCATGAGCTAAGGACTTAAGAATACTTTGCTTGAACTTTGAATTCTAATAACATTTGATTGACACCTTATTTTATTACCTCATTTTATATTATAATATATATATATATATATATATATATATATATATATATATATATATATATATATATATATCAACTTTTAAGTGTGAGACGAGCTGAAAAGCATTAGAATACTCAGAGTTTCAGAAAATCCATATTATATATTAATCTGATGTTCGACTTAATAAGCGTCAAATCGCCGCAAACCTCGGGATTCCACTTTCGACTATTTACTGAGTAAGTGTCCGATTCACCAGGGAGGGAACATAAATATAATCTTGCCTAGGTCGATCAGAACCCTCTGAGAGCAGTTCTCGTTTGTAATGGTAATAAATATGTCTATTTACTTCTTTCATGTTTGTGTAAATATGTACGTCTGCATATATGTATATACAAGTAAATATGTGAATGTGTGTATGTCTCTATGTATATGTACATGTGTAATTTTTAGTGGGAAACTATTTTTGTTGATTTTACTATGTGTATTTATCTTTTGATCAAGCGGCATCATGCCAAGATTTAGCAGTAGCTAACTTGAAGTATTAATAATTCTTTTAAACAAGACTTTAACTGTTCAAGTAAAACTTGTAAGTTGGAAAGAAATCAAAAATGTAGTGCGCCATTGCTTATGATACGGGCATACTATGATTTATGATCAAGGTAAAAAAAAAGTAATAATTTGTATGTCTTAGCATTTTATGACTGTCCCTTTTGCTTCATTCTGTTCTGTTGGCATTGGTTTCTGCGATTCCCTTTAGAATCAAACATTCATGCGATGGTTGCCAAGATCCGTAGTAAAAGTAGTGCCATGGAATCGGCATGCTGCAACCACGGTATCAACGTCATCACCGACATACATTCGATGAAGCATTGGTAATATTTCAATTTTTGATCTAATTGCTTTGAGAAACATGCGAAGGTGTAGGTATATTTTTAACTTGATATCAAAATGGATATCTTTGAAGAATATTGCTTTTCCGGCAGTTTGCCAACAACCTGCCAAATTTCCTTGAAACTTTTACAAAAATGAAGAATTTGGCGAGAGTTTACCAGCCTTAAACAGTCGAAAAACGTAACATTTTAAGCACGAAATTTAAATGTAAAAAATTGCCCTTCGGAAGAAAACATGGTAATAACAGCAATAAACATGCCGCAAGTAAAAATTCAGTCAGGTTAACCGAGCGATTTCCGTAAGATAACCGGAGTTAAGCGACATTGAGTAGATCAGTATTTAGATGGGTAATCATTTTGCAATACCATGTGCTGTATGTGAAATCCGATCTCAGTTGCCTTGCAAGCCGAAGACTAACTACAAATCTACAACGATATCAAACATAATAAAAAGTCTCATTTGTTGTGATCGGTGCCGACCAGACGATGACAGATCGTGTTCAGATTCAGATAATGAAACTATTAAAATTAATCTAAATACTTATTATTCAGTATTCAATAAAAAAAACTGTCGTCCATTAATGCGACGAAACGAATAGTTCGTATACTTGTAAATAACACGGGACAACAACAACCAATGAAAATTGGCTAGTCAGAAGCTTTATTTGTCAGCTTACATTCTATTTGGGTCTGACTTTGAAAATCCGACAAGATAAATTAACACACACACACACACACATATATATATATATATATATAATATATATATATATATATATATATATATATATATATATATATATATATATATATATATATATATATTATATTGCCTGGGAAAACCTCCCACCGTACACACGCAAACCCCAAACACCGATGAAGACTGAAGGATCAGTCGAAAATTTTGTTCTCCATACCATCAACAAGAAAAAACTATTTTTCTTTACAGAACAATTTATATTCCTACACGTCACAAAATAAATAAATAGGAAAATAAATAATAAAAAGTTATAACACAATATAAACTTTTTTTCATTTTATTTTCATTTTATTTTTTTATATACATATATATATATATATATATATACTTATATATCATATTATTTCATGTATCCACATAAAATTTTATAAGGAGACATATTTTGTGTATCGATTTTTAGTATTTACTTCAACAGTGCTCAATACGTGAGTAGAGCTATATATATATATATATATATATATATATATATATATATATATATATATATTTAAAGTAAATATTAATTATTTTTACCTACATACATCGATGTTTCATGCTTATGGAATCTTCAGTGTAGGGATGTTAATTAACGTCGGTCGGATTGCTTGAACCCGGTATTTACAAATCGCCAATGATTTGCAGTCAGGTATCTTTCCCCTCAGCCGGTGAGAATCGACATGATAATTAGGAGGGATTTAAATCTATAAACTCTAAATCAGCGAGCGCGTATAGCGAGCAATTGAAAGTGATTCTACAACAACAAACGGGGTCGGAATCTCGCTTTTAAGCAATAGTATTACTGCTAGTTTATAAATTCTCTCAAAGTGCACCAATCCTAGTAAAGGGGACTATAATTATATTTTAAAATAAATATTAATTATTTTTACCTACAGATAACGATGTTTCATGCTTACGCAATCTTCAGTGTAGGGATGTTATATATTTACACTTCCGTATAAATAATTGAATTCGCTACAAAGTATCGCAAACAAAATAAACAAATAAATATATAGGTTCAGATTTTGAATTGTCTACCTACTTGACACACTACTCGAGTGTCTTCGGTCTCTCTGTACAAGGGTGTGTCAGGACAACCTGACATGAGGATACTTCACTCTACAAGTAAACCCTGACCAAATATTACAAAATAACATAGTATCCGAAGCTTAAATAAGACCCTCTCGACACGGCTATCCACTGACTCATACGAAGTAATGGTGCACCTTCTCCAAGTAATGTTACATCAAGTAGCAACAATCAGCTAGATACTCGACCAGACAAGATGAATTATTGTCCTGGAATCCGGTAAGTCCAAGAGACAACAAAAAAGATATAATGTAACATAGGTAACTGTTCAATTGGGAAGAGAAAAATTAATGTCTTTATTTCTTTACTAACTCAATGTTTAATAGGTAAATGAGAACTTTAATAGACTATTCGAATATCTATGTATCTCATATAAAGATAAAGTGTTAGCCCCAGGAAGGGACCCCTTGATTTCGTAGAACATTGACTGAAGAAATATATATATATATATATATATATATATATATATATATATATATATATATATATATATATATATATATATATATATCATAATATAAAATGAAGTAATAAAATAAGGTGTCAATCAAATTTTATTAGAATTCAAAGTTCAAGCAAAATATCCTTAAGTCCTTAGCTCATGAGTTTTCAAAGATAATTCTTCTCTTCAGAGGACCATTACCGCAGTTATACTACTACAGGTAATAAATTACGCTTTGAAAATATATAAAATTATATACACAAATACATAAAAATACATAACATCAAACATATCAACCCAAAAACATACTTTTTGTTGAATCCATACAGTCCATCCAGGTCATACAAATTGAAAAGCATAATCAGGAAAGACATTACTCCAAGTTACAAACAGCAGAGTTTTTATTCGCGCTTGTGTACGGTGCTTGATGGGGAATCACAACAAACAGAGAATTAGACTGTCTGAAGATCATGCGCAAGCACTTGAAACCATAGTAACGGGATAAAAGAAACGCATCTTTTTATCGGGATAAGTATAGACATTATTAAACATTGAATTCGGACGATTATTTATATAAAAAAACATAAACAGTGTGGATTTATTTGTTCTTTGAATAAATATAATTTATTTATTTTAAACGTAGTCTTTTAGAATAAAATTCCTTATTCACCGCGAAATATATTTTTCTCTTCTTTGATGTTATTCAGACTCATCTTTATCTATATAAAGAAATGTGTACGTAAAAATTAATCAATATATATATATAAATATATATATATATATATATAAATATTTAAAAAATAATTACACATCTTATTAAAAAAGGGCGACTGTATGCAATGTTTTTTACCGCTTAGGAAGTGGAAAAGTACTAAGGAAAAGCTATGCTTCTATCGACAGTAAAAAAACAATGACAAACATCTATATAAAAATAAGTAAGTTTATACGTTTATATATTTTCTGTCGGTGTTAATGTGTTGTTGAAAACGCTGTCTATATAACGATTATTTAAAAAAGACTACAATATTAATGAAATATTTTTTTTATATTTATCATGTAATTAACAAAAGTATTATGTTTGAAAATGTTTACTTCCTTTATTTAAAACTCCCTAAAAACTAATACGAAAAAACTCTAACCTTATGTTTCGGGATTTCATAGATGAGGATTCATAATTTGTATTATTCGGACTACTATTCTCATCTTGGCTGTTATTTTCATAACGTTTCGGTCGATGTAACCTCCTACTTTCTGTCGATGCATCTACTTTACAATAATAGCGTGGAGTCTGCGTTCGCGTCAGACATCCATAAACGACAATTGTATTTGTATTTCTTGTCTTTTCTTTTATTTATAAATTGAGAATAGGAAATTATAGAAATTGAAAAGATAAGAATAAAAACAATAATGATAATATAGATCTCATAAACAGTAATTGTATTTGAATTTCTTGTTAATATCGATCTCATAGCTTTCTTGTTTTATATTTCTTTCTCTCTGTATATTTCGTTTTTCAGTTCTCTCTCTCTTTCTCTTTCTCTCTCTCCTTTATTATCTCTCTATATAAAACTCAATGCCTGTGTGTATGTGTGTATTTCTGTGATGTTTGTGTGTTCTCTTTTTAAAAAGAAAGCTTAAAGAATCTACATCAAATCTAAAAGTGTATTCTTATGTAAAATTTATGAGAGCATAACCGCCTTAATACTTCAAATATATCCTATTTTTTATGAAATTTAAATCATATGTATAAAATTCTCATGGGAAGACAATGGAAATGGTCTCGAATCTCTAAGTTCCCTCCTTATCTAAGGAATCTATAGGGGGCGTTACTCATTAAAAACTTTAAATATATCCCTTTTTTATGAAATTTGTACTATATGTATCAAATCTTCCGGGGAAAACAATGTCAGTGCTCCCGATTATCTACATTTCTCTCTATGTGCCGAATATCTACGTGTATCCACCTCTAATGGACAGCAGACCCTTAAAATGTCAAATTCGTATATCTGATTTTAATAAAATTTGAACACTAATTCAGTGAGTTTTCACACATTTGAGCTTCTTCAGATTATACTAGACGGCGATTATGCTCCGATGAATTGGCTCTTGGCCTTTTGGCTAAGATCAAAGTGTAGTATCTGTTCCGATGGATACTGCACCCCATAGACTGGTATTGTCTTGGCCTTCGAGGCTTGATTTACGCCGGTCTATGGGTCTGTCCTGTGCAGTTCTAGGAGGTCCACCCTCCCAGGCTTCGCCTCCCCTCTTTGGGGAGGAGTAAGTTTATTGCTTACTGCCTGAAGCGCCCCTACCGGGGAATGCCGACGGTGCTGCCCAGCCAATTTTTAAACCCCACTTTCCCGACCCGACCTTGGGTCACATCTTACTTGTGGGAGTAAGATAAAAACTGGCCTTGTGCCTAACTCCTGGAGAGGAGTAAATCAATACTCTGGTACCCCCTCGACGTAAATTCACTAGACCAACTCGACAATCAACTAAATCCCATCCATTCACTGTGGAGGCCCCTAGATGCCGGAGAGCTTTCTACTCAAATAGCTTCTTTCCTCGTGCTGCTGGCCTCTGGAACTCCCTCCCTACCCCCTGTTTCTCCGACAGTACTGACATATAGAAGTTTAAAATTAATGTAAACAGACATCTCGCTGCGCAGACCCCAGTTTAGGTTCACCCTCCAACCTTCCCTCCTTTTCTTTCTTCTCAGTAGCCCCTTACGTCTACAGTGGCGGCCTGCCTTGTTTGGGGTGAACTACTTTTAAAAAAAGAAAAAAGAAACATGAAGAGTGGGGCAGTAAAAACAAAGAAAGTAAGATGGTATTATGAGCATAGTGTAAACGTACATAATAGTGATTTTGTCATTCAATCCCGAGCAACGCCAGGTCTTCCTGCTAGTATCTTTATAAATGCTATGTATTTTTTTATATAATAAAACGGATTGTAAACGAATTCAGAGTTGTTTCCCTTAAACTTTTATTTTGATAATGTGTGTAAGGGGTCATTAAGGAAAGATGTTTCCCAATGTTTAGAACCCATCTTTTTTGTGCGTATTTATATGTGAATGTGATAAAATAATTTTATGTAAGGCTGTTGTGCATTTCTTGTATGAAATGAACAGCGAAAAACAACAATTGTACTTAATTTTCTTTTCTTTTCTTTATAAACTTGAAAATAGAAAATATTTAGAAATCAAAAAGATAAGAATAAAAGTCATGATAACAGTACGAGTTTAATATGTTATGTAGTTTTGTGGTCTACTGAAACTCACCTGAAATATCGGAAGATGACGATGGAGATTATCAACGAAACAGTCGACAGAGAAAACCCAACGAAAAAAATGCCGTGCGTCGCTCTTAACCGGCGTAACATCTGCAACGAGAGATGCATAACAATTTTAAATACTTTTAACAAAAAACGGAAACGATAATGAAACATAATATAACTGAAATTTACACCTGTACAGCATAAACATCCGCAAAATTCTATTCACATTCAAACAGTGTATAATTCATTAAAACCTTATCCAACATAAAACTCATAGTGCAACACTATAGTCGATAAGGGGTGGGGCGAAAACTAGAAACTATAAGAGTAAAAAGTCGGCGAATTATTAAAATGGAATTTGGTTTGAAAATACAATTTCGTGTTGCGACTTGGATTATGACATCAGTCAACTGACAATGAACAATGGAACAAAGGCTATTCGCAAAAGTATTCGAAGAATGTATACGATGTAAATCGTGATGCAAAGCGATAGATGTAGTTAAATAGTTAGGCAGACAGAGAGACGGAAAAGTAGACAGATACAATACGAAACTACAGAGCGAAAGAGAAAACGAACGGACGGTTTTACGTTAAGCCAGGTACCGACAACAGGTAATAGCAGATAGTCAAGTTCTAGCCGGTTCTAGTATATGTGAGTGTGGGTTCACATAAATAAACAAAAATCAAATGGTGCTTGTTTTTCTACTTTATATAATTGTATATACGAACAACGACTAACCAGAAATTACAAACACTTAAAACAATTAACTAACAAACAACATAATAGTAACCCTTTAGTGGGAGCTAGGATTCACCACGGTTAAAAGTCATGCGCCAGACTTCTATTGCTTTTGAAATGAAACACGTAGGGCCGACAATACTCTGCACTATAGATGTCGGCCGCGCTAGAGAGAAAGGTTGTTTGGGTAATCATCGCCGGTGTAAAGCAATCTAGTGACGGGTGCATCGGATGGGTTCAAAAGGTCAAATCAGCTGTCGTAATGGTACATGTGGACCGCAACTACTTTTCTTTCTGTATCTTTTTTTTCGGTGTATATTGTACCTTTATCTCTCTCTCCCCCTCTCTCACATTTATCATAACAATGGAGATATGAACAGTTTGGTGTTTGCTTTCGTATGAGAACGGTGTTAGACCCAGTTGACTTTCGAGTTTCAGCTATGTTTCTTCGGAAGCTGAAATAAACTGTAATAAATTATATTTTTATATATCAAGTAGGCTTGTCTGTTCCCTCATTACAGGCGTTATATTACAGCACAGCGGTCTCAGCCAGATAGCTAATTCTCAGGAGAAAATTAATGACATTTAATGACACCTATTAACGCCACGGTAATTTCTGTCGAAAATTAATGACATCTAATGACGCCTATTAACGCCACGGTAATTTCCGTCGAACATTAATGACATCTAATGACGCCTATTAACGCCACAGTAATTTCTGTCGAAAATTAATGACATCTAATGACGCCTATTAACGCCACGGTAATTTCCGTCGAAAATTAATGACATCTAATGACGCCTATTAGCGCCACAGTAATTGCTGTCGAAAATTAATGACATCTAATGACGCCTATTAACACCACGGTAATTTCCGTCGAAAATTAATGACATCTAATGACGTCTATTAGCGCCACAGTAATTTCTGTCGAAAATTAATGACATCTAATGATGCCTATTAGCGCCACGGTAATTTCCGTCGAAAATTAATGACATCTAATGACGCCTATTAACGCCACGGTAATTTCCGCCGAAAATTAATGACATCTAATCAAGCCTATTAACACCACGGTAATTTCCGTCGAAAATTAATGACATCTAATCACGCCTATTAGCGCCACAGAAATTTCTGTCGAAAATTAATGACATCTAATGACGCCTATTAGCGCCACGGTAATTTCCGTCGAAAATTAATGACATCTAATGACGCCTATTAACGCCACGGTAATTTCCATCGAAAATAAATGACATCTAATGACGCCTATTAACGCCACGGTAATTTCCGTCGAAAATTAATGACATCTAATGACGCCTTTTAACGCCACGGTAATTTCCGTCGAAAATGAATGACATCTAATGACGCCTATTAACGCCACGGTAATTTTCGTCGAAAATTAATGACATCTAATGACGCCTATTAACGCCACGGTAATTTCCGTCGAAAATGAATGACATCTAATGACGCCTATTAACGCCACGGTAATTTCCGTCGAAAATGAATGACATCTAATGACGCCTATTAACGCCACGGTAATTTCCGTCGAAAATTAATGACATCTAATGACGCCTATTAACGCCACGGTAATTTCCGTCGAAAATTAATGACATCTAATGACGCCTATTAACGCCACGGTAATTTCCGTCGAAAATTAATGACATCTAATGACGCCTATTAACGCCACGGTAATTTTCGTAGAAAATTAATGACATCTAAAGACGCCTATTAACGCCACGGTAATTTTCTGTCAAAAATTAATGACATCTAATGACGCCTATTAACGCCACGGTAATTTCCGTCGAATAAACCCTTTCATTAAAAGGAATGTGACTATCGTTCCTCCGGGAGTTAGTGTGGTACCGTGCCAGATCTATAAGAGCACTCTTCTATAGACGTTTCCACGTCGTGAACACACTCATACTTCTCCTGGCAAACGATAGTACCACACAGCAACACCATTATAAACATCGAATCAACAAACTACAGACGGTCGTTCGGGGCTTAAAACCATTTAATAAGAATAAGGTAACGAGATTTTGTGAAATGCAAAATACCAAATACACGCAATCTTGTTACATGGCAATAGTTACCAAAGTGTCGCCCTAAAAGCCATTATATAACGTTATTAATATCCCATGGTAAATGCCAGTATACTGAAATCATATGCCCTTAATTGGGTTAAGATGAAAATTCATATACACTAAATGTACAAAAGCAAGGAAATTCCCAAATTTTTACACTTTTATTGTCATTAAGTGTATGCTAGCACAACAGGGCTATGTATTTTACTGGTAGGAATTTTTGTTCAGCGCACATCACACACTCAACCCACTCATGCATAGAGATTTATACTGTAGTGATGTGATAATGAAATGGTTTGGTTGATATGTAGCCATACCCTTAATGACAATAAAAGTGTAAAAATTTGGGAATTTCCTTGCTTTTGTACATTTAATGTATATGAATGTTCATCTTAACCCTATTAAGGGCATATGATTTCAGTATACTGGCATTTATCATGGAATGTCACTCTTTTTGTAACGGGTATGCCTCAATACAATGCCTTCTCATAAGTTTTTTTTGAATTTTCTGGAAAACTAAGGTATATGGTAAACTGAAATTAAAATGCCATCAACTAGACCCTAGAACCTCTATCTCTGCCAAAAATCAGCTGAATCCATCAAATAGTTGATGAGATACAGGGTGGCACATACGTACGTACACACGGATAACATGATTTCATGATTGAACTTTCTGGATCTCTGGGTTGCCTCGACTAATGATTCTGAAATTCTACACACTTATAGAACCTATCAAATAAAAATTTTGTGCAATGTTTTAACTAATTTGGTTTATTAGTTTTTGAGTTTTGATTGATCAAACAAATGAGATTTCCAGCATAGGCCATTTTTAAGGTCTATTAAGGGATAGAGCGGTCTCGCGCCTCCCTTGATACAGGTAAAACCTTCATAGTTTTGGTACTGAAATAAAAAAGGCGTATATTCGATTAGTTACTTTATTTAAAGAAATACGGATGAAGACTGGTTCTGATCAGTTGTCCTACTAGCCGAAGGACGTCCTGCTACCATTCTGGCAATCTAGAATCTATCTTGATCCATCAGACCTTTCATTGTCGGGATTTGGTCCATGCACAGAATATTGTTGTTACATATGGGCTGGTGCACCAACCACTTGTCTCTCCCTCAAAAGAATCTCTAACCTAATAGGTCTCAAAATGTCTACCAAACCCGATCCCCTGTCGCATCGCTGCAATGTTGCTTCCGTGTGCTATTTTTAGGAGTACTTTAACAGAATGTGCTCCGACGAACTTGTTACACTTGTGCCCCCCTCAATGTAAATACCCCCGACCAACTTGACAAGCAGCAAAGTCACACCCCTTAACTATAGAGGTGTCCAGATGTCGATGGCTTTCTACTCTAATAGCTTATTTCCTTAAACTGGTTGCATTTGGAATTCTCTTCCTGCTCCTTATTTCACCGACTGTGCCAACATGCAAGAATTTAAATGTAATGTGAACAAGCATCTTGCTGCACAATTCCCAGACAGTACATCCCCCTATATCTAGTCCAACTAGCAAATAGTGCTTTTAATATACAAACACAAAACGAAATGTCTATTTCCATACATTTCTGAGTCTCACAGAGTGATAAAATTAACTTGAAAAAGCAAGGAGCTCCCTATTTCTCAATCGACGTTCTTTTTGCAAACTCACTCCTGAAATATTTTTCACACTTTATGTCTCCCTCGTCAGATCACTGTTAGAGTATGGTGTTCATGCCTCTGCTCTATATTTAATACGTGATATCCAGCATCTGGAGAGAGTTCAAAGACTGGCTACTCGAATGGTGCATGGCCTTGGCCTTTTGGCTAAGATCAAAGTGTAGTATCTGTTCCGATGGATACTGCACCCCATAGACTGGTATTGTCTTGGCCTTCGGGGCTTGATTTACGCCGGTCAATGGGTCTGTCCTGTGCAGTTCTGGGAGGTCCACCTTCCCTGGCTTCGCCTCCCCTCTTTGGGGAGGAGTAAGTTTTTTGCTTACTGCCTGAGTCGCCCCTACCGGGGAATGCCGACGGGGCTGCCCAGACAATTTTTAAATCCCACTTTCCCGACCTGACCTTGGGTCACATCTTACTTGTGGGAGTAAGATAAAAACTGGCCTTGTGCCTAACTCCTGGAGAGGAGTAAATCAATACTCGAATGGTGCATGGTCTATGGAATCTGCTCTATGAAAGCTGACTTAAAAAACTTAACCTTTTCTCCCTTGAGCACCAACGATTATGCAGTGATCTCATTTTGACCTACAATCTCCTCAATGGTTATTACAATATACCTCAGGACCTATTGTTCACTCTTGCACCAGAAAGAGGTCTACGCGGATACCACAAGAAACTATTGCACCGCCGATTTCGATTGAACCGGATCCCTGGATATTGGAATAGTCTACCAAGAGAGGTAATAAATGCGCCAACAACGCAACAATTCAAAGTGAATTTGGACAGGTGCTGTTCTGTGTTAGTTTCTACCACCCTTTCCCTACTTAGCTACTGAAACAGGCTGGTTTTATTTTTTGCCAAATAAATTAAAATAATAAACCCAACACTGACAGATCGATGCCCTTCTTGAATATTAGACAAACGATTGATATTCGCCAGTCATTGGATACCACCCCTTCTTTAAGTGGGAGATTGAAAAGGTTTACAAAAATGCTCGCTAGGGTGAGTGCAAAAACCTGGAACACGGCTGGGAGGCGGAAAATGAGGCAAATAATTATGCTCCGCCAGTGTTCGCACTAATATTCATATAAAATCATAAAATTACGCCAGTAATTTAATTTTTTATATATAAATTATTATTATTATTATTATTATTATTATTATTATTATTATTATTATTATTATTATTATTATTATTGTTGTTGTTATTGTTATTGTTATTGTTATTATTATTATTATTAATATTATTATTATTATTATTATTATTTATATATACTAATTAGGAATTCTCACACAAGTTAACGTCAGTCATTGCTCACCAACAACAACAACCAGTAGTGTTCCCTAGAGTCTGAGTGACAACAAGTCTCACCGGACTTCCAGTACTCTCCACCTCTTTTCTATCACCACCGCAAATTACCTTGCAATATCGCAACAGCCGCCCACAATTCATTTTTCGCTGGAAAGAACCATTGGTCTTCCACTGGGATTTTGGTAGCAATAGGTCTGCTAACACCCTAACACTCTCCGCATTCTTCCAGTGGAGGTCTGGTAAGTGCTGCTCCTCCTCGGCCTTCACACCCTCCTTGACCCTCAACTACTATTTTGTGTGGTGTCAGCCGAGGCCGATGACAATGTATTTTTTGGGTGTGGGGAGAACAGCTTATGATGTTCCTTGCAGTTTCTGTTCGTTGGTTCGTGCGGTGCGGTTATTTCTGTGGTTTTGTTGTCTTGGTGTTGTAACTTCCATGGGACTGGTTACCATCCATAGCTTATGCGGGTTGGTTTCCGCATTCGAGGATTTACCTTAAGATTGCAGCTGTTTTGATCATTGCCGTCCTTTGTATGGTCTCAGTGATACCTTTGATTCCAATTTATCCCAGTTTTTTTTCCAGTTTTTTTGGAGACTGTTCCTAGTGCTCCTGCGATTATTGGTATTATATTTACTTTTTTTCATGCTCCATATTCCTTTCAGTTGTCTGGCAAGTTCCGTGTACTTGCTTCGTCTTTCCATCTCCTTGATCTTCACTCTGTGGTCTGCTGGAACGGCGAAGTTTACGATTTGGCAGGACTTTTCCTCCTTGTCGATTATTATGGCATCCGGTCTCCTTGCTTGTATTAGCTTAACTGTTTGTACATCTATATTCCAGGGGTTTTTGTTTTCTGTTTTCCAGTACTGTCTTTGGTTTATGATTGTACGATTTGTCTGCGTGTTCAAAATTCAATCATTTTCAGTTCCCAGTATACTGATTTCCCAACACAGTCATGTCTGTTCTTGTATTCTTTTTAGGCTAGTTTTCTGCATTCACTTAATATATTATTTAGTGTTTCGTTTCTTTTTCTACACAGTATACATTTACTGTTTTCCTTGGTTTTATGTATTTTAACTTTGATGTAGTTTGTCCGAATCGCATTGTTCTTTGCAGGCGTCACTAAAGATTCCGTTTCTCTGTTTTAGTGTCCTTTACTTAGTCATGCCCAGCTATTTTCGTTGAGTTCTCCTCTTGTCATTCTTATGAAGCGTCCATGTAGTTGAACTCTTCAACATCGCCCTAGAATTTGCCGAGATATATACCGATATATCCAAGGATGACATTCACATCATTAAAAAATGTAGGAGATCAGTTTTAATCAACAACGAGGACCAATGGATTAAAATGAATATGACAAACTCCTTTGATTTGGCCATGGGTGCCTTTGACATATGATCTTGTGGGGTTATTCATTTTATATACACTCACAAATATATTCGATAATACGGATATCGGCCTTTATAGAGATGATGGATTAGCGATGATAAGAGACTCCAACAAAGTCAAGAGAGAAAACTTCAAGAAAATTATACATATAGAAATGAAAAAACTAGGCCTAAAAGTAGAAGTAATGGCTAACATAAAAACAACGAACTTTCTAGACGTCACATTAAACTTAAGTAAAAACACTTACGAACCATACCTAAAAGATAACGCCAACCCAATATACATACACCCAAAGTCTAATCACCCCCATCAATCATAAAACATATCCCGAATTCGATCGAAAGTAGGCTTATCAACAATTCTAGCAACGAAAGCGTTTTTAAAAAATCAATCAACATTTACAATATAGCTCTAAAAATAGTGGTTACCGTAATACCGAAATTAAATATAAAAACAGGACACCAATAATTACAACAAAATTCAAAATAAAAATAAAAGAAAAAGAAATATAATCTACTATATCCCTCCCTATAACCAGATGCTAAAAACTAAACTAGGTAAAAAATTCCTAAATCTGATTGAAAAACACTTCCCCGTAACCAACTCTCTACATAAAATATTCAATAAAAATAATCTAAAACTATCCTACAGTTGCTGTGAAAACCTAGAAATGATAATTAAGACACACAACAACAAAATACTAAAAGACAAATACAGAGAGGAACAAAATAAACAAAGTGGAAAATATATCAAAAATAACACTACGAAGAACAAAAATATAAACAATACTAATAGAAATAAACAAAACACTAATAATAACCACCCGAATAGAAACGAGAAAGTTAGCAATGAAGAGAAAAGATGTAACTGCATAAATCGTAAACTTTGTCCACTACAAAATAAATGTCTAACTAAAAGTATTGTATACCAAGCAACGATATTTGCCAACGAAAGACCAAATAACAAGAAATACTACGTGGGTATGACATCCCTAGACTTTAAGACCAGATACTATGACCACAAAAGCACATTTAAAAACAAAGAACGTCGAACTAAAACAGCACTAGCTAACCATTATTGGGAACTTAAAGAAAATGGACACTCACCAATAATTGAATGGAAAATAGTAAGACAGGCCAGTACATGTAGAAACTTAGACGACCCGTGTAGATTATGCCTGAATGAAAATATAAAATCCTAAATGTTAAAGATCCCCGAAACCTATTAAATTCTAGAAGTGAAATAGCAAACAGCTGTTTACACAGAAATAATTTTACTTTAGGATGATATATATGAAAAAAAATCCCAAAAAACTGAACAAGTTAAAAATTAAAACCTAAAATAGAAATACAAGAAACCACGTGTTAAAATAAATTCGCCCGCTATATTGACACAACAATATATGTTCATTGCTTACTATATATATATATATATATATATATATATATATATATATATATATATATATAACCCTTTCTTTTCCATCTTTAAATCTCCTTTCACTGGACACCTCATCAACGGACATTTACCAACTGGACAGACCATATATTTTTTTACACGCACATTCTCACTTTATTACTTCATATTTTTTCAAATTTTGAATTTTGGCATTTCCACTGCCAACTTATCTATCTATGTAATTCTTCTGATGATAAGATTTTAATCTTTGAAAAGCTTTGGCTTAAGGAAAGAATAATAAACATGTTTTTACCGAGTATACCTTGCATTTAACAATCGAAGTTGAAATAAATTTGTCATTCGTACATGTTTATCCCTCTTCTTTTATCTCTCTCTCTTTCTCTCTCTCTCCCTCTCTCTCGCTCTCTCTCTCTCTCTATATATATATATAAATAGAGAGAGAGAGGGACGGACAGATAGACAGAAGAAATACATATAGAAATTTAGCTAGACGGATAGCCACATCGTGCACGCTGCCCCTACCCATTGACGAAAGCAGCTAACGAGCATCCTTCCTTCTTAAAATCTCGCCGGTTAAAAGTGAATCGAAAATCGCGAGGTTTCATCGACTTCCGCTTGTGTCATTTCTGACTTTTAACATTTTCCACTAAAATACGGCATTCGCTTTTTTACACTTGCCCTCACTAATTGAAATGGTTTCATTTGGAAATACAAAAAGGCACGTTTTTTACTCGCTAACTTAGTGTGACCGGACGGATGTATTATATTTATTAATATAAAATATACATTGGTCTTTTGTATTTTTCCTATAAAAATCTTTTAGTCAAATAATAAGGTTTACTTTTTCTTAGACTTTTTATACAAAAGGTTACTTCCCTTTGTCTAACAATCGATTATCTCCCTTTGTTTATTATAACTATGAATTACTGCCTGTGTATTTTTTAAAATATACGCAGCTGATTGAGCCAAACTATACCCATTAACCAATCAAGAATGACTTAATTTTGGTGGTATAAAGACGAAAAGCCTTTGTTCGTCCTTTTTTAGAACATGCGTTCTGATCAGACAAGACGCTGAATGAATCTCTCTCCCTCTCCTCCCCTCTCTAGATTAGCCTTTACTTGTATCAGATGCATCCAGGGAGCCGTCTTGTTATAGGCGTTAAAAGAACCCCATTTTATCAATAGTTGGTCTTTTAACTAAACCGCAGACACACTTAGTTTTGCAAAGACATTTCTTGTATTATAATTTAATACATATATTAACATGGCCACTCAATAATGCAGCAATAGAAAAGCTGAGTTGAACAACGCAAAATGAAACGCATTATGCTAGGCTTCAGTCTATGTAAAAAAAAAGAATTGCCTAGATCAGACAGCAAATTGGAGTAAGCGATATAGTCACCACCATACAAACGGAAAAAGATAGATAAGCAGGTCACATTTCGAGATCTACAGACAATGGACGGCCATCTAGAGCGACAGAATGAACCCCGAGGTAAATGGAAGCCTAAGAGGAAGATCAAACATCTGGTGGAGTAGATGGCCTACATAAGCAACTTGGTCCTATATGGACACGCTTAGCCAAAGAAAAAAACAAGCTGGAAGGAAACTATGGAATGGTTCCTTCTCCGGGAGTGATAAAAAATGACGATGATGATGACGATGATGATGATGCTGCTGACGACGACGACGACGACGATGATGATGATGATGATGATGGTGATGATGATGATGATGATGATGATGATGATGATGATGATGATGATGATGATGATGATTAAAATTTACACTACCTTGTGTGCATTCTCTACGCTTTGTTTCAATATTTTTACAGCGTCCGACATAAAACAGCTACGTCATGATTTTGCCACGATTAATAGCATATTCTTACGTTTTTTGTACAATATTCCTGTCTTTTTGTACAATATTCCTATTTTTTTGTACAGTATTTTTGTGTTTTTGTATGGCATTCCGATGTCTTTATTGTACAATATTCCTATTTCTTTATTGTACAATATTCCTATTTCTTTATTGTACGATATTCCTATTTCTTTTTTGTACAATATTCTTATGTCTTTTTTGTACAATATTTCTATGTCTTTTTATTTTATATTCCTAATTCTTTATTGTACGATATTTCTATGTCTTTTTGTACGATATTCCTATGTATTTGTTGTATGATATTCTTATGTCATTTTTACAATATTCTTAATTTTTTTTGTATGATATTCCTATTTCTTTATGTACAATATTCCTATGTCTTTTTTGTGCGATATTCCTAATTCGTTTATGTATGATATTCTTATGCCTTTTTTGTACAATATTCTTATGCCTTTTTTGTACAATATTCTTATGTCTTTTTTGTACAATATTCCTATATCTTGTTTTGTACAATATTCATGTCTTTTTTTACAATATTCACATGTCTTTTTGTACAATGTCCTTATGTCTTTTTTGTACAATATTCATACGTATTATTTGTACAATATTCCTATGTCTTTTTTATACTAGATTCCTAATTCTTTTTTGTTTTATATTCCTATGTCTTATTGTACGATATTCCTATGTCAATTTCGTACAATATTTATATGTTTTTTTTGTACGATATTCCTGTTTTTCTGTACAATATCTTAATGTCTTTTTGTACAATATTCATGTCTTCTTTGTACAATATTTATATGTCTTTTTCGTACAATATTTATATGTATTTATCGTACAATATTCTTATGTCTTTTTTGTACTATATTCCTATGTTTTTTACAATATTTATACGTTTTCCTGTACAATATCTCTATGTCCTTTTTGTATAATATTCATATGTCTTTTTTGTACAATATTCCTATATCAATTTCGCACAATATTACTATGTCTTTTTTGTACTATATTCCTATATCTTTAACAATATTCCTATCTTTTTCTGTACAATATCTCTATGTCTTTTTTGTACAATATTCATATGTCTTTTTTGTACAATATTCTTATGTCCTGTTTGTACAATATGCAAAAGTATTTTTTGTACAACATTCAAAAGTCTTTTTGTACAACATTCATTGGTGTTTTTTACGATATTCCCATGTTTTTTTGTACAATATTCATAAATCGTTTTTGTATAAAATTCATATGCCTTATTTGTACAATATTCATAAATCGTTTTTGTATAAAATTTATATAATTTTTTGTACAATATTCATAAATCGTTTTTGTATAAAATTTATATCATTTTTTTGTACAATATTCATAAGTCGTTTTTGTATAAAATTCATATGTCATTTATTGCACACTATTCATAAGTCTTATTTTTCTAGACCCGTTTAGCTCGGCAGTCAAAAGATACTTTTAATAAATCATTCATAATTCATGTTTTATAACCTTCTTATATTCGGTATTCATAATTCCTAATTACAATAATATTTATTTGTATCTTTTTGTCCGGCACTTACAACTTTAATTGAAAAGTTTCTTTTATAATTAGCCGTAAGCTCTAACTCTACATTGTATTTCCACACAATATCGGAATAATTATCGTATTTATTGTTTATTAAAACATTTTAATCTCAGCAGACAGAAAAAAATGCATAAAGAATTACAAGCCAATTAATATTCTATTTTATGAGAACTAAAAAAAATAATCATTACATATTTTTACAATAATCGATTTTTCGCCCGTGTTTATCTCATAGGTAAACCAGACATGATCAATCATTTTCTGATTTTATTAAATACAACTTAATTAAGAATCGACATTATATAAAAAAAAAAGTCCAAAATTTTTTGTTGCAACTGAATTGCTTACTAACAGGGCTATCCGGCGTTACCCGGGTGTTATTTAATAATTAATACCAATAAAGAATACAACAGTAATTTGTATTCTTTGTATTATTCGAACTACTATTCTCATCTTGGATGTTATTCACGCAAAGTTTAGGCCGATGTAACCTACGACCTTATTCAGGTGCGTCTTGTCGAACTTGGGAATCTTTCTGTTTAACTCGGGAATTTGTACGGATTTTCTAACGGGCCCTTTATTTATTCCACGGGGGTAGCTTGCTCTCGTTCCATCAGTCATAACCGGGTAAAAGTCGTAAGTACTGTGGAACACAGTACCACGGGGCTGCTTCCCAGGTGAGTATAACTATATCATTTTCAAGTCCAATGTAAACAAATTCTTGCTGAGCCGTCCTCTTAAAAAATCACTTTCTGACCAGTCACAACTATCGTTATAAATCCCCTAGGTGTCTCACCGTCTACCTATCAAACCCAATAACCCTTATCCTCGAGTGGCCTTTGGGTCTTGATAAGTGGTTATTAGTTTAAAATAAAATTCATAATTGTATTCTCTGCACTGAGGATCGAACCTTCAACCTTCAGAGAACTGCCATTTATTTAGAACTGATTAGTCCTTAGAACTTTATCCGTTACGGCACAGATTGACAATTTTGACATGAAGATTCCCGAGTTCTTCTGAATGCACCTGAAGAAGGTCGGAGGTTACATCGACTGAAACGTTGCGAGAACAACAACCCAAGATAGGAACAGTTATCCGAATGGTACAAGTAATACAAATTATCAATCATCATCTCAAGAATTTCGAAACAGAATACTAATTTTTAGATAAAAAAATATACATTAATAAATAAAAGGATGCTGAAAAAATAAATATATATATGAGTTCTCTTGATGACCTTCTGATATGGCTGCTGAATTCGCCATTTGCTCTCTTATTTCTAGGCAATGCGTGGTGTACACATCGGTATGCGCTCCAACTACTGAATCAAATATGACTTTATATTGGGATTCGAACCGTGTGAGAGATTCTTCTTCCATACTGATGATTGCAGGTTTAGCATGAAACAAATGTGTATATGGGTTAATTTTATGAAATAATTATATATATATATATATATATATATATATATATATATATATATATATATAAGGAAAGAAAAATAAACATGTTTTTATCGAGCACACCTTGCATTGAACAATCGAAGTTGAAATAGATTTGTCATTCGTACATATTTATCTCTCTTCTTTCATTGGTCCCCCGATTTATAAAATCGGGGGACTTATGTTTTGAGGCATGTCCGTCCGTATTTTTCTCCGCGATCATCCATTGAATTTCTCTGAATTTTTGCATGAAGTTGTAACTTTGGTCAGGTTAGAAAGTGACATTCTCCGATTTTTGAAAAAAATCTGGTTAGCCCCCCAGGGGGCCAAAAGGCCCTGAAATGGCAAAAAATGACATTTTTTGCCACATAA
>OY744540.1:18396549-18441549 GCA_963556195.1 Sepiola atlantica | reverse complement strand
TTCAGTTTAATATTTGGCACAAGATTAGCGCAGGGATAAAGATATGCCAATTGTAGGGCGTATTGAATTCACAAGCTAATACGCCAAATGTATATCGATGTCAGGGGATTTTGATGACGTTAGGTATTTCCAAATGATCACCCATCTGGTACTGACCAGGCTCAACGTTGCTTAACTTCGATGATCAAACGAGAACCGGTGTGTCAACGTGATTATTACGTCGTAGTTGTACGCTTTTGCATTTTCGATTTCAATAAACAAAATTACAATACGCTTTATTTTTATAAATTGATTCAACTAGCATATAGCTCCCTCCCCTTTTGGCCAAGATCAAAGTGTAGTATCTGTTCCTATGGATACTACACCCTATAGACCGGTATCGTCTTGGCCTTCGGGGCTTGATTTCCGCCGTTCTATGGGTTTGTCCTGTGCAGTTCTAGGAGGTCCACCCTCCCAGGCTTTGCCTTCTCACCCTTTGAGAAGGAGTTAGTTTATTGCTAATCGCCTGTAGCGATCCTACCGGAGAATGCCGATCGGGCTACCCAGGCATTTTTTGAGGATCACAGGTGCTCTTCCTCTAGGCTGCTGAATTATCAAATCCCACTTTCTGAACTTGTGTCACATTTTACTTTGTTGGAGGTAGATAAATACCCCTCTTCATAATCTAAATTAATCCTAGCTGAATCACGCTTCGCTTCCCACTTTTCCACATTTATTGTACCACCTCTCCCACTTCCTAATGATCCTATACTCTAACTGTTACCACTGCCAACATATACGTGTTTCCCATATTTTGATTTTCTTGCTCAAAAGATTTTTGTACGTGTATGATTTTTTTCTTCAAACATATAATTCTGACTGGTGATACCAGATCAGGCTGCCCTGTAGCTCCCTGAGACGAAATTCACCTACATTGACGTTTTTTTTTTTTTTTTTTTTTTTGTAAAACTTAATTATGTTCTACAAAACCAAAAACAAAAACAACAGCCCCTCTCCCTTTCTCCCTCTCCTTTTTTATTTTTCCTACCCTACTCCCAGCCCTGGATATGACCTTAAACTACATCCGATGGTGAGATCTGGCTTACGGACTTTGGGGAATGTGGAGCCTCCTCTTAATTACCATTGCTCCCAGGTCCACCCTGACCCGGAGTGGTAGTACCTGTTAGGGTCCCAACTATGGGTTAAATAGAAACAGATGAAAACAAATATACTTTAACAACCAAACCAAACACCATCAATAAATATTTGAACATATAAAGAACTTGAAGCATAAAAACTTTCACCAAAATGACTGCATTCGGCATTAAATAACCTGAAAAGGGTTGATATGCCGTAAAACAAAACAAAACAACCAAACAACCAACCATATAATTCCGAGGAAGTCTTACAATAAAGACAAACGTTGATGAATACAAAAATAATATATTTGAAAGGTAGATGTCTTTGTTTCAATATTTTTGTTTTGTTTTGGAGAGGGTGTAATGTTTTACTATTTGCGTCTATGCTGTGAACCGATGAAATAAATGGGGGTAAATAATAGTTTAAATAAAAAAAATAATAATAGCTGACACATACGCAAGATATACTTCCGGATTTTTTATTTATTCAAACGACTGTTTAAGGAAGAGTGGGTAATGTTTGTTTTTCTTTTTCGGTTGGACAACTCTTCGGCTAGTATAAAAATCAGTGTTGTGAAAACCTCATTGACATGGCAACATGCCAACACGGACAGAACATCTCCCTTGGTGTATCTCTGACGGACGTAGAGCGCAGTGAAAAAACCCTTTTCACATAACCGCCATCTTGGGTGACAAGTAATGGCCGGAAGTTGATTTCTAGCGCTATGACTTATGCTTCCGGGTTTTCCCGTTGTCAGGTCGACAGGCCAAGGCATTCAAAACGTGCAGAAGCCAATCAAATTGATTGCAGCAAAGTTGAGTAATGGAGATGATTGATGAACTGTTTCATACTTCGCTAGAGAAGAGATCTTATAACTTCATTCAAATAGATTGAGAGATAAATCCATATATAAAAACAGAATAGTAGATATATTGAACATCAGAAAGGAAAGTCTGTGGATAGAACCGTTTTGAAAGTTTGTGAACACTTGAGACGAAGAAAAAACGAAAGAAAAACAAACGATATCATATGCTCGGGAAAACTTCTTCACAAACCTTCTGCCCAGGGGACAGTTTTGTCAACACATGTGTAGATTAGCGTCAGTACTAGCTAAATGCATTGTCAGGGATGTATTTTTTGCGGCTTTTCAACCAGATCTGTTATGTTAGGGTTATGTTAGGGTTCATTTAGGGTAAGTTTATGGTTAAATAAGGCTTAATTTACGGTTATGGCAGAAACAAATTCTAGGGATTTTTACATTTTTAAGGGTTAGAGGGTAAGGATTATGGTGAAAGAGAAAACCAGTGTTTTACATTGTTTTTAGACTTAGAGGTTAGAGTTAGGGGTTAGGGTAAAAAAAAACAGTTTGTACATTTTTTATCTTTCGGGAGACTTAATAGTATGTTTTTAATCGCTGTAATAAATTATCGCCGTAATCAATTATCTTAACTTAATGACAATTACGATTTACTTAATTCGCAATTGCAAATTGTTGTCTGCTGCAATCTGATTGGCTAAGCGCGTAACGTAAACTGCTAGAAGATGCGAGCGAAAAGTCGTTTTTAGCATGAGTCACACACTGTACCGGAACTATTTGTAAAACGTCCATTTTAGTAGTTGCCGCTAATCAATTAATAGTAAAAAAAAAACAATAATGTGGAGACGAGAAACACAAGCACAAAGACACACTTAAAGTTACATGAGTATATATATATATATATATATATATATATATATATATATATATATATATATTATGTGGTTTGGCACAATACAAATGAAACGGACCGTAAAAATATATCTTACAGAAATGTTATGTTTTTTGGAAATGTGAAAAAATGAAAATAATAAAATAAAACCATGGTTATTGGAATATAATATGAACTGACTTATATATATATATATATATATATATATATATATATATATATATATATATATATATATATATATATATATATATATATACCGGGCCTGTCTAAAAAGTATCCCACCTTAGGCCAGAAATAAAAGAGGTCTTCCTCGAAATATTTTATGGAACACGGTCACACACATTACATCTCAGTGTTGATATTTTGCCTAATCAAGTAAAATTTGCTATAAATTTTTTTAAAGAAATATATATATATAAAAAATAACTTGTTTTTGTCTTACTTCTCAACGCCGACATATTTCCATTTCTTGCAGTGTGATAGCCTTCTAATACCCCCAATCTGTCTCTCTCTCCGCATATATATATATATATATATATATATATATATATATATATATATATATATATATATATATATATATATATATATATATATATATATATATAATAATCCAGGTAAAACATCCATAGGGTAGTAATCCAAAGAATTTCAACCGGGTTTATAAAAAGTGCTCAATATAAAATAGAGCTTTTATATATGATTATTTTTATTTACACAAACATGTACAAAATCTGCGATACTGGCATGTCGATGTTATCGATCAGCAGCTATTTTAAACTGAGATATCATCAGGCAGAGTTAGCATCCGATCTTAACCTTAGATCATAAGATCGGATTCTAACTCTACCTGATGAGATCTCAGTTTATAATAGCTGTTGATCGATAACATCGACATGCCAGTGTCGCAAATTTTGTACATGTCTGTGTAAATAAAAATAATCATATATATATATATATATATATATATATATATATATATATATATATATATATATATATATATATATATATATATAATGCTCGATTTTTAAGAAAATTAAAAAATAAGAGCGTAATATTTACTTATATATGTATTACAGAAGATCAGAACAACATTGGTACCGTCGGTTTCAAATCCAAACAAAGGGGACCTATAATTGGTCGCCTTTACCGAACTCTCTTCAGCTTCTGTTTATTTCTGTCTTCCTGAAATATGTCTTTCACGCGTTGTGATAAAATGTCGGCTTGCGCGTTGTGAGGATCGAAACATCGTTAAAAAGTCACACAACGCGCGAGATGTCATAACACTAGAGGATAAAGAAGATAGAGGACGGCCATGCACTCTAGACAATGAACGTCTGAAAGCAATTGCTGAAAAATAAAAAAAATAAAAACACGTAAATATTTCATAGACATATTGACGGCGCTTGATGTCAGTATGACAACGGTGTCCGACAATCTGAAGCAAATTCATGAGGTGACAAAAACTGGATAAATGGGTCGCGCATGGACTCAATGAATACATGTGTGCTTCTAAAATCGGTCACTATTTTCCGAACAACTTAATATATTTGTTGATGTGTATATAGGTATTTTGCGTCATTTTTACGTCTATCATCACAAAGCCATCGCACAATGATTTTGTTTCTTCATTTTGTCTTTGGTCGTATTCGATACTGTTTTCATTAACACGTCTTTTACCAGCTTTTACTCGATGGAATTGTCCAACTTCATCGTCCATCCAAATAACGTCGAACATTCTTTTAAAAAAAAAAAACCCAGGTTCAATGATCGATCATCTGTTCCACGACTCCGCTCAGCCAATATACTTGTCACTTCGTTAAAGATTCTATCAACTCTGAAGATGATACTATTTTCTTTCTATGCGTCAACAGATTTTCTGAAGAAGCCATGAGGACACTCCCTCGATTCGCCAAGACAAGTGAGAGATTTGTATTAGAGTTAGAAAAAATATTTAGTCTGTAACTCGAAACCAATTATTTTCTCATGTTTCTTTTTTCTTCATTTAAGTTGACAATACTCTAGAAGCACCCCGTTTATGGAGAGGGGGTCGTAAATAGGGCCGCGGCTGTCCAAAGAGCAACCCTCCACTCTACAATAAAGAGCAATGTGTATTTATTTTGTTTCGGAATATTTTAGATGAGGATTGATCATTTGTATATTCTAATAAGTAGTAAGACTACACATCTAAAACAAGACTAAGTTTAAGGCTCCGAAAATTCATAAAATTGTCCGCAAAAACCTGTGGCGCAACGGATATAAGTGCTAAGTAATAATCAGTTCTAAGTGATAGTCTTCTAGTGGTTGAAGGTTCTATCCTCAATACGGGCGATAGTAAGAATACAATTACACATTTCTTATACTTACTTTCTTATATATATATATATATATATATATATATATATATACATACATATATATATACATACATATATATATATACATATATATATATACATACATACATATATATATATATACATACACATATATATATACATACATATATATATAGATACATACATATATATATATATATACATACATACATACACATATATATATACATACATACATATATATATATACATATATATATATATATATATATACATACATATATATACATACATATATATATACATACATATATATATATATACATACATACATATATATACATACATATATATATATACATACATATATATATATATACATACATATATATATATATACATACATATATATATATATACATACATATATATATATATATATACATACATATATATATATATATATATATATATATATATATATATATATATATATATATATCGTTTTTCGCCACTCATGTGGAAAGAGGATTATATTATCGACAGGGTTCTATTTAAGTTTCTTTTTACCGATTTTGTTTTTTAAAGAGAATCATTCCGGGGGTCTGGTTTTGCTTATTTCTCTTTCTCTGGGACAGGATGAGCGAACTGCCGTGTGACTGGAACGTAGCGATTGACCTTAGGTAGGTGAGAATCACGCTTGGCGATTTCCGTAGTGAACCCTGGGCGAAAAACGCGCCATTATATATTAAGTTAGAAGTGGCATGCTGCCGACGTTGATCGTATATCAGTGTCTCCTACCCCCCCCAGAGATGTCAAGTGTGGTCGACAAGATTTCCGGCGGATGTAGAGAGAAAGATGATGAAAAAAGAAAGACATGATAATAAAATGGCTGGCTTTATTTGGTTCTTGGAGCGAGGAGAGTGGAACCTTGCTTGACCCTACGGATGGTAATGGAAACTCCAAGGATATTTTCGGATATGGAAAGGAAAAGATATTAAATAGTTGGCGTGTATAATTGTTGTTAGTTGAGGATAAAAATAAATAAGGTTTAGTCGAGGTCAGTTAGTCTACTCGGATGTCAGCTCGACCTTCTCTGTACCAGAAGAGGACGTGACGTCACAGGGTAATGAGGAGTAAGTGAAGAGAGAAGTGGGCGGTTGATTAGAGGTTTCGTAGATAACCGGACGGGTAAGGATGACTTAAGATGGATGATAGATTAACGGGCCTAATATCTGTAGTTTGGGATGCTCTCCCCCACCGCTGGCAGAAGAGAAGGCAACACCAACATCTGAATAAAAGGTTCTTTCTTCAAATTGATGATTTCTTCGTTTCTTCGTACTCTTGTGAAATATCAATTTCAGGTGCCCCGGTCATGAAGGAGTGGTTGACAGGAGGCGAGATCGGACTGTGCAATCTTGATTGTGATCTGCATCCGATAACAAGCTATGTTTTATTTTATATCTTTTTTACGGGTCGTTCAGCTATGAGCACTGTGGAACGAATGATAGACATCAACCAAAGAACAAAGATAATATCCCCATTCTGGAGTAACCGCCATATTGACCTGTCTTCATTCTGTGAACAGGAGGTGTAGAGAATATCAAAACATCAACGATGAATTACGGGGCTAAAGTCTCCGAATGATAAGTAGCCCAGAATGCGCTCAACGCTGGCAGGGGAGAAGGCCATGCCAACATCTCAATAGAAGTATTATGTTTCTGAATTTTTTTAGATGAGGATTGATAATTTGGATTATTCGGACTACTTTTCTAATTTTGAGTGTTATCTTCACAACGTTTCAGCCGCTGTAACCTGCGGCCGTCTTCAGGTGTATCTTTACGACCACGGGGATATTTCTGTCGATATAGTACTTAGTAAACCTCAGTTCCATCTGAAGGTTGACGGTTCAATCCTCGGTGCGGGCGATACGAAGAATTGCAAAATACTGAAGACATCTCCCAGTCATTGGTGACGGAATAAGAGCATGCGACCTCCGTGGACTAAATAAAGAGTACCAATCAAAATTCTCTCCAGATTCCCGAGTTCGACAGAAATATTCCCGAGTTCATAAAGATACACCTGAAGAAGGCCGGATGATAACACTGAAGATGGAAACAGTAGTCCGAATAATCCAATTTTTTTCCTTTCTTTTGTGAAACATTAATAAGCCCGGCCATTGAGGAGTGGGTGACACAAGGCAGTATCGGACTGTGTTCTTTATTCGATAACAAAGTATGTTTATGAATACGTGTATTTTAATTAATTGTGACTTGTAGGATATTTAGACCTCCCCTATGAGGGGAGGTAATGTAACCTATCATTAAACGGCGATTAAACAAAGAATGTATTATTTGGATTATTCGGACTACTGTTCTCATCTGAGATGTTATTCTGACAACGTTTCAGCCGATGTAACCTGCGATTTTCTTCGGGTGTGTCTCGTCGAACTCAAGAATCTATATGTCGAACTCGTTAATCTATATGTCGAACTCGTTAATCTATATGTCGAACTCGTTAATCTATATGTCGAACTCGTTAATCTATATGTCAAACTCGTTGATCTATATGTCGAACTCGTTAATCTATATGTCGAACTCGTTAATCTATATGTCGAACTCAAGAATCTATATGTCGAACTCAAGAATCTATATGTCGAAATCGTTAATCTATATGTCGAACTCGTTAATCTATATGTCGAACTCGTTAATCTATATGTCAAACTCGTTAATCTATATGTCGAACTCGTTAATCTATATGTCGAACTCGTTAATCTATATGTCGAACTCGTTAATCTATATGTCAAACTCGTTAATCTATATGTCGAACTCGTTAATCTATATGTCAAACTCGTTAATCTATATGTCGAACTCGTTAATCTATATGTCGAACTCGTTAATCTATATGTCGAACTCGTTAATCTATATGTCAAACTCGTTAATCTATATGTCGAACTCGTTAATCTATATGTCGAACTCGTTAATCTATATGTCGAACTCGTTAATCTATATGTCGAACTCGTTAATCTATATGTCAAACTCGTTAATCTATATGTCGAACTCGTTAATCTATATGTCGAACTCGTTAATCTATATGTCAAACTCGTTAATCTATATGTCGAACTCGTTAATCTATATGTCGAACTCGTTAATCTATATGTCGAACTCGTTAATCTATATGTCAAACTCGTTAATCTATATGTCGAACTCGTTAATCTATATGTCGAACTCGTTAATCTATATGTCGAACTCGTTAATCTATATGTCGAACTCGTTAATCTATATGTCAAACTCGTTAATCTATATGTCGAACTCGTTAATCTATATGTCAAACTCGTTAATCTATATGTCGAACTCGTTAATCTATATGTCGAACTCGTTAATCTATATGTCGAACTCGTTAATCTATATGTCAAACTCGTTAATCTATATGTCGAACTCGTTAATCTATATGTCGAACTCGTTAATCTATATGTCGAACTCGTTAATCTATATGTCAAACTCGTTAATCTATATGTCAAACTCGTTAATCTATATGTCGAACTCGTTAATCTATATGTCGAACTCGTTAATCTATATGTCGAACTCGTTAATCCCTACGTAATTTTGAACGGAACCCTTTTTTAATCCGCGGGGTAGAGGGTGGGATAGTTGTTCTCTTTCTGTCAGCCATAGTTGTGTAGACATAATTCGTAATTGTATTCTTAGTATAGCCCGTACTTAGGATTGAACCTTCAACCCAAAGAAAACTATCACTTTGAACTGATTATAACTTACCATTTATATTCGTTGCGTCACGGGTCCTTGCAAAGAACATTGGACACTCATGACTGCAACTTGGTGAGCAAGTCAGAAATGGACTCACGTTTATTTGCACGAAAGATGGCTGAGTTGCAGAAAGGATTGTGAAGTTTATTAACGAATACATTAGTGGCATGTTTTTTTTGTGTGTGTGGGGAGGAGGGAACTGCATTGCATAGAATTTACATTTATTTTACATCGCTCATGCATATACATATAAATAGTTTGCCCTGGCAATTCATACATTTCAATTGTGTTTAGGGACTTTGAATGTGACATAGGCTTACGTTTATTTGTATCAAGTATGGTTGGATTGCAGAAAGGATTGTAGAATATATAGTTACGTATGGTTAGATCAATCTATGTTTCCCCATTTCTCTTGAACATTAACACAGTCTAAAATAACCTATATAAATATCTATTCATTGAAATCAAAGTCTTATATATATATATATATATATATATATATATATATATATATATATATATATATATATATATATATATATATATATATATATATATAGTCTAAAGAAGCTTTGAGTCATTAAAAAAAAAAAAAAAAATTAAAAAAAGTAAAATGCAGTTTAACTTACCAGACAAACTAACTAAATCCAAGATATTGCAGACTTAACATTCGTTGGAAAATTAAAAAATGAAAAAATATAAGTAAAATAAAAAAAAAATAAAAATAAAAAATAAAAAGGGGGGTTAATTATCTAAGAGTGAAACAAAAACAGGAAACCTTAAGCGTCTAATATTAACACGGGGATCATCAGCTGTTTACCATGTAACTGTTTCGGAGATTTAAAAACAGGACAGTTTTAATATTCATGGCTCTCCAATGGTACTGATTATACGACCATTTCCCCAATAATCAAGTGTCGAAATAATTCAGCTTAAAATATCACTAATATATACATAAAAAATAATAATGATAAAATAATAATAATAATATATTACCCTTAAGACTACCGTATGATATAGTAATGTGCATATCAAATAACATTAATTATAACAATAATAAAAAAATAAAAATAATAATAATACTATCTAAACACTATATCCAAGAACCATTCTGCAATATGGTAGCTAGTAATAAAATTATATATATATATATACGTCAAATGTTGAGTTATAAATATATACGGATGGCTCTAATAGTATATAATGCTCCTTCATTTCTCCTGAAAACAAGCCTTGTCTAATAATAATAGCACTTGCAGGATTTTATCTATGAAAATCAGACGTTTATAGTTAAGGGATAACTGTTTGAAAGTAATTGTTTAACAAAACATACGTCAAAGTGTCAGGAACATGTCTAACGCATTTGATGTCAGTATTCCAACAGTGTTTAATGATTTGAATTAAGTTGGTAATATACGAAAACCTCGATAAATGAATTCAATAATGAATGTTTGTATCTGAAAGCGGTGATTATTTTTCAGACAACTTAATCGATACACAAACTCCTTTCTAAAACGCCGTGATTACAACTAGGAAATCGTCTGTGCTCCTACGCAACAATCTGACTTATTTTCCTCCGACTGTTGAAAAGTTTCTTGGGATCTGAGTGACAGCAAGTCAACATACTTATTCCAAATACTCTTCGTTCCATACCATTATTCTAACTAATTTGGCGTTATCTGAGGTTTCTAAATGAGAGCGGCTGATAGTACCTTTGTTCTTTGGTTGGTGTCTATCATTCGTTCCACAGTGCTCATAGCTGAACGACCCGTAAAAAAAGATATAAACTAAAACATAGCTTGTTATCGGATGCAGATCACAATCAAGATTGCACAGTCTGATCTCGCCTCCTGTCAACCACTCCTTCATGACCGGGGCACCTGAAATTGATATTTCACAAGAGTACGAAGAAACGAAGAAATCATCAATTTGAAGAAAGAACTTTTTATTCAGATGTTGGCGTTGCGTTCTCTTCTGCCAGCGGCGGGGGAGAGCATCCCAAACTACAGATATTTGGCCCTTTAATCTATCATCCATCTTAAGTCATCCTTACCCGTCCGGTTATCTACGAAACCTCTAATCAACCGCCCACTTCTCTCTTCACTTACTCCTCTTTTACCCTGTGACGTCACGTCCTCTTCTGGTACAGAGAAGGTCGAGCTGACATCCGAGTAGACTAACTGACCTCGACTAAACCTTATTTATTTTTATCCTCAACTAACGCAATTATACACGCCAACTATTTAATATCTCTTCCTTTCCATATCCGAAAATATCCTTGGAGTTTCCCATTAACATCCGTAAGGTCAAGCAAGGTTCCACTCTCCTCGCCCCAAGAACCAAATAAAGCCAGCCATTTTATTATCATGTCTTTCTTTTTTCATCATCTTTCTCTCTACATCGGCCGGAACTCTTGCCGACCATACTTGACATCTCTTGGGGGGAGGGAAACACTGATATACGATATTATTCCAAATACTCTTAGTTCCATACCATTATTGTGACTAATTTGGCGTCATCTGAGGTTTCTAAATGAGAGCGGCTGATAGTACCTCTCCTTTGTTTTATTTCAATTCAGTCGAACTTTTCAGAAATCGGGATAACACTTGAGTTCTATATGAGATACATAGACATTCGAATATTCCATTAAAGTTCTTCTTTGCCTCTCAAACGTTGAGTTAGTAAAGAAGTGAAGAACATTAATGTTCGTCTCCTTAATTGGCCAGTTAATTATGTTATAGTATAGGTTTCTCTTGGTCTCTTGAATTACCAGATTCCAAGACAAGAATTCATCTAGTCTGGTAGGGTATCCAGCTAAGTGCTGTTACTTGATGTAACATTACTTGGAGAAGGTGCACCATTTCTCATATGAGCCCGTGTATAGCGGTGATGATAGGATCTATTTGGGCTTTGAATACTATGTTATTTTGAATATTTTAATTCAGTGAGGAGATCGCAGAGATCTGTACTTAAGCAACTGGCAGAGGACACGCAACACACGTGTGAATATCTACCTGGTGTGATAGGGGATAGAGCGAAATAGCGTCAGAGGGACAAGACGATTCGTGACACTAGCACGACTGGATGATGATGATGATGATGACGATGACGATGATGATGACAACGACGACGACAACGACGACGACGACGACGACGATGATGATGATGATGATGATGATGATGATGATGATGATGATGATTAAATAAAAATAAATTTCATTATCTATATATTAATGCGATAGCATGTGTGTTCGTACGTTACGCTTACATATAATGCTCTGCGCATGCGTGGCGAACCTAGATTTAAAAAAGCATTCAAGTCACCTAATTTTCAAGTATTTCCCTTTGGTGCAACGGTTAGCGACGTAAGATTTAGACGTCGGTTTTTGACGTCGGTCCGACTGGTTTATAGTTCGATCCCAACTAACCTCTAAGATTTTTGGTCCCCCGATTTTATAAATCGGGGGACCTATGTTTTGAGGCATTTCCGTCCATCCGTCCGGATTTTTCTCCGCAACCATCTATTGAATTTCTCTGAAATTTTGCATGAAGTTGTTACTTTGGTAAGGTTAGAAAGTGACATTCTCCGATTTTTGAAAAAAACTCTGGTTGGGCCCCCATGGAAGCAAAAGGCCCCTAAATGGCAAAAAATGACATTTTTTGCCCCATAACTTTTCATCCATCCATTTAATTTCTCTGAAACTTTGCCAAAATGTGGAGGCAATTGTTCCTAATAGAAAATAAGTATTGCTGACCTTGAAAAATATGTGGTTCGCGCCCCCAGGGGGTCAAAAACCCCCAAAATGGCAAAAATAACCCTTTTCTCCGATAACGTTTGATCCATACATTCATTTTTTTAAAAACTTGGCCAAAATGTAGAGGCAATTGTTCTGGATATAAAATGAGCATCCTTGAGCTCAGAGGGTCAAACGGGGGTAAAAAATGCCCCAAATTGCCCAAATTTATTGCATTTTACACTCGTCACATCGAGTCACATACAGAGCGGGACCACGCATGCGCGGCTTGTTATTTCTACATCGAAGGGGGAGAGGGAGGTAGGGAGAGGACGACCGAGAAAACACATATTATTTAAAAAAAATAAATATACAAGTCAAATTTCATTCAAACATGTATAGGTTAGGAAGAAGATAATTAGTATTGAAAACAACATTTCGTGTAATTTACACGGGTCCTGCTAGTTATTATTATTATTATTATTATTATTATTATTATTATTATTATTATTATTATTATTATTATTATTATTATTATTATTATTATTATTATTATTCTGACTCACAACGTTTCGGCCGATGTTACATCTGACTTTCTTTAGGTGAACCTTGTCAAACTCGAGAATTTTATGTTTAACTCGGGAATCTATAGAAATTTCTAACTAAACAGTTTTTTTTTATCTATAGGGGGTAGACTGTTCTCGTTCCATCAGTCCCGACCGGATATAAGTCTTATGTAAGTAATATTTATTTTATTTTTATTTAGTATCGCCTCTACTGAGGATTGAACCTTTGTTATTATTGAAATAAAAATAAATTCCATTATTTTTATTAATTGTATTATTCGGACTCACAACGTTTCGGCCGATGTTACATCTGATTTTCTTTAGGCGTACCTTGGCAAACTCGAGAATTTTTATGTCGAACTCGGGAATCTATAGGAATTTCTAACTGAACAGATTTTTTTAATCCATGGGGGGTAGACTTTTCTCTTTCCATCAGCCCCAACCCGATATAAGTCTTATGTAAGTAATATTTTGTTTCGGAATTGTCCGTAAGGACTCGTGGCACCCTGGATATAGTAATAAGTTAAGTTCAGTTCTAAGTGATCGTCATCTGAAGGTTGAAGGTTCAATCCCCATTGCGGGCGATACGAAGAATTGCGAATTACCGAAGACTTCTTCCCAGTTGTGGCAGATGGAACGAGAGCATGCTACCCCCGTGGATTTAATAAAAGGTTCTGTTCGAAATTCCGTCAAGATTCCAGAGTTCGACAAAAAGATTCCCGAGTTCGACAAGATACACCTTGAAGAAGGCCGGAGGTTACATCGGCCGAAACGTTGTGATAAAAACACCCAAGATAAGAACAGAAGTCCGAATATGCCAAATTTTACTAAGTAATATTTATTTTATTTTTATTTAGTATCGCCAGTACTGAGGATTGAACCTTTGGTTTTTCTATTGAAACTGCTCAACTGAGCCCACCCTCTTCCCCTTGTAAAGCATTCGCTGCAAGAAGTCATTTTGCTACTACAAAAGATCAACACTTTCCTTTCTTCCTTCGTGATCTAAGTATCAGCCGGAATTTCCACAAACAGAGATCCGTGAAACACATTACCACGAGACTGCTTCCCTGTAGATTGCAACATAATCGTCTTGAAACTTGTCCACCTCATCTTCAGCCCTCGCATAAGTTTCTTTATCTCATTACTGACAACCATTCTATCTCATTAACCTTTTATCCTCGAGTAGCATTTGTCCCTGATACGTGATGAAATATTAATAAAAGAAAGCAAAACCGTCTGCCACTTAGAACTGCTTAATACCTAAAACCTTTATCCGTTGTGCCTATGTTGTAACGCGTCGTTGTGCCTCGGAAACCTCAAAATAAAACCAACTATTCAGATGTTAATGATATCTTCGCAAAGTTGTAAGAATATCAAAGTAATTCCATGAACGCTGATTGAAAAGAGGGGAAAAAAAACCTTTTTCTTTTAAAATTTTGGTCTTGTTAAATATTTCGTGATTAAAAAAAAAGTTCCAACTTCTAATTATTTCTCAATGCCAGAGGCAAATGTTTCGAAGCTAGTTTCATTTAAAACAAATTAAAAAAAAAAAAGAAAAAGAAAACAACTTTGAATTGTTCTTTGATCACAGTGACGGGAAATATTTGGAAATTTTCTCAATTTTTTGGGTGGATCTCATTGATGTGAAAGGTCCATGGACGGAACTTTGTCATTTATGATTTCATATCATTCGCATGTAATCATATACGATATGTCACCAAATAGTTTTTTAAAATTACCATCTATGTCTTTGTTGGATTTTCTTTTGATAAAGTATTGCTATTTATATTCCTAGATTCACAATATATATATATATATATATATATATATATATATATATATATATATATATATATATATATATATATATATGTGTATATATATATATGTATATATATATGTATATATATATATGCATATATATATATGTGTGTATATATATATATGTGTATATATATTTATGTATATATGTATATATATATGTGTATATATGTATATATATATATATATATATATGTATATATGTATGTATATATATATATATATATATATATATATATATATATATATATATATATATATATATATATATATATATATATATATATATATATATATATGTATAACTCTTATGTAATATGGCAGGAAAAATCCCAGCAGAGTGCTCGATTAATTGAGAATTAAAGTTAAAAATTAAAAATTAAGAACGTAATATTTATTTATTTTGGTACAGAAAAATTAGGACCACATTCGTACCGTCGGTTTCAAGCACAGAAGGACTTAGCCATTCGGCTCTCTTCAGCTTCTGTTGTCAACAAAAGCTGAAGATGGCTAAGTTATTCTGCGCTTGAAACCGACGGTACTAATATTGTACTAATTTTTCTGTACCAATATATATATATATATATATATATATATATATATATATATATACATACATATGTATATATATACATATATATATATATATATATATATATATTTATACATATGTATATACATATATATATATATATTTATTTATTTAAATATACAATGCATTATTTTACAATTATTTTAAAATGATTTATATATATATATATATATATATATATATAATGACTCAGTAGGATGCCAAATTTATGACATAGTTAATATTCTGTAATCATGCTCCAGCATTTCACTATTCAAATATTATTTCGATGTCGAAAATATAAGCATAATCAAAAAATATTGATTATACCATTCATTTTATATTCTAAAGAGTTATGATATATGAGCTCTTTTGGACTTAATGTCAAAATCATTGAGCTAAGTTTCACCTGCAGTATTCACTTGTATCATGAAGATTAAGAATATCGATTTGTATTCCCTTATTATACAACAAAAGTAATAATTTAACTTGACCGTTTAAAAAAATATATATATGAAATAAATATCTTTATATTATAACCCATTGTGATCAAGATAATGCTTGCTATACTATATAGAACAATAAAACAAGAAAGTTAATGATTAAAATAAAAATTGAATAAAATACAATAACAGCTTATATTTGAAAATCCATGGATTAAGGAAAGTATTTTATATTCCTTGTTTGAATATTTGATGAATGAATAAATATTGTATTTCATCCAGTTTTTATTTTCATTATTTGATTACGTACATATCTATCTATCTATCTATCTATCTATCTATCTATCTATTATATTATCGTCTTTGATATGTTTCAGGACTTAAATCGAATTATTTTTTCCCTTTAATGTTTTTCAACATTTTTCTATGTTTGCATTTCAAGATATTCACCTCTAATAATTAATTAATATTAATTTAGTAGTCGTACTTGTGGCGATGGCGGTAGTAGTAATATCAATACGAATAGTCAACATGTTGCTAGTAGTAGTTGTTGTTGATGTTATTATAGCAGTACGAATAGTTGTGTTACGTGGGCGTAGTCATTAATGGTAGTAGTTGTAAAAAAACACAGTTTACTGAGCAATTAAATTAAAAAAACTAGCAAAAATATGCCTGTTATATATATAGTAGGCAGACCCAACGTTGCTCGGGATTGAATGAGTATCACTACTATGCACTTTATCACTATGGGCATTACATCATATTACTTTCTTTGTTTTTAATGCCCTCCTCCTTCTCCCGTTTCGCCCTCCTCCCACCATAATATAGTGTGAAGAAGCTGAAATATTGGAAAACTTTCTGAATTAGTGTCTTTACACATGATTTTAATTTCATTAAAATCGAATATACGTATTCAAAGTTTTATTAGAAATTATGTTTTAAAGCACAAATTTATTGAATCAAGTAGTAGTAGTTGTAGTTGTTGTTGTGGCAATGGTGGTAGTAGTAATATCAGTACGAATGGTCAACACGTTGCTGGTAGTAGTTGCTGTTGGTGTCATTATAGCAGTACAGAAAATTCGATAATCGGGGTAGTAGTTGTTGTTGATGTAGTAATAATAGTACGAATAGTTGTATTGTTGATAGTTGGTGTAAATGTTTCAGTATTAGTACGAACAGTTGTGTTACGTGGTCGTAGACATTAATGGTAGTAGTTGTAAAAAACACATTTTACTGAGCAATTAAATACAACAATTAGTTTATATAACATAAAAGCCATTAGAAGGTAGATGCTCTCCCCTTGGAGAATCATGCATATATATAAAAACATACAATGTGAAAACGGTTATTAATGGTTCAAATTGCTTATTATCAGTGGTAGAGTAATTGCTTATAATAGCTTCAGTAAGAAGCCTTATCAAAGATTAATCCTCACAGATAAGAATTTATGGCAAAAAGAATATTTAATACTTTAATAAAGGTTAAAATATGTTTTTAACAAACATTATTTGGCTACACATTTGCAGACATATTTCGGTCAGAGCTATAAATAGCAAGACCTGTTCCGGCTAAAAACACTTTTACTACGGCTGCAATTAAAAATACAAAAATTCAAAAACTTAATAAAAAATAACGAACATTATATGCAGTTCAAATGGTTTTTTGTATGAGTTAATCACGTGTTCAGTTTCAAAATAGAAATATCGTTTTTATTTGTTTGCAAATTTGTAGCCAAATAATGTCTGAATGAATAAAAATAATTATACCTAATACACAGCTCTATTTATTATTTGGGCACTTTTATATAAATACAGTAAAGATTTTCCTTAATGTCCGTCCGTTGTATAGTCTCAGTCTTCCCTTTGATTCCAATTGCAATTTCACCTAGTCTGTTCATTCAGGTTTTTACGGGACTGTGCCTAGTGCTGTCACAGTTATGTGTATTATATTGACTTTTTTCATGTTCCATACCCCTTTCAGTTCTCTGGCAAGTTTCGTGTATTTTCTTCGCTTTTCTGTCTCCTTAATTTTCTCCCTGTTACTGCTGAACGGCAAAATCTAAAATTTGTCAGTTTTTTCTTCTTATTGACTATTATCATGTGCTTATTGACAATCATAACGTTCTTATTGACTATTGTCACGTTCTTTTGACTATTATCACGTTCTTATTGACTATTGTCACGTTCTTATTGACTATCATCACGTTCTTATTGACTATTATCACGTTCTTATTGACTATAATAACGTTCTTATTGACTATTGTCACGTTCTTATTGACTATTATCACGTTTTTATTGACTATCATCACGTTCTTATTGACTATTGTCACGTTCTTATTGACTATTATAATGTTCTTATTGACTATCATCACGTTCTTATTGACTATTGTGACGTTCGTTTGACTATTATCACGTTTTTATTGACTACCATCACATTCTTATTGACTATTGTCACGTTCTTTTAGCAATTATCACGTTCTTATTGACTATCATCACGTTCTTATTGACTATTGTCACGTTCTTATTGACTATTATCACGTTCTTATTGACTACCATCACATTCTTATTGACTATCATCACGTTCCTATTGTCTATTATAACGTTCTTATTGACTATCATCACGTTCTTATTGACTATTATCACGTTCTTATTGACTATTATAACGTGCTTATTGACTATTATCACGTGCTTATTGACTATCATCACGTTCTTATTTATTATTATCCTGTTCTTATTGACTATCATTACGTTCTTCTTGACTATTGTGACGTTCATTTGACTATTATCACGTTCTTAATGTACTATTATCACGTTCTTATTGACTATCATCACGTCCTTATTGACTACCATCACGTTCTTATTGACTATTGTCACGTTCTTATTGACTATTATCACGTTCTTATTGACTATTATCACGTTCATATTGACTATTGTCACGTTTTTATTGACTATTGTAACGTTCTTATTGTCTATTATAACGTTCTTATTGACCATTATCATATGCTTATTGACTATCATCACGTTCTTATTGACTATAATCACGTTCCTATTGTCTATTATAACGTTCTTATTGACTATAATCACGTTTTTATTGACTATTATCACGTTCTTATTGACTATTATAACGTGCTTATTGACTATTATCACGTGCTTATTGACTATCATCACTTCCTATTGAGTATTATCACGTTCTTATTGACTATTATCACGTTATTATTGACTATTATCACGTTATTATTGACTATCATCACGTTCTTATTGACTATTATCACGTTCTTATTTATTATTATCCTATTCTTATTGACTATCATTACGTTCTTCTTGACTATTGTGACGTTCATTTGACTATTATCACGTTCTATTGACTATCATCACGGTCTTATTGACTATCATCACGTTTTTATTGACCATCATCACGTTCTTATTGACTATTATCACGTCGTAACTGACTATTATCACGTTCTTATTGACTATCATCACGTCCTTATTGACTACCATCACGTTCTTATTGACTATTGTCACGTTCTTATTGACTATTATCACGTTCTTATTGACTATTATCACGTTCATATTGACTATTGTCACGTTCTTATTGACTACCATCACATTCTTATTGACTTTTGTAACGTTCTTATTGTCTTTTATAACGTTCTTATTGACTATTATAACGTGCTTATTGACCATTATCATGTGCTTATTGACTATCATCACGTTCTCATTGACTATTATCACATTCTTATTGTCTATTATCACGTTCTATTGACTATCATCACGTTCTTATTGATCATCATCACGTTCTTATTGATTATTATCACGTTCCTATTGATTATTATCACGTTTTTATTGACTATTGTCACGTTCTTTTGACTGTTATCACGTTCTTATTGAATACCGTCACGTTCTTATTGCCTATCATCACGTTCTTATTGACTATTGTCACGTTCTTATTGACTATTATCACGTTCTTATTGTCTATTATCATGTTCTTATTGACTATAATCACGTGTTTATTTACTATGGTCATGTTCTTATTGACTATCATCACGTTCTTATTGACTATTATTACGTTCTTATTGACTATTATCACGTTCTTATTTATTATTATCACGTTCTTATTGACTATCATCACGGTCTTATGTACTATTGTCACGTTCTTATTGACTATTATCACGTTCTTATTGACTATTATCACGTTCTTATTGACTAATATCACGTTCTTATTGACTATAATCACGTTCTTATTGACTATTGTCACGTTCCTTTGACTATTATCACGTTCTCATTTATTATTATCACGTTTTTATTGACTATTATCACGTTCTAATGTACTATTATCACGTTTTTATTGACTATTATCACGTTCTAATGTACTATTATCACGTTCTTATTGACTATTATCACGTTCTAATGTACTATTATCACGTTCTTATTGACTATTATCACGTTCTTATTGACTATTATCACGTTCTTATTGACTATTGTCACGTTCCTTTGACTATTGTCACGTTCTTATTCATTATTATCACGTTCTTATTGACTATTATCACGTTCTAATGTACTATTATTACGTTCTTATTGACTATTATTACGTTTTTATTGACTATAATCACGTTCTTATTGACTATTGTCACGTTCTTTTGACTATTATCACGTTCTTATTGACCATTGTCACGTTCTTATTGATTATTATCACGTTCTTATTGTGTATTATCACGTTATTATTGACTACTATCACGTCATTATTTACTATTATCACGTTCTTATCGACTATTGTCGCGTTCGTATTGACTATTATCACGTTTTTATTGACTATTAGCACGTTCTTATTGACTATTATCATGTTGCTTGTACGAGTTTATCTGTTTGTAAATCTATGATCCAGAGTATTTTGTGATTTTCTTTTTCCAGTACTGTCTCCGATTTTTGTTTGCTTTATTTTTCTGCCTGTTCAAATTGCAGTTGTTTTCATAGTTCCCAGTGTGCTTCCCTCCCCACAAAGTTGTGTTTGTCCATGTATTCTTTTTCGGTAAGTTCGCTGCATTCATTCATTATGTGATTTACTGTTTCATCTCTTTGTCCAGAGATTCTAAATTTACTTTTTTCTTGGGTATAGTCTATTTTGGCTCTGATATAATTTGTCTTAGTCGTATTGTTTTGTGCTGTTACTATTATTTTTTTCATTTGTTGTGTTTTTTTTTATTATCATTATTTACTCACTGTGAGTTCTCACTCGAATCATTTTCGATGATTGACAACTGCCAATAACAGGTTATGTTCCCTTGAATCTGAGTGATAACAAGTCTCTTCAGATTTCCAGCAAACTCCATCTCTTTCGTACAACAGTTCTTATTAGTAACAGTAAACAATGGACAAAAAATAGGCAAAACGGATCTCTCTATGTGTTTATGTGTCGCTGGACTCTTCAGAGGCATCTAATATAGTAGGTTTATATATATATATATTACAAAATATTACCAGAAATATAGATGTAAAGGGTATAGGATTCTATAGGGATGACGGTGTAATGATAGTTAGAGAATCTACTAGGACAAGATTAGAAAGATAATTTACACAAAGATGAATAAACTGGGGCTTAAGGTTGAAATCACTGGCAACACGAAACAGTCTGACTTCCTTGATGTTACATTTAACAATTACCAAGTATGAACTTTTTATGAAAAAGAACTCCAACTTTATATACGCGCATCCACTATCAAAGCACCCACCTTCTATAATTAAGCACATACCTAAGTCCATAGAAAGTAGAATTAGTAACAATTCATCGGACGAAACAACGTTTAATAACTATAGAAACATTTATAACACAGCCTTTAAAATAGCAAATACATAAACGCTGATTTTAAGTATAAGAATATTAGAGCAAATGAAAACAGATCTAGAAATCGAGGTCAGAAAATTATCTGGTTTACTCCCTCCGTCAATCTAATGTTGAAAACTTATATTGGTAGTAAATTATTGCAACTTGTAAACAAACACTTTCCACCAAGTAATGCATTGCATAAGTTATTTAAAATTAAGTTATAGTTGCACCGACTTGAGAAAATCATTAAAAATAAAAATAAAAAACTACTTAAAAAGGAATGACACAAATAACGATATTAACAGCAATAGAACCACTGATAACTGTAATTATCAAAGACAGAATGAATGTCCCTTACAGAACAATTGCCTTACTACCTCAGTAATATATTGCGTAAAAATATACACAGCAGAAAATTCAGAAGAAAAGAAGTTCTATATAGGAAGCACGTAAGAGAGTTTTACACATAGGTTTTACGTACGTACATTATCATTCAAACACGGAAAATACAAGAACGCTTCACCCTGTTTTTTGTGCCTTAGTGATAAACTAGAAATTATAAGGTTTAAAGACAGGGAAAAATTACTTAATATTAGACAAGAAACGACTCTGAATTGCAGACATTTAAAAAAAACATACACTGAGCAGTGTTTTAATTACAAACATTGCCGTCTATTAATAGCTGGAATTACTCTGCTCCTACCCTTACTATTATACTACTTTTGGTTTTATTTTATTTTATTATTTTATGTTATTCTATGTTATTATATCTTTTTATCAGATTGCGAAACTGCAAGAAATCTCATACCCCCCCAAAAAACAACAAAAAAGCACACACAACACACACACTGTAATGGCCCAGCCTCGGATACAAGCACATAAATGATTATGAAGGGTCAAGGAGGATGGAAAGACCGAGGAGGGATAGCACTAATTAGACTTCTACTAGAAGCGTGCGGATTGTACTCGGGACTTTGAGAGGCTTATTGTCACCAAAATCTTAGATAACCAATAGTCGTTGCCAGCAAAAAATAAATGTTAAGCATCTTTTGCGATAATGCAAACTCATTGGTTACGAAAAATGGGAAAATACTAGAAATCTGGTGAGACTTGTTTTCACTCGGACTCCAGGGAACACCACCGGTTAGTTAGTGTTAGTGAGCAATCACTGATGGCGACCTGTGCGAGAACTCCTAGTGAGTAACAATAATAGGAATAAATAATTAAGGAAGTTATAATAATACAAAAATAAAAACAACTTATAAGCTCCAACGCTATTCCATAGAATTACATCAAATTTCCATGAAGTTTCCTCGGAGTGACGAATGTAATAAAATGAAGAATACTTATTATGACGCTTAAGTAGAGTTCTAACCGTCATCCGCAAGGATTAAAGACTGAATGTTGGTTTGGTGTGCATTAGCGTCAAATTCAATTCCAACACGGAATCTAAACTTGACAGATTCATTTCTATTGGCGATTAAATTGCTTTCCCTTTGAAACCTCCCAAAGATGGAATCTTCGTAATAACCGTTTTCTTTTTCTCAGCATTTCTTTTTTATTAATATTGAGAACCGTCACTTCATTTTGTTATCATTTTTTAATCTTGAAGGGAAAGCCAACAACAAACAAAATAAAATAAAAAATGAAACAGCTGAGAGAAACATGACCTAACATTTTGGAGAAAAAACACTCAAACCGACAAGACGGATTAAGACGGTTTTGTGTACATAGGCGAAACACATCTTATAATAATGGTGATTGAGTGTCTGTAACAGATATTCTCAAGGATTATTGTTACAATTGAAAACATTGAGAATTAGTGTAAAAATAATAAAAATAATAATAATAATAATAATAATAATAAGAATAAAAATAATAATAATAATAATAATAATAATAAAAATAATAATAATAATAATAATAAAAATAATAATAATAATAATAATAAAAATAATAATAATAATAATAATAATAAAAATAATAATAATAATAAAAATAATAATAATAATAATAGTAATAATAATGATAATAATAATAGTAATAGTAATAATAGTAATAATAATAATAATAATAATAATAGTAATAATAGTAATAATAATAATAACAATAATAATAATAACAATAATAATAATAATAATAATAATAATAATAATAATAATAATAATAATAATAATAATAATAATAATAAGAAGAAGAATAATAAAAACAACTTCCCCCAATAACACACACACTGTGATGTCACCAGCCCCGACCGATATCATACAAATAATTGTGAAGAGTCAAGGGGAGTTAACCGACCTAGAAAGGCAAGCACGAACCAGACTTCCACTGGAATGGTGCGGAGAGGACTGGGACCTTTGGGAGTCTTATTAACACATATTACCAATAGTCGTTGTTCAGTGAGAAATCAATGGTAACCGGCTGTTGCAATAACACAAAATAATTTGCAATAATTATCGAAAGAGGCTGAGAGTACTGGCAATGTGGGATATTTGTACAGTCATTTCCCCATCATTTATTTATCATAATTGTTATCTTATCCTCACTCCCTATTACGATTATAAATACTACGATTATTATTACCATTAAGATTATTATTATTATTATTATTATTATTATTATTATTATTATTATTATTATTATTATTATTATTGATATCGTAATTATTATTACTATTATTACTATTATTATAATTATAATGATTATTATAATTATCATTATTATAATTATTATTATTATAATTATTTTTATTTTTTTAATATATTTTAAAATGATATTTCACCCCAAACAAGACAGGTCGCCACTGTAGACGTAAGGGGCTACTGAGAATTAGGGAGTAGGTTTAGGATGTCATTCTAAGTTGGGATCTGTGCAGCGAGATGTCTGTCTACATTAGTTTTAAACCTGCATATCGATATTGTCGGGGAAACTGGGGACAGGAAGGGAGTTCCAGAGGCCAGCAACACGAGGAAAGAAGCTATTGGAGTAGAAGGCTCTGTGGAATCTGGGGACTTCCACAGTGAAAGGATAGTATTTAGCTGATTGTCGAGTTGGTCTAGTGAATTTACGTCGAGGGGGCACCAGAGTAGCCAGTCTATCGGAGCATAATCCATTGAAGTACTTGTAAAACAAACACAAGAATGCTACATTGCGGCGATGGGACAGGGGCTGGAGCTTGGTTGACAGTGAGGGACCTATTAGGTTGGAGATTCTTTTTTGGACCTTGTCAAGGAGGGGGAAACTAGTAGATAATGCACCAGCCAAATGTGGCAACAATACTCCATGCATAGACGGATTATGGCTTTGTAGAGATACAGGATAATGTCAGGTGTGAGGAGTTTATTAGAACGGTAGAGGGAACCCACTTTCTTTGCTGCAGCCTTGGCAATGTCTTCAATGTATTTGTTCCAATACATGTTACCTGTGAAGGTTAGGGCGATGAGTTTGAATGTTGAACTCTCAGGTAGGGTGTTATTTGCTATGGCAATCGGTGGTTGAAGAGGTTTCTTGTAGTTATTGAAGTAAAGGAACTTTGTCTTTGCGGCATTAAAAGTTACCAACCATTTATGACCCCAATCCACTACAGCCTGGAGGTCATTTTCTAAAGATTCAGCCATTGCCTCGGATATGATCGCGTCCGTTTTGCCAACATGACGAGAGTAAAGCATGGTGTCGTCAGCAAATAAACCAATCTCAGACTCTATGTCATCAGGTAGATCGTTTATGAAGATCAGGAACAATAAAGGTCTAAGGATAGATCCCTGGGGTACACCAGCATTCATGTCATGTTGCTTGGATGAACGGCCATCGATAACAACCTGGATCTTTCTTTTGGTAAGATCTAATTATATTAAGTAATTGCCCAGTAATACCGTATGAGCGTATGTTCAAGCGAAGCCCTTTATACCGTACCTTGTCAAAGGCCTTGGATATACCAAGCACTACTGTCCTAGCTTCACCTGCCTTGTCGAGTGTATGATACATACGTTCAGAGATGACCGTTAGGATGTCTGCAGTAGATCGTGCTTGTCTCAATCCATACTGGCGGTCAGATAGAAGTTTAGCATTTACTAAGTGCCGGACTATTGCTAGATTGATTAAGGATTCAAAGATTTTAGCAAAGATCGGAAGTAGACTGATTGGGTGGTAGTTTAGAGGATCAGTTCTATTCCCAGAATTCTTGTAGACTGGTACCACAGAGGCAATTTTCCAGCTATTGGGGAAACAAGATTCAGCTAGGCATTTATTGTAGAGTTTGGAGAGGACAGGGACCAGTTCAGCAGAGCATTTCATTATTACTATTACAGGTATAAGATCAGTCCAACAAGCTTTGGAGGTGTCAAGGTTTTTATGATGTCTCTGACCTGGGATGGGGTGATGGCCAGGTTATCAAGTGTGGCTTCGGTCCGCAATGGGAATTTGCGGATGGGTGGTTTGCTGAGTCCAAAGTAGAGTTAGAGGCAAAACGCTGGGCAAGTAGTTCAACCTTATCAGTGGCCGGGCAAACGACATCATTGTGGTTTGATAGTGGGAGAATCGTTGATTGACCATTGTTCATCACACTATTGTAGATTTTCCAGAAATTGCGAGTACCTAGTTTCTGTAACTGAATGCATTTTTTTGTTAACTCAATATACCTTCTCTATACTATCACGGCTTTACAATTACTTCTTGACTATAAATTTCTGTCTATTAGTAGCCTCTCAGCAATGGCAGCTACACATTCCGAGGTGAACCATTGGGTTGAGTGGGGCTTGCTAAAGATTTTTCGTATGGGGAGATAGGCTTCAATGCCTGCCTTGACCCATTCAGTTAACTCATTTGCACACTGGTCAGTAGGGAATGAGAAGGTTTCCCTCCATGTGGTGTCGCTGATGTGATCTCTGATTGACTCAAAATCAGCCTGCTCGTAGTATCTCGTTATTTTGAGCAACGGCTCATCAGCTGTTGGACGACTTTTTAGGGTGATATGAATCATCAGTACAATGTGATCAGCATTCCCGAGTGGGCTATTAGCTTTCGTCATACAAGCCTCGGACATTCAGGTCAAGAAAAAATCTAGAAGTGAGGCTTGCTGGTCTACTCGATCGGGGATGCGGGTCGGGAAATCGACAGTAGAAATTATACATAGAGTTGCCGGCTGGAAAATCCTAACCAGTCACGGTGGTGTGCATTAAAATCCCCAAATACATGTATCTGGGCATTCGAGTCAATTGAGAGTGCTCTATCTATGCTTTCAGAGACAGAGTTTAGCAGGGTACAGTCCTGGGTCGAAACTTCCATATATATATATATATATATATATATATATATATATATATATATATATATATATATATATATATATATGTAGATAGAAGTGTACAGAGAACTTTTTCTGAGGCAACACAAAGTTGAAGATAGGTTTCCCTCTCGCAAGTAAGTACAAATAAGAGAAATAAGAAAAAAGCAACCAAAATTTCAGATCAGCGTGGGATTTCAAGAATTTATTCAGTGGGAAATCAATAGACAGGCAAGATATATCAATAATAAACCACATTTAAGTCAAACACGGAATTAAGTACGTTAGAATTTAGGGAAATAGTATGTGAGTGGCCAAAGAATAAAGAAATGAAAAAATAAAAAAATAAATAAAAAAGTGATTATCTTTTCGTCGGTTGCATTGCATTATAAGAATCTAAGAAATCAGATAGAAAATTCTTTATTATTATTGCCGCCACTATCATCCTTAGATTATGTCAATTAACTTTTAATTCATTTTAATTTATTTTGATTAATTTTACTTTATTTTCCTGATGTCATCATTATTATTATTTTATTACCATCAACATTAACAATAAAACATAAAGTTAAAAATAGAATAAACAATGATGAAAATCTATAAGAAATAAATAATAAAAAAAGATAGTGAAAATTAAAAATCAACTCGATTAGATCTAAATAACTTAACACCCCACCTAGAATGGCTAAAGACTGCTTCTCCCCTCCCACTTCCATATCGCCACGAATATTGACGCGTAGAAGTAAATCTTAACACACATCCAGATATTAACGTTAAAAATGTGCCACGACAATTTATCTCAATTTTATCTCTTCATTCACAACATAAGTTTACATTATATTTAATTTTCGACGGTTTCAAATCTGACCACGTGACCTTCCAATCTTTAATTTTGAATTTAGTTTTCTTTTCCTTTCTTTTCTTTTCTTCCAACTTCATTCTTTCCAAATATGGCTTAAGGGAAAGATCAGATTATTATTCGACCTGGTGAGATCTCAGCTTATAACAGCTGTTGATCGATAACATCGACATGACAGTGTCGCAGATTATGTACATGTATGTATAAATAAAAATAATCATATATATATATATATATATATGATTATTTTTACTTTTTTTTTAAATTTTTACTTTCCCGCACTGAGGGGAGCAATAAGCTTTAAACGCTAGCGTCTGTAGATATAAATAATTAAAAATTTTTTATAAGTAGTATTTTTTATATATATATATATATATAAAAAATACTACTTATAAAAAAAATTAAATAATTTAATTTTTTTTATAAGTAGTATTTTTTATATATATATATATATATATATATATATAAAAAATACTACTTATAAAAAAAATTAAATTATTTATATCTAAAAAATACTACTTATAAAAAAAATGAAATTATTTATATCTACAGACGCTAGCGTTTAAAGCTTATTGCTCCCCTCAGTGCGGGAAAGTAACAATTTCGGTCGAGAGGCACAAACCTGGTTCACCAAGTCAGCCTAGAATCTGCAAGAAGTCGCCATATCCACTCGGCCACCGGAAACTGTCACGCGGTTAAGGGAAATTAAGATCTATATGTACCAAGAAGCGGGCACAGATAGAAGACTAGTCAAGAAAGGGTTCGACGAAGTATTCGGAACTTTGCATTAGAGCTTTTTGACAGTCTATTTTTACCATCCCCGAAAGTGCTCGACTTTAATTTCTTAAAGGGCTTAGTATAATATTTATAAATATATATTAAATTTTAAATACAGACGTAGTGTTTCAAGCTTATTGCTCACATCAGTGCAGGAAAGTAACAATTTTAGACGGTTGGGAAGCGCGAACCCGGTTCACAGTCAGCCTAGAATCGGCAAGCAGTCGCCATATCCACTCGGCCACCGGAAACTATCACGTGATTAAGAGAAATTTAGATATATATGTACCCAGAAGCGCGCACAGATAGAAGACTTGTCGACGAACGTATTCGGAATTTTGCATATATAAATACACACACACACACACACACACACACACATATATATATATATATATATATATATATATATATTTCTATTCACTGCTTGAAATCATTAAAACGAAATGGTTGGTATGGAAAAAGGGGAAGGAGATGAAAGATGAATTCGGTGGACAGAAGGAAGGGAGTGGGACGAGAAATGGCTGAGAAATAAAAAAAAAATATCCCTGTTTTTTCTATATATCCGTCTATATGTCTGTCTCACTCTCTCACTCACTCACACACACTATCAAAGTAGTGTTACTTTTTTTCAAGTATTGAACCCAATTACGACAACTAACATGATTGGACGTCAGAGAAGATGACGTAATTTAAATCCAAATAAAGTTACGGACAAATATCCCAAGTGAAAAATAACAGAATACTGTAAGATTGCTTCTGTTGTTGTTGCTGTTGTTGTTGTTGTTGTTGCTTTCCCATAACGTCCGGAGACGCCCTCGGGGAGTCAGGCGGATGCTCTATTTGTCCTAACTTTTATGTGGATATAATAGCACCTAGTAGTGCCCATATCCTCTTCAGATATCTTTTTAAAAATTCATTAACTGTTCAATTATCATTCTTTTAAAAATCTACTTTTAGATATCAGCAAAGACCCTAACCCTAACTTTCTGTATTACTGGCCACGATTAACTGCTATTTTCCTGTGACTTTTTCTGTGACTTTTTCTGCGACTTTTATTCTGTGACTTTTTCCTTCTTAAATTTTTCCATGACTTTTCTGTGACTTTTTTCTACGACTATTTTCTTCTGTGATCTTTTTGTTCTGTGACTTTTTTCTGTGACTTTTTTCTGTGATTTGTCCTTGTTATATTTTTCTGTGACTTTTTCTGTGACTTTTTCTGCGACTTTTATTCTGTGACTTTTTCAATCTTAAATTTTTCCGTGACTTTTCTGTGACTTTTTTCTACGACTATTTTCTTCTGTGATCTTTTTGTTCTGTGACTTTTTTCTGTGACTTTTTTCTGTGATTTGTCCTTGTTATATTTTTCTGTGACTTTTTCTGTGACTTTTTCTGCGACTTTTATTCTGTGACTTTTTCAATCTTAAATTTTTCCGTGACTTTTCTGTGACTTTTTTCTACGACTATTTTCTTCTGTGATCTTTTTGTTCTGTGACTTTTTTCTGTGACTTTTTTCTGTGATTTGTCCTTGTTATATTTTTCTGTGACTTTTTCTGTGACTTTTTCTGCGACTTTTATTCTGTGACTTTTTCAATCTTAAATTTTTCCGTGACTTTTCTGTGACTTTTTTCTACGACTATTTTCTTCTGTGATCTTTTTGTTCTGTGACTTTTTTCTGTGACTTTTTTCTGTGATTTGTCCTTGTTATATTTTTCTGTGACTTTTTCTGTGACTTTTTCTGCGACTTTTATTCTGTGACTTTTTCAATCTTAAATTTTTCCGTGACTTTTCTGTGACTTTTTTCTACGACTATTTTCTTCTGCGATCTTTTTGTTCTGTGACTTTTTTCTGTGGCTTTTTTTTTCTGTGATTTGTCCTTGTGATATTTTTCTGTGACTTTTTCTACGAATTTCTCATCTGTGACTATTCTGATTATTTTTCCATCTAAGTTACACCCTCACCCTATGTTGTTTGACCTTCCTGCCCTCAAATTTATACGCTGTCTATCACTCTCGCTTCCGTCACAATTTTTCACTATTTATCCATCTAGTATTGTACTAAATAACGTTTGTTTCCATAAAGCTCTTTTCCTCATGAATTTTAGCACACAAAATACATGCTAAAATATTCCTCAATTTGGGAATTTGTGTTATGGTTGCAAAAAAACTTCCATTTTAATTTTTCTAATGAACAGCAATTTGAAATTAACATTTACTAATTTATCTTTATTAGTCTTTCGCTCTCTGATTGTATGTTGTTTGACCCCGCTGTCTGTCACTCTCGCTTCTGTCACACACTCTCTGTTAGCAGTGAAAAGTAATTTAACTAACTATAAAACACTAAATTAAAATAGTCATTTATAAATAAAAGAAACTATCACCGCAGTAGTAATACTATTTAAACCTTATCTGGAGAGGGAAAGAAAAGGAAAGAGAAATAGAGAGATAGAGGCACACACAAATTGAAATTGAAGATATAGCAAGCAGAAAGAGACTATTTTTGTCTATCGTCTTTTTATTTTTCAAAATTAACTTTGCAATCTAACTTTTTTCTGATTCAAGCAATTTAAACGGCGCTTAACGACTCCATTGTTTTCGTGCGGCATTTACTATCTACAGGTTGAACCGACTTGCTTCCTCGGCCGCATTTGGATTAAGGACCAATTTTCTAAATATATCGAATTTACAGATGGTCACCATAAATTGCATGTATATCCCGGTCGAGATAATTTTGACGACGTTAGTTTTTGTCTGGGAGGTGTCGTTGTTCTCCCACATGTAGCGATTGGTCGCCCATCTGGTAATGATCAGGCTCAACGACGCTTAAATTCGGTGACATTTTCCGGGTCATATTTTTTCTAGTAAAATATAAAAATATATATATCATTAAGTAGTTTTGTTCTATGGTATAAATGAAGCCTTAATAGCTGTTATTTTTTTTAGAGTTTTTTTAATGTATTTTTTATCAACAAAATCAAGGGAGGTGCGAAAGCGCTCTATCCCTTAATAGACTCACGAATGGCCTATGCTGGAAATATCATTTCTTTGATCAATCATAACTCAAAAACCAATAAACAAAATTAGTTAAAACTTTGCATAAAATTTTTATTTGATAGGTTCTATAAGTGTTTAGAATTTCAGCATCATTAGTCAAGACAACCCAGAGATCCAGAAAGTTTAATCATGAAATTATGTTATCTGTGTGTACGTACGTACGTATATGCCACCCTGTATCTCATCAACTATTTGATGGATTCTGCTGATTTTTGACAGAGATAGAGGTTCTAGGGTCTAGTTTATGGCATTTTAATTTCAGTTTACCATATACCTTAGTTTTCCAGAAAATTAAAAAAAACCTTTAAAATGACCAGTATTCATACACTTTATTTTATATCTTATCGACCATTTGATGGATTCAGCTGATTTTTGGCAAAGATAGAGGTTCTAGTGTCTAGTTGATGGCATTTTAATTTCAGTTTACCATATACCTTGATTAGTCAAACTACCAACTATATCAGTTATGAGAATGCATTGTATTGAGGCATAGCCTTTACAAAAGTAGTGACATTCCATGAAAAATGCCATTATACTGAAATCATATGCCCTTAATAGGGTTAAGATGAAAATTCATATACACTAAATATACAAAAAGAAATTCACAAATTTTTACACTTTTATTGTCATTAAGGGTATGCGAGCACAACAGGGCTATGTATTTTACTGGTAGGAATTTTTCTTTTTATGCCCAAATAAGATCCCCTCGACACGACTATACAGTGGCTCATACGAGGAATGGTGCACCTTCTTCAAGTAATGTTACCTCAAGTAACAACACTAAGCTGGATATCTCACCAGACTAGATCAATTCATCCACTCATGCATAGAGATTTATACTGTAGTGATGTGATAATGAAATAGTTTGGTTGATATGTAGTCATACCCTTAATGACAATAAACGTGTAAAAATTTAGGAATTTCTTTGCTTTTGTACATTGTGTGTATATGAATTTTCATCTTAACCCTATTAAGGGCTTATGATTTCAATATACTGCCAATTTTCATGGAATATAATTGGCGTTCAACAAACAAATGTTTATTCGGAAAAGGCTACACAGAAAAAAAGGTCAATAACAACTGATGTTCGACATCATCAATGTTATGTCATGTCAACCCTGAAAACAATGGAACGTCAAAATAAATGAAAGAATACATTTATTTTTATGGAAGTGGTCGTCTAATAAAAACAAGATTCACAAACTAATATAAATTACAGCGATCCCAATAATGTGGCTAGGCTTAACATAACAGTCGACATCGAATTTATGACATAGATGTTGGGTGATCGTTGGTGCCAATCAATATTAAAAATGCACATGGGCAAGCACATATACATACTTATATCTATACATATTTACATACACATACTCATATGCATTTAACATGTAAATATGCATATACACATGCAATGTACATATACATACACATATACATTTAAAATGCACACTCACAAGCACATATACGTATAGGCATTCTAGTTCTCTACAAACATATATACATGCATATATATATATATATATATATATATATATATATATATATATATATATATATATATATATACATAAACCTATACATATACATACATATATGCAATTAAATGTACATATACATATACATTTCAATATATATAAGGCGAAAATCTGTGTGTATGTATGTAACGCAAAAACTTTTTAAATAGTCAACAAACATCCCCAAATTACGTATCATTTTAACCGGCATAACCCCGGGAAAATAATATAAAAAAATAAAAAAAAGATTCAATTTTTTTTTTGGGGGGGGGGGAGGGGGCAAGGAGTCAAATAGCCATTTTTTTGTTTAATATCATCACGATTTTTAATCTTATCTTGTGCACATGACGTCATATTGATAGGTACATGACGTCATATCAAGGTTTGGATATTATTTTTTATGCCATAGTCACATTATTATTGTTTGTTTTTTTTCGTTTCTCTTCAGACTATTGCCCTCATCAAAGGGTGGGGAATAAGAAAGAGTGATGTTAGTATAGCTCTGGAGGCCTCCTTGCATTTGGCATTGCCCGAGAATAAGACAATACAATGTTAAGAACGTTCTGCTGTCATTATTATCGGTCAAAGGGAGAAGTTAAGCAATGCATATCCTGGCCAGTACTAAATGGAAAAGGAAGAGTGAGGAAGAGACAGCTTTCGCCGAAGGCAACAGAGAGAATGTGGCAACTGGGAGTGGGAGCAGTGAAATGGGGACCACAAGGCAAGACAGAACCCGGGCAACGCCGGGTAGCTCTGCTAGTACATATATACATTCAAAATGCACATTAGTTTGAATTACCTGCTAGACACAATCCACGACTGTCTTCAGTCAGTTTTTAAAAGGGTGTGCCTACAAGTAAATTCTGACCAAATATTCAAAATAACATAGTATTCGAAGCCCAAATATTGAAAGATTGAATATGATATAATTAAGTGGTCAATTGAGGAGAGAAAAATGAATGTCATTAACTTCTTTACTAACTTAACGTTTGAGAGGTGAAGGAGAACTTTAATGGACTATTCGAATATTTATGTATCTCATATAGAGATCATGTGTTAGTCCCAGGAAGGAGTCCCTTGATTTCTGAGAACTTCGATTGAAGTAAAATGAAACAAAAAGTGAAAAAATACATACATACACATATACACGAGGAGAGAGTTTGAATTTCTACTGCACACCACCCTTAAGTGTTATCGGTTTCTTTGTATAGGGGATGCCAGGGCGTCTTGGCATAAATACACTTTAACTTCAAAATATACCTTGATAAAATATTCAAATTAAAACAAGTTAGTCGTTAGACTGCATATCCCCGTCTGTCAACGTTAGTTGACATTCCGTCAAAATGTTAAACTTGACCGACTTTTTAAGGTCAATGTCTAAAGTCAAGGTAAAAGTCAAGATGATATAAAAATCGAGTCTTCATTGGCTACAATATAAACCAAGTAGTGTGTCTCTACGAGGAACAAAAACGTTTGTGAGTTTTATCTTTTTCGCGCCCTTGACCGTGATTTTTTTAACCTATATATCCTACAATTCGACCGAATACATAACTTCCCCTTGGCGGAGGTTTTATTTATCTTCCTCCCACAGCGATAAGATGTGACACAAGGTCGGGAAAGTGGGATTTGAAAAACCAGCGCCCGAGAATTTGAGTGCTCTGGTCATTTAAAAATTGCCTGGGCAGCCCCGTCGGCATTCTCCGGTAGAGGTGCCTCAGGCGATTAGCAATAAACTAACCCCCTTCTCAAAGGGGGGGGGGGAGGCAAAGCTTGGGAGGGTGCACCTCCTAGAACTGCACAGGACGGACAACCGATAGACCGGCGTAAATCAAGACCCGAAGGCCCAGACAATACCGGTCTGGCAGAGTTAATGACATAGTATTTGCAGATTCCCTCGGCATGGTTATATGCTGGTTCAGACGAAGAAAAGTAATGGTGCACATTCTTCCAGTGATCGTACCACTAGTAACAACATAGTCAACCAAACCAGATCGATGCTGGAATCCGGCAAAACAAAGCAGACACCACAAGAAAAATAAGCTATAACATAGCTAAGTGCTTAATTGAAGAGAAAAAGAAATTCTCATTCACATAAATTCTCATTCACATAAATAAATGTTAGATAGCGAAAGAGGTGCCCTTTTGGAAGGGGGTCGAGTATTGATTTACTCCTCTCCAGGAGTTAGGCACAAGGACAGTTTTTATCTTACTCCCACAAGTAAGATGTGACCCAGTGGGGTTTAAAAATTGCCTGGGCAGCCCCGTCGGCATTCCCCGGTAGGGACGCCTCAGACAGTAAGCAATAAACTTACTCCTCCCCAAAGCGGGGAGGCGAAGCCTGGGGAGAGTGGACCTCCTAGAACTGCACAGGACAGACCTATAGACCGGCGTAACTCAAGCCCCGAAGGCCAAGACAATACCAGTCTATGGGGTGCAGTATCCATTGGAACAGATACTACACTTTGATCTTAGCCAAAAGGCCAAGAAACTGGAAGGGGGTCGAGTAGCTCACTGAAGGGGGAACATTAAACGAAAGTCGAGGAAATCACGTTACTTCCGGTCGAGGGGGTCTTAGCCTCTTTCCAGCTGACAACTGAAGCACGGCTGTGTTTTTGTTTTAACTGGGATCATCGTAGTCGGACTGCTTATAGTATTATTTTTTTGGGGAGGGGTATCATTTGTTTTTTTTCTGCCTTTTTGATAACGTGAGTCTATTCCATGCCCTCCTTAATTATCAGAATTTTATCAAATTTTGCCTTTTGAATCTCCTCAAGGTTTTTGAAGTCCTCTCAACGTTTTTTTCTTCTGCGTTTTGTTCTTCTGTCTCTTTTTGTTTATACAACTCGATTATACATTTCTATTATCACATGATGATTGACGAACTGTAATATTTGTTCTATCCACCGAGAAACACGTCTATGTCTACCAATAGATTAACACGGTAAAATTGATGGGTTTTGTATCTAAGACGAAAATGTAAATGATAAATCTCCACTGAAGTGCGGAAATAAAGAATTGAAGGAACCGATGTAAATTATATCTTTGGATCGCTTTTACATGGTCTTTGGAATTGAATTAATAAAATATAATTTATATGCTCTGTATTTTTTAATAATCTTCATTGAGCTTGTATTTGGAAATTTTCTGATACTGTAAGGATATAACATTGAAACATATTTTCCTTATACACATTTAAGATAGATGAGAAGTTATCCACGGACACGTGTTTCGTCGTTACTACGGCTCATAAGCATGATTGACTATGACCCTATCATTGTCAGCCATGTAATGGTGAAACACGTGTCTGTGGATTACATTTTTTTAATCTATAAGAACACAGACAACAATATATATATGTGTAAATAAATATATATATATATATATATATATATATATATATATATTAATATATATGTATGTATATATATGTACACTCCCCTAAAAGTTGAAAGTCATTGCATACGCAGGGGAAGGAAGGCGCATGCGTAAATAAAGGGAGGACACTCTCCATGCTTCAACGCATATATATATATATATATATATATATATATATATATATATATATATATATATTAATATATATGTATGTATATATATGTACACTCCCCTAAAAGTTGAAAGTCATTGCATACGCAGGGGAAGGAAGGCGCATGCGTAAATAAAGGGAGGACACTCTCCATGCTTCAACGCATATATATATATATATATATATATATATATATATATATATATATATATATATATATATATATATATATACATTTGGGAAAGTTCATTTTTTAAGCATCTTTAAAATTTTAAACTTAATACCTTTCATTTGTCTAGATCTCTGACGAGGCTTGTTGTACCAAGTGAAATTATTAGAAAAGAAGTCAAGATGAAAAAAAAAAATTTTTGATTTTAATAAAAATATCTGCATCTAACACATGGTTTTTTGAATGCATTTTGCCTCTTTCTTTAAGTTTAAAAAAGGATTGTTACGAAAAAAAATGGTTAATACCTTTTATTTGTCTAAATCTCTGACGAGGCGAAATAATTAGATTTTAAAAAGTCAAGATTTTGCCTCTTTCTTTAAGTTCAATATATATATATATATATATATATATATATATATATATATATATATATATATATATATATATATATATACATGTGTGTGTGTGTGTGTGTGTGTGTGTGTGTTCGCCTAGGAAAGCTGATAATAAGTAAAGGTCCTAGAAATGTAAGACGCAACCTATAAAACAGCGTAAATGGGAGTTTATGTCATGCCCTACCCCTAACCCTAACTCTAACCCTAACGCTAACCCTAACCCTTACTTTATGTAATGGAAAAAAGCGATACAGTTTTTGAGCGCCATACATTTAGGATACTAGCACAATAACCCAGGGGTTACACGACCCACAATTTGGTGACTTGACTACAGACAAAAGAGGCAAAATATAAGTAAAAAAAATACACCCTCAACGAAGCAATAGTCGAACAGCAAACAGCAAAATATACATCGATACACGTATTTGAAAGAACCAGACATTATAGATACTTGGGGAATTGTGTTTACTCCGAGAGTTGGAAAAGTTCAAATTAGGAGTCAAAGTGAAAATTTAATTAACAACTTTACAAAAGCAAAGTCTGAAAAGATATGTTTATTTTAGTCATGCAATGGAACATTGAATTTTCCACACATCGGAATATCTTCAGAACAGAATTGATGTACGTACCCAGAAAACAAATCAACAACAATGTCCACAAAATTTTAATTTCGACAAAAAGGAAAGCAAAAGTCACAGGAATAGATTCATTGTCAAATACCTCGGTAAATTATTAAATTAATCTCACATCACAATGCAAATTATCTTAACCGAAGAGGAAGGTTGAAGAGACATCAAAATCCGCCATTTTGTATTTCGAAAAACGTCGTCATAAAGGAGACCAAACTCTGATATATATAGGGTCACCTGGACAAACAAATCATATATAAAGGTTTTAGAAATATTAAACTCAACAAAAAAAACAACGTTAATATCAGTTTATTCTGAACCCTTACCGTAACCCTAACCCTAACCCTAACCCTCGGTCTATATCATGGAGAAAAATCAATAAAGTGTTCGAGTAAAATGTATTTCAGATACTAGCACAATAACATGGGGGTGCGCGACCTACAATTAGGTGACCCGACTAAAAACACAAGGGGCAACATCTAACTTTTTAAAATACGCCGTCAACAAATCAATTATCGAACAGCTAACAGAATAAAATATACATCGATGAACGTATTTGAAAGAACCAGACAGTATAGATACTTGGAGAATCGTGTTCACTCTGAGAGTGGGAATGTTCAAATTATGAGCAATGTGAAAATTCAATTAACAAGTTTACAAAAGCAAACTTTGAAGGAACCATTTTTTTTTAATTAACTTTCCGCGAAAAAATGGTTAAAGTAAATTTTTTTGCCAAGAAAAAAATGAAGTTTGAAATTGTATTGCATTTTAGTAATTGATTGCATTTTCGATTCTGGAAATTTGTCATTAACTTGAAATAGATTTAATGACGAAAAAATGTGGATGGAACTTTCAATAAACGCAAATATTTCTACTTTTTATTTACAATTTGTTTTCTTATTATCTTTGTGCTAATTGCATTCAGATAAGCTAAAGAAAAAAGAGACATCGTCTTATTACATATACGTAATGTATGTGATAAAAATAAATGTATTCTTATTACATATACGTAATGTATGTGATAAAAATAAATGTATTCTTATTACATATACGTAATGTATGTGATAAAAATAAATTTATTCTTATTACATATACGTAATGTATGTGATAAAAATAAATTTATTCTTATTACATATACGTAATGTATGTGATAAAAATAAATGTATTCTTATTACATATACGTAATGTATGTGATAAAAATAAATGTATTCTTATTACATATACGTAATGTATGTGATAAAAATAAATTTATTCTTATTACATATACGTAATGTATGTGATAAAAATAAATGTATTCTTATTACATATACGTAATGTATGTGATAAAAATAAATGTATTCTTATTACATATACGTAATGTATGTGATAAAAATAAATTTATTCTTATTACATATACGTAATGTATGTGATAAAAATAAATCTATTCTTATTACATATACGTAATGTATGTCATAAAAATTTATTCTTATTACATATACGTAATGTATGTCATAAAAATAAATTTATTCTTATTACATATACGTAATGTATGTCATAAAAATAAATTTATTAAATAAACTAAAAGCATACCCGTCTCAGGACAGGTATAATCAATATTAGTACTCTTATACATGACGCACCATGTTTCCGTGACTTCGCGTTGTCAACGTTCGGGCAGGTTACGGAAGCGTCCGATAGCTGATGAGGCGAAAACTGCCAAACACTAAATTGAAGACTGGCAGCCGATAAATTCAGGCGAAGAAGATCAAAGTAAAATACATATATAAAAATAAAAAACGAACAAACCATAGCTAAACAACTGTTATTAATTAGATGTTTATTTATTTATTTTTTTGGTAAAAGAACCATTGTTAATCAAATGTTTTTAAATAAAATGTTTTTTTTGTTTGTGCACCGGAAAGTTTCAAAAGATGGTTTTGTTTGATTTGGTAAGTAAGTGTTTTTGTTTGTTAGCTTTTTTTCAATTTTTTTTCTTTTTGCATTTTTTTCAAAAACCTCAATTAATTGTTCGGGAGATTCAACGAGCTTTTTTTGTTTGTTAGCTTTTTTTCAATGTTTTTTTCTTTTTGCTTTTTTTTTCAAAAACCTCGAATAAATGTATACTTATTTATGTGAATCATCATTATTGTTTTCTTTATCACTGTTTCCCGTTTATTTCAGATCATCGTGTTTACCCAAGAAAATACTTGTCCAAGATGGCGTCGCCCTGAATGGAAAAAGTGTCCACCATGTGCATTGCCATGAAAATATATAAAATGAACTATCCAATATTCGAAGTTCATACAGTACTAGAAAAAACACTCAATTAATCGTTCGGGAGATTCAAAGAGCTGACAGAGATGATAGAAATTCATTTTTTTTTTATTGAACGCGATTAATTTCTTTCAAAAGTTATCGGCTGTTTGGTTAATAGTTTCGTCGACTCTCGGGTGATTCCGAGACCTGTCCGAATGTTGACGACGCAAATACACGGAAACATGGTGCGTCAGCTATAAGAGTACGGAAACATTTATAGCATTAGATTTTAATTTCATTAAAAACAACATGGGGGTGGGGGGTGGTAGCGTCCGATTTCGGATCCCCTCTCCTCCTAAATGGTAAAATTTACAAATAACACGTTACTAACCATGTTTCCTAGATTACGTACCCCATAATACATAATAATTAGTTTATTAGTTTAAGAGCTCATTTTATCACATAATATACCTCAAAGTTTTATGCAGAGCAACTTTTTTTGTCTATTAAATATTTTATATCTCGCTTAGTTTAAAACGTTTTCTGGGGAAGGTGCGTGTTTGAAATCACACTCCGTAAACTTAAAGTTTACAATAAACATAATGTGCTCAGGTTACTCACCGTGTTGCATAGAATATATATTTCATAATTCATAATGATCAGTTCATTAGTTTAGGAGTATATATATATATATATATATATATATATATATATATATATATATATATATATATATATATATATATTCTACACTAAAGCTGACTTTATCAAAATTTATTACACTAAGGCTTTTTACACGTACATTTTAATAACACAAAATACATGCAAAAATATTTCTCAATTTGGGATTAAGTAATGTTTGAAAAATAATCATTATTGTTCAAATTACCTTAATTTGTAATTAACTCACCAAGTGGCCCATCTCTTACTGAGTTGTTTTGGATATCGTCCTCTTTTTCTATCACTGTATTTTGTAAGACTGATGCCCTTATTTTATACCCCTTCTATCACTCTCGTTTCCGTGACTCTCTCTCCCTTTATTAATAGTTGAGGATAATAAAGAAAAGAAAAAATAAATAGATTGGAATAGTCTATTATTAATAAAGCGAATACCACTACAATTAGGAAACATATAGTTGAGACGGAAAAAAGAGTCAGAGAGAGGGAGAGAGAGAAAGAGAGAGAGAGAGAGAGAGAGAGAAAGAGAGAAAGAGAGAGAGAGAGGGAGGGAGCGAGAGAGAGAGAGAGAAAACGAGACATTTTTGATTTTTTTAAAAATTTTATATTTGTCTTTGCAAACTCACTTCTTTCTGATTCGAACGATATCACTCCGGTTAAATGGATGACCTAACGGGTCACATTTTTTCGAGTGGACTTTGTGTGTTTGTAGATATCTTGTTTGTTTGTTTGTTTATTATATTGTTTATTATCTAGTGTGTCGTCGTGCACACTTAATGGCGTCAAAATATGACGCTGTCACTAAAGGATGATTATTATATTGTGTGTATTCAACACCTACCCACAATAGGAGTATGTGACACAAGGTCGGGAAAGTGGGATTTGAAAAGCCAGCGCCCGAGAAAGTGAGCACTTTGGCCATTTAAAATTGCCTGGGCAGCCCCGTCGGCATTCCCTGGTAGGGGCGCCTCAGGCAGTAAGCAATAAACTTACTCCTCCCCAAAGAGGGGAGGCAAAGCCTGGGAGGGTGGACTTCCTAGAACTGCACAGGACAGACCCATAGACAGGCGTAAATCAAGCTCCGAAGGCCAAGACAATACCAGTCCATGGGGTGCAGTATCCATCGGAACAGATATTACACTTTGATCTTAGCCAAAAGGCCGTATCTAGTTCGTCGTCGTGCCCACTTAATGGCGTCAAAATATGACGCTGTCACTAAAGGATGATGTCATCCATTAAAACAGAAATGAGGAGATCCGTGCACAGTTGAAAACATCATAAAAATGATGACGTCATCAATTAAACTAGAGAGAAATGGAGAGGAAGATCTTTTATTTCTTTTAATGTAGATGAACCGTGATTCTTTCGTGTGGCTCTTCTAGACGAACCGTCGAGACTCACCCTGGTCTGTTATATCTGTAATGATACGAACACTCTGATAATGTTGCTTGCTTGCTTACACATTGAATGTTTCACATGGTTAAGAGAAAAGGGCGAATGAGACGAGATGTGCTTTGAGGAGAGAAAGAGGGAATAAAAGACGTAGGAATAGTAGCAGAAGCGCAAAAGAAGAATAAAAAGAATGGCGTAAATAAAATTGAAAGAAATCATGAAGTAGAGTAAGAGGACGACGTAAACAAATAAATGACGTAAATAAAGAAAAAAGAAAAAGAAAAACACAAAAAAGACTAAAAGGATGGCGTAAATAAAAATGACGTAAATAAAGAAGAAATAGAAAAAGAAAGAAGAATAGTAAGAAGATGACGTAAATAAACAAATGATGCAAATAAAGAAGAAAAAGAAAAAGAAAAGGAAAAAAAGTAAGAGGACGCCGTAAATAAATAAATAGCGTAAATAAAGAAGAAAAAGAGAGAAGAGTAAGATGATAATATTAAGTAATAAATGACTGAAATGAATAAGAAATATAAAAAGAGCGAAGAAGTATAAGAGAATAACGTAAATAAATAAATGACGTAAATAAAGAAGAAAAAGAAAAAGAAAAAAAGGAGAGTAAGAGGATGACGTAAACAAATAAATGACGCAAATAAAGAAGAAAAAGAGCGGAGAGTAAGAGGATGGCGTATATAAATTAATAACGTAAATAAAGAAGAAAAAGAGAGGAGAGAAGATGAGAAAGAATATGACGTTAATAAATAAATGGCGTAAATAAAGAAGAAACAGTAAAAGAGTGAAGGAGAGTAATAAGAGTATAACAGTAACAAAGAAAAAAGTAAAAGACTAAATGTACAATATACTAACGTCAACAAATTATTCGTGAAATCCCACTTTTTTTACCTTTACAAATGATGAAGAGGACTAAATGTATGCATTAATATACAATGTACCAAAGTTGACCCTACCATACCATTCTGACGTCCGGGACACGGCAAATTCCTAAACAGCATTTTCAGCTGCATCTATTTTGTGACGATTCTCTCTTGTGATAAGCTTAGAGCAATAGTCAGTTGGCGAGAAGTTCAGCGAATACGGTGGGTGAGGCAAAATTTATCATCTCTATCAGTTATATGTGATTGATTTCCCTAATTGCTTGAGGTTGTCCAGAATGATCGGATTGTGGTATATTCGTCTAGTTATTATTATCTTACAACAACCGTGACTAGAATTCGGCAATGATTTATTTAAAACCGTGCCTTGTAGTTATTCTCTCTGTACTACAGACCGTCGCCAAGAGGTGTGTCGGTCTGAATTGGTTTCTGAAAATCAAACGTCGTCAGACATATTTACTTATAAGAAGCAGTTAAATAATTCTGTTGAATATCCGGAAATGTCACCCAGTAGGGATAACACATACTTGACACAGACACGCATACATAGTCTGCGAAGGCGAAATCTCAAAATTGGCGTTTACAGGTTGATGCGTGGGTGTCACAAATTATTATATAAACTAATCCGAGAGTGATATCAATAGTGACGGCCGATCGGTTCCGATAAGCCCACCAAGTCAATTCCTGGCGGCCTTCCTTTTTCACTAACCCACACTTGGTCACCGCCACCGAGAAGGGATATATATGATTATATTTTTATACATCATGTTTGTTGTCATTCTTTTCAGCACAGGAGAAGAAAAACAATTCGACAACACTGAGAAGGTTAGGTTTATTGAATCACACTCGCTTTTCAGGTTACAATTTGACATAGTTGGTTAATTACATTAAGTTGTTACTGTCTCAGTGTGGTAATCTTCATACGTGAAAAGAACGAGAGGGAGACACAGAGAGACAGAGAGAGAGAAAGAGAGAGAGAGACAGAGAGAGATAGAGAGAAAGAGAGAGAGAGAGAGAGAGATTAGTCAGCTTGGAAGCTAATAATTTTTAGCGCATCTTAGCACGACCGCATCTTTGTTGATCTCTCCTAACTGGATAACTTTCACCTAACTTTTATCTCATTGTGGTAATCTTTTTACGCAGAAAGAGAGAAAGAAAGAGAGAGAGAGAGAGAGAGAGAGAGAGAGAGAGAGAGAGAGACAGACAGACAGACAGACAGACAGACAGACAGACAGACAGACAGACAGAGAAATTAGTAAGTTTCAAAGCTTACTAATTACTCATACTTTTTTACGCGTCAGAGCACGCTTGCTTTTCTCAATCACTATTTGATACTAAAGAGGTTTTCTGCTAAAGCAGTTCCGTCACCTTCGCCTATATGATGTCACACCCGCCCACGCGTGTCATCGACTTCCTTTCTTAGAATCTGGCTTCCCGCGATAGTTCGTTGTTGCTCTCCTGGTGTTAAGCACTTCCTTCTTCTAACTGGATAACTTTCACCTAACTTTTCATCAGTTCTGCATGGATCTGTTTCGATTCCCGTTTTTAATTCACCGTTGTCAGCTACAGACGAACGCCAATGACATTCTTCATTTCATGCCTGTCATCATTCTGACAAAATCCTTTGAAGCGACGTTGCAGCGTACGTTTATTGACAGTTTGAATCCCGTGTTGAATGTTTCGGGCAGCCTTTACTGCTTT
>OY744540.1:18386549-18391549 GCA_963556195.1 Sepiola atlantica | reverse complement strand
TAAGATTCTAATCTTTGAAAAGTCTTGGCTTAAGGAGAGAATAATAAACATGTTTTTACCGAGTACACCTTGCATTGAACAATCGAAGTTGAAATAGATTTGTCATTCGTACATATTTATCCCTCTTCTTAAATTTATCTTTATATATATATATATATATATATATATATATATATATATATATATATATATATATATATATATATATATATATATATATGACTAGCTCTTTATAATGATCTGCTTAAATGAGTTTCGCACCATAAACATTCAGGTAACTTTAATAAAAAATGAATTATCTTCAAATAAACTGGAACTTTATAAATAAATTATAGTACATATTACATATTTTAGCAAATATTACTGAATTAAAGTTTTTTAAACTGATCGCACTAATCCTTTTGGGAGATACTAGCTTTGAACGAAAAAAAAATTAAAATGGCTGATTAGTTTGATCGCACACGTGTGAGTGTTTGCTCTAAAATCTTTTGTTTGTTCTTTTGTTTATTTTCACCTTAAAATGAAACTGATGTACGATATGGGTGTTTTTCAAGACACTCTAATCTAAGAATTCTTATTATTTGTGAACTTTTTCTGATGATTTTGTAGTGTTGCAGAGACGATATTGACATACAAATGTTGTTTGGCGCAAAACAAATGAAACGGACCGTTAAATATATCTCACAGAAATTTTGAATTTTTGGAAATGTGAAAAAAATAAAAATAAAAGTAATAAAACAAACCATGGTTATTGGAATATAATAAAAAACTGTTCTATATATATATATATATATATATATATATATATATATATATATATATAGGTTAAATCCAAGAATTTTATGTTTTTGTGACTTCCTGTTAAACGTGAGAAAAATACCGCGTCACGTGACGTATGGATGACCAGAAATGAAAAATAAAACTTTTTTTTTTATCATTTCGGGTTTTTGCGAATTCTTCTTCTTATTATTGTTCCTTCGAATTATAGTTTAATAATAATAATAATAAATTTGTTTAATTTTTTAGTTTACTGTAGTAATAAACAAATAATATTTACATTGAAAAAAACACATTTTATTATGTTATAAAATGTTTTTTTTATCGCTTTAATCAATTTTTATTTCAAATTAGTGAATTTCGCGATTCAATCAATTAAAATATTAACTTGTTGTTTGCTTATTTTCTCGCATTATGATTAGATAAGCGCTTCGGGATTTTCAAGCTGTCTACGAATATATCCGGAAACTATCGAAGCTAAGTCGATTTTAGCTTGGGTACTAATCTGGACAAGTATCATTTTTTGTTTACCTAAGTGCTTGTCTTATTTATTTAAGATCTTATTATGTTAGAAGAAACCCTACATTTTATAAAGCGATTGAGTGTAGAATCAGGCATACAAGTTATTGAATTGTCGTTATGGATTCGAATCTCCTATTACGTGACGTATTCGTGTTTATTTAAATAATTGCATTATGTTGTCGAACGTACGCATTATAAGGATTGCTACTCGAAACATAGAAACATCTCTTTAAAAGAAAATACGCACGTGTCTTATAAAAAAATTGTATTAAATTACATTTTTTGTCATCAATTTCGGCGTCAATAGAGTAATTCAAGACGAGTGAAAAACTAACGCCATCTTTGGGCGGCCATTTTGAAAAAAAAGAATTCAAAACGAAAATCTGCGTATTTTCTCCATTTTAGAGGTGAATTATCTCTCCCTTCTCTAAAAAAAAGGGAAATAAAAAGCATAAAAGCAATTGGGGTCTTTTGTAGCAAATCAATACATCCTAGAAAAGAAAACAATCATTTCCGTCTAAAGTTATTCACCTAAAGTATTTTACAATAAAAAAAAAATAGTGAATGAAAAATAAGACAAACGGAGTCGTTCACAGATTATCGGTGTCCGAGTTAAGATGGACATTTGTGTTTCACGTGAACGATCTACGTGTCGTTTGTAGAGAAACAATATCTTTGAAACCTTTAAAAAAATCCAATCTGAAGCAAAGCAAACATTGGTCGAACTACCGTTTCCGCAGATTTTAGCGTTTTGCAAACAAATCGGACGAGATCGGTAAAATCAAACAATGAAGCCAGAGAAAAAGAACATTCCGGTGTATTCTTCAGTTTCGATTGATAAGCTTTAAAACGGATATTTGTGTAGCAACTTCGTCCTTTGAAAGAGAAAAAAATATAAATATATTATAATGTATCCTCTCGTCAATCCAGACTTTTCCTAACGGTATTTATTTCCCCCTCACTCACCCTCTCAGTTGTTGTTGTTGTTGTTGTTGTTCTTCTTCTTCTTCTTCTTCTTCTTCTTCCGCAATTTTTCGCCCCGTCTTATATTACAAACCCTACTACTACTACTACTACTACTACTACTACTACTACTTTTTATCTAAATTCTTTTTCTTTTTTGTTCTTCTTCATCTTTTAATTCCTCTTCGTCTCTTAAGTCTTGTCATCTTCATTTTTTTCTTTTTCTCTCCTTCTCTCTCAATCTTTCTTCTTCTTTCTTTCTTAATTCTTCTTCTTCTTTCCCATTTCTCAATTCTCATCTTCTTCTTCTATCTCTATTGCTTTGCTTCTTCTTCTTCTTCTTCTTCTTCTTCTTCTTCTTCTTCTTCTTCTTCTTCTTCTTCTCTCAACGGGGTTATGTGAAGTTACCATTCCGCCCAAATCCACTCTGAGCCGGACTGGTAGTATCTGTCAGGATTCCATCTTTAAGTTAAAAATAATTTTTCCGTGGCACGACACTAAAGACATTTGGGATAAAAACAGAGTGGAGTATAGTTCTGTTCGGTACCATGAGCCACTTCCAGGCATTACTCGTTCTTTCTGGAGGTGAGATTGATTTATTGTCGGTTGCCTGATACACTCCTACCGGGGAATTCCGACGAGTCAGATCCATTAAATTTTAGAAACATTCGGAGTGCTACCTCTGGGGAGCTTGATTCCCCATTATATACTGAAGCCATATCTAATTTTGCACGCTAGTTAATATACTAAACTGCATTGGACACCCTTAGGCAAGGTGTTCGCTTGAACCCAACCTATCACACGAAATACATCTTTTCAGCCCTTTTTCTGCTTACCTTATTTTCTAACCCTATCAGCTACTGAAACCCCTCCCAACCGCCATACCTATGGCACACAACTGTATATATGGCTTTTTCATTCTTTATCAGCGATTTCTTTACTACTTTCTGTTATAGGCTTTTACATACTCTCTCTTCTTTTCCATAATTTCTCCCTTCTTTAAATCACTTACGCCTGTTTTACTATTAAAACAGGCCAATGTTCGTCATTTCATCTTCTTTCATGAGGTAAGATCTCATGTTTTTATTGCTTGTTCATTTTACAAACACGTTTTTCCCGACACTCAAAACACACGCGTTAGGGGTAGTGTTAGGGTTAGGGTTAGTTAAATACAAAGGTTCTGCAATAGACATCTTTAAGCAGTTTGCAAATCAACCAAATTTTCTAAATATGTTCTGCGGGAAGGATCAGATTTTATTTCCGCCTGATCGGATCTTAGTTTCTAACAGCTGTTGATCGATAACATCGACATGCCAGTGTCGCAAATTATGTACATGTCTGTATAAATAAAAAATAATTATATATATATATACACTTGGGACTATAGTGTGTTTTTTTCTATATAGATTTAATAGTTAAAAAACTTCCGATACTATATATATATATATATATATATATATATATATATATATATATATATATATATATATATATATATATGCGTCGAAAGTTTTCTTTATTTCAGTTGAGTGCATTGATTAATTATATTTTTTAAAACATTAGCTTCAAAATATCAGATGTGAATAAAAAAAATAATGGAAGAATTTCATTTTGGGGTGAATTTTAACGATAAATTTAAATCAAATAATTAAATTTTGTTATTAATTTTTTTTAGCGATAAAGCAAATGATTGATTAGATGATTACAAGTGTTATGTCAATGTATGAAAATGTTTTTGCAAGAAAATATAAAACTCGAATAAGAACTTAAATCGAATGAACTATTCATATATCTTAATAGCGAAACAGAATATTTAATTAAACTTCGATAAACACATCTATAATCCATCTACCTATCCACAAAAAAAGTCGCCATTGCTTCATATATTAGATAGATAAGGAATCAAACCTCTCAAAATTGGAACCGAACCAAATTAAGACAACGGACCATGGACAAATAAAGGGTCCCATATCTTAGCAAATACGGCTTTACCAATAAGAAATGACAATAAAATGTATCTAGTTTTGTAGAAGGGGTTCTACAAGCAGCAGCAGCGACAACCGCCATTACGATTTTGAATTTGTGCGTAATTTCTAAACTCGCGCTGATTGGTGTAAGCATTTAACTTCCTTTCGCGCTTACCCAATCAGTAGCCATCTCTCATGGGTGCTGAGCACGTGATAAGAGATTATAAAAGGGATAACACACCGTCTAATTCATCTTCCTTTTCCACAAGACTGGACTGCCAACATCATCCACGTTGCTCGAACCAACTCCCAAACTTCACTTTTGGGACTCCACAGAACTTCCCAGGCCTCTGGCCCTTGGTTCGACTTCGACAAGAAGATCTTAGAATTCAACATGGCTACTGAAAACGGAATTCAGTTAACCTCCAAATTGTTCGGACTACGCATTGTTTCCTTTTGTATAACATCATGTTCACCTGAAAAAATTTACTTTATCAACCAGTCGGTCCTTGACAGATAGGTATATTTTAAAGGATCAATTGCAAGACACTACTTTAAGGGTCACCTTTTCATGCTCTCAATTATAAAATAAATAAATAGATAGGTAGACCGTAATCAAGGGCGACCTGAAGGCTCTCTTTCCATTAGCTACTAGATCGAGGTGTAGGGGAGGGCGTTACTCCATTCCCTGGATTGATCCACTTACTTATCATGCCTAATGAGCCGGTCTTATTGTTCAATAGCCCTACTCTTGGGCCGCAGCTTCTCTCG
>OY744540.1:18336549-18381549 GCA_963556195.1 Sepiola atlantica | reverse complement strand
TTGAAAAGTTCTCTCTTTATTAATCGATATTTAATTCTGAATAACCAGTCTTTCTTGATCAGAACAATAAATTGTAATTCCACTTAATTTCTTTTCAAAAAATGTCTTACTAGTAATAGTTATCTGAAGGAAGCCATCTTTGTTTTTTGCAGCAAATATAGATTAGAATGGACGCCATTTTTGCTCTCAGCAGCAAATTTCACTACTGACAATGCTAATGTTATTTAATTCTTCATTATAATAATAAAATATTATATTTTCATTCAGATAGAAACTGAAACAGAAATAGGAGATCCCCTTAAAAAAAACTCCGACATTACATTATCGCTTGAAGTGACGTAATACTTACTACGTAAACTGTGTCTCAAAAATACCTCATATCTGACACTAATGCATTTTCGTCTATTAACTATATATATTTTAGTTTCGTTTAAGATATTTTCTTTTTTGCGTTTTTATCTTACACAACAATATTCTACTTTTTCAACATTTGTTTATTTTTCTATCGTACAACGCCACACGATGATCTATTTTTTGCCTTTTTTGTAAAATTTTATAAAATAAAAAAAACTGTTCGTTTACACACATTCATGTCGACACGCTATTTTCATGCTTAAATTTAAACATGGTTCTTCTCTGAATACTGCTAAAATTGAAATATTTTAATTAGAAGGAGCTTTAACATCAACCTACTTTTTTCTCTCATGTTAACACCATAACAAAAGAAATATTTCGTTAGTTATCGAATTACACAGACAGTTCTATAAAGAGCCCTCTTTCCCATGCCGATTTCAAATAAACAAATGTCTTTTTTTTGTATAATTTTGGTTATTCGGACTGCATTTCTCATCTTGAGTGTTATCATCACAACGTTTCGGCCGCTGTAACCTCCGGCCTTCTTCAAGAATATTTCTGTTGAACTCGGAAATCTGGACGGAATGTCGAACGGAACCTTTTATTTTATCCACAGGGGTAGCATGTCTTGTTCCGTCAGCGATTACTGGGAGAAGTCTTCAGTAATTCGCAATTCTTCGTATCGCCCGCACCGAGGATCGAACCTTCAATCTTCAGATGACTATCACTTAGAACTGAATTTTAACTTAGTACTATATCCACTGCGCCACGGATTCCCGAGTTCGACAGAAATATTACCGAGTTCGAAGAGATACACCTGAAGAAGGCCGGATGTTACAGCGGCCGAAACGTTGTGATGATAACACTCAAGATGAGAAATGTAGTCCGAATAACACAAATTATACAAATCATCAATCCTCATCTCAAAATTCAGAAATATGTTTGTTTTTTATCTGATTTCATAAACATACCTAGCAGAAAGACCCGACGTTGCTCGGGATAAAATGAGTATCACTACTGTGTACTTTTTCTACTAGTCCTATAAAACCATATTACTTTCTTTGATTTTATTGCCCCTTTTCTCCCTTTTCGCCCCCCCCCCTCTAAAATAATCGGAATAATTTGAAATTCGGGAAATGCTCTGAATTAGTGTGTTATACTTATGGTTTGGAATTCATTAAAATTGAATATACGTATTTAAAGTTTTAAGGGGGTTCTGCCCCCCATGGGTCACTTAGAGGTGGGAGCACATAGATGTTCGACACATAGAGGGTAACAAGGATATTCAGGACCACTTCCATTGTCTTCCCCAGAAAATTTTATACATATGATATAAATTTCATAAAAATAGGATATATTTGAATTTTTAAGGGGGGCGGGGTAGGAGTGCACTTAGAGATTAGGAACCTTTCCATTGTCATTGTTAGTAAATTTTACATAAGAATACACTTTTAAATTTAAATGAGTATCACTACTGTGTACTTTTTCTACAAGGCCTATAACACCATATTAATTTCTTTGATTTTACTGCCTTATTTCTCCTCATTTTTCCCTCTTATATAGTCGGAAGAAGCTGAATTGTCGGAAAACTCTCTGAATTAGGGTCTTAAACATATGGTTTAAATTTCATCAAAATCGGATATAGGTATTTGAAGTTTTAAGGGGGTTCTGTCCCCATGTATAAATTAGGGGCATATATATATATTTGGCACATAGAGGATAACGGAGAGATTCGGGACCGCTTCCATTGTCTTCCCCAGAAAATGTTACACATATGATTTAAATATCATAAAAATATGAAACAATTGAAGTTTTAATGGGGGTTATGCTCTCATAGCAACCTTAGGGGTTCACTTCCATTGTCATCCACGGTAGATTGTACATAAGTATACACTTTGACATTTTATTACATTATCTAACATTTTTAAATAAATAAATTAATTAATACACACACACACACACACACACACATATATATATATATATATATATATATATATATATATATATATATATATATATATATAATAAAATAAAATAAAAATTACACGTACTAGTAAAAAGGGCGTCTTGATGCAATGTTCTTTACCGCTTAAACAGTGGATAAATACTAAAAAACAATAACAAATACTACGAAACATTATGGCGATAAAAAAATCGTACATATTTCGGCAAGGTGTTTGTGGTCATGTGGTAAAACGCCAGACTGCTAACGTAGGTTCGATCCATGCTGATGACGGCTGATATATATATATGTATATATATATATATTTTATAATATATATATATTTTATAATATATATATATTTTGTAATATATATATATATATATTATAATATATATATATATTTTATAATATATATATATATATATATATTATAATATATATATATATATATTTCATAATATATATATATTATAATATATATATATATATATATATATATTATAATATATATATATATATATATTATAATATATATATATATTATAATATATATATATATATATATTATAAAATATATATATATATATATATATATTATAATATATATATATATATATATATTATAAAATATATATATATATATATATATTTTATAATATATATATATATTTTATAATATATATATATATATATATTATAATATATATATATATATATATTTTATAATATATATATATATATATATATATATATTTTACATTATATATATATATATTTTATAATATATATATATATATATTCTATAATATATATATATATTTTATAATATATATATATATATATTATAATATATATATATATATTTTATAATATATATATATATATTTTATAATATATATATATTTTATAATATATATATATATTTTATAATATATATATATTTTATAATATATATATATATATATATATATATATATATATATATATATATATATATATATATATATATATATATATTATAAAATATATGTATGGGCCTAGTACATATTATATATTAAATAATTTTTAACACCAATACGTAGTTAAATCAAAATAAATCGTTTTGGACTATTAAAAGAATTTCCAACGCCATTGATTATGTTTACCCATTCATTCATTTATTTATTATTATCACTTATGTTTGAATTCATGTTTTGAAACATGACGTAAATCGTGAATCTATGACGTCACGCTAAAGCTATAATTATTTTGTAAAGGTAATGTTTTAAAATCTATTCATAAGAGTCTAAATAGCTCAGTTCGTAGAACACTAGACTGAAGATCGTAAGGTTTCGCTTTCGATTTCCGGTCATGACATCCACTTTATTTGTTGCGAATTTAGTATTTAGTATTAATGCAATATCGTCCATTTCAAGCAGAAGTTAAGATATTTCGTATGAAAATTGTGACTTACGGACAGACAGACGAACACACAGAGACATTACCTCTTATATAATAAGTGGATGTTCATTATATGAAAAATGACCATTGTATTGAGGCATAGCCTTTACAAAAGTAGTGACATTCCATAAAAATGCCAGTAAACTGAAATCATATGCCCTTAATAGGGTTAAGATGAAAATTCATATACACTAAATGTACAAAAGCAAGGAAATTCCAAAATTTTTACACTTTTATTGTCATTAAGGGTATGCGAACACAACAGGGCTATGTATTTTACTGGTAGGAATTTTTCTTCAGCGCACCTCACACACTTCATCCACTCATGAATAGAGATTTATACTGTAGTGATGTGATAATGTAATGGTTTGGTTGATATGTAGTCATACCCTTAATGACAATAAACGTGTAAAAATTTGGGAATTTCCTTGCTTTTGTACATTTAGTGTATATGAATTTTCATCTTAACCCTATTAAGGGCATATGATTTCAGTATACTGGCATTTTTCATGGAATGTCACTACTTTTGTAAAGGTTATGCAACAATACAATCTCTTCTCATAAGCGTTTTTGGAATTTTCTGGAAAACTAAGGTATACGGTAAACTGAAATTAAAATGCCATCAACTAAACCCTAGAAACTCTATGTCTGCCAAAAATCAGCTGAATCCATCAAATAGTTGATGAGATACAGGGTGGCACATACGTACGTACACACAGATAACATGATTTCATGATTGAACTTTCTGGATCTCTGGGTTGCCTTGACTAATGATGCTGAATTTCTACACACTTATAGAACCTATCAAATAAACATTTTGTGCAAGGTTTTAACTAATTTGGTTTATTGGTTTTTGAGTTACGATTGATCAAAGAAATGAGATTTCCAGCATAGGCCATTCTTGAAGTCTATTAAGGGATAAGGCGCTCCCGCGCCTCCCTTGATTATATCCCAATAAGATACGCGTTTGCGTGAATAAAAACCTATAGAAAATGTCACCACCAATCATCTATTTTATATGATCGCTCTTATAGACGATGACTGTCTCGACAGAACGTCGGAAAGTAGCGCAACTATTGACGATAAAGCCATTCGACAGCCTCGTCCAGCTCGACTTAATGGCTGCCTTGATAGAATCAACGTTGCAATGAGAAGTCCTGTTTGTGGTCTGCTCTAATTCACCTAAGAAAAAACGACGTAATCTAATGGATTCAGGTCTGCTCTCAAGGAAGACCATAATTCATTTAGCCAAAAATTAACCAAATTGACGCCGCAAAAAGGTTTGAACCCTCTTGCGTGTGTTGAGAGGTGAACAATCTTGTGTCCGCACATAGCAACGCTTTGTGTAATGTGTCTTGAAGCTATGGCACGACATGGTTAAACTGATTTCACACATTTTTTTTATTATCTTATTTTGAAAGACAGTGAGTTTTTCGTTGATTTGTCTGACCATTCGACACACTCAAGAATATTGTTTTGTACTAATCAGTTATCGCTTATCAAGTCCCAAAAGCCACTCGAGGATAAAGGTTAATGAGTTTTTTCAGGTGGACGGTGAGACGAACAGCTTGATGATAAGACACGATGGACGAAACTGGTCAGAATTTGATAACCTAGTTATTTGTTAGCATTAGATTTGAAAACGACCATGTTGTAGTCAGCTGGGAAGCAGCACTGTTGTATCGTGTAACACAGACGGTTAGTTCTTGAAAATAGATCTTACTTATAGAAGTTCCGTTTAGCTGCAGGTACACAGAGTATTTCTAGCAGTATATACGTGTTGGAGCTTAGCTGTCATCCTATATGATATGCGGTTTGCAGTGAGGACTAGCCTGTCGTTTATTGAAAACATTACATCCAAAACTCATGCGGTTTTATAGTGATTCATCGGGATTATTTGTAGCAGAAAGCTCGTCCTTAGTAGTTAAATACGTCAGCATGCGATATAGTTTCCTGATCATATTTTTAAGTAACGAGTCACAACTCATCAAGGCCGAAAAGTGACTCGAGGACAAGCGATCATGAGTTTGTCAGGTGGACGGCGCGAAAAACATCTTGGGGATTGGAGACAATAGTTAAAACAGGGCATAATTTGAATTTGTTAACATTGGACTTGAAAACGACCATGTCGTGGCAATTTCAAACGGTCACAGGGCGCGAAGTCGGTTCACAGAGTAAACCAAGATTTCGCTCTATCCCCAAGGCCACCATGAATTATCACGTGATACAAAAGAAAATCAGTTCTATTTGTGCCTAAATACAGCGGACAGTAAACAGCAGATAATCTAGAGGGTTCAACGAAGATTATCGGAACCTTGCTTATAGCTAAGTGACAGTCTGCTTTTTAATATCTCCGAACAGTGCTAAACTTTAATTTCTTAAAGGGGCTTAATAATACGTATGAATAAATAAAATATTAAGTTACTTATACCTACATACGCCGGCGTTTCAAGCTTTCTCTCTCTTTCTTTCTTTCTTTCTTTCTTTCTTTCTTTCTCTCTCTCTCTCTCTCTCTCTCTCTCTCTCTCTATATATATATATATATATATATATATATATATATATATATATATATATAGCATTAGATAAAGTGAAAGAATAAAATAGAGTACGAATCAAATTTTATTACAATTCAAAGTTCAAGCAAAGTAATTGAAAGTCCTTAACTCATGAGTTTTCAAAGAAAATCTTCTCCTCAGAGGACCATTACCGCAATGACATTACTGCAGGTAATGAAATTAAACTTTGAAAATATATAAAAATATATAAAATACATAAAAGTATATAAAACATCAAATATATCGGCCCAAAACACACTGAGGAGAAGATTTTCTTTGAAAACTCATGAGTTAAGGACTTTCAATTACTTTGCTTGAACTTTGAATTGTAATAAAATTTCATTCGCACCTTATTTTATTCTTTCACTTTATCTAATGCTATTAATGCTCTATCCAGTATATTGAGCTTAATTTTTATCCGGATGTTAACTAATTAAAGATATTGGTTGCCTCTTATATCTTTTGTTGTATTAACCTTATATATATATAGTCATCCACATACAGCCTGTTTCGCTGTTTCACAGCTCATCAGTGCGACTAGACCAGTTATATATATATATATATATATATATATATATATATATATATATATATATATATATAACACAAGGTGCGGACTGTAGGCTCAGGGGTTCAAGTTCTATCGGGGCCACTGCATGACTTTTACTAATACTCTTAGGAAGGGTATGAAGCTATATATCTCATCCGCGTAGGCTTAAATAGTAGGGTGGACAACACTCCTAAGCGTTGGTTGTGCAACTAGTCTAGTTTACCCGGCATTGTTTCCAGTCGTCCTAGATTTTACCTTGTCACTTGACCCAAGCAATGCCGACTCAGAAGAGGTTCGTTTGGTGATTCCGCAACACGTGCTTCACTACACACTCACCGCGCAGAGATCCTTACAGGAGGTATCCATTGTCTCTGGAAACCGAAACGAGGCCTCTATAGCATGAGAGAAAAGCATAACGTGACTGGATCCCTATTAAATCTGAATGCGCCATTAAAAGGCATCTTCGGGCAAGTGATGCGGTTCGAGAGGAGACAGTGGTTTGAGTGTGATTCAATTATTCCGTGCTGTTTACCGCCCGACCTTATCGTTTGTCCTCTAAAGGATTGACCATTAAAAATGCACCCGGGGGAGACATGGATGTCTCTCTCAGGTCCATTAGAGTGCGGTTAACATATGTAAAACTTCCTAGAAGGTTTAGATCGGTAGAGTGCCCCATTTTAACCTGATAATTTGCATAGCAACCCATTTTATCTATCGAACTAACTATATTTCTATATATTCAGTCTTAACATCTATCGATCTTCAGTCGTTCTCTCTCTCGTTCTCCCCTACACACCCACCCACACACACACACACACATATATATATATATATAAATATATTTTGATTTTTCACTTATAAGATAGTTTATTCAGTGAAAGACCGGGATTAGGCCAATAAAAATAAGCTCGATGATACTCGATTACAGGGTACAGAGCATTTATATGTGATTTTTTTGAAGGCTTACCAAAGCATTCCGTTCAGGAGACCAATCATCACCACAAAAGACTTTTTCTTTCAAAAAATATTTATTTATATATATTCAAATTAAAGAGTTTTTTCCTACACGTGTTTCACTACCAAGCAGGTACTTGCTTGGCAGATCATCCCTGAAAGTCTTTTGTGGTGATGATTAGTCTCCTGAACGGAATGCTTTGGTAAGCCCTCAAAAAATCACACACACACACACACACATATATATATATATATATATATATATGTGTGTATATATATATATATATATATATATATATATATATATAGGCAGCAAATCGTTATTTATGCAGACCTCATTGAAGACAACGGAGTTTTCTGCTTTTTTAACTTTCCCTGTTAGTTTCTCGACGCGGCAAGCGAGTTTTCTTATTTCAGGTGTTAATTTAACAATTATGGCTTATTTTGTCGACCATCTCTTGAGCGCTTTCAATCTCTCGATCGTCATCAGGAGATGTGTCTTATTTTTTGTCTTTGTGCTGTTAGCCTTTTTATATATATTTTAAAATTTTGATTTTATTTTATTTTAATTATTGGCGACACGACAACTACCCTCTCCCGACGTCTTACGTACCACCCAAACGATACAAGCGCTATTCAACGACATATCATCTCATACAAAAAACTATACAATCAGCCGAAATAAGACAGAAAGTGGGACGATGATCGCTGCCACGAGAGAACCGGAAACAATGCGTGAAAAAAAAGCAGACGATTACTAAAGGGAATTGACTATAAAAGATGACGGCGGAACAAGTATTTGTTTGCATTAGATTTGAAGACGACCATGCTGAAGTGTCTTGGGAAACAGACTCGCTGTATCTTGTTCCACAGATAGGACGTTCTAGGAACATAAACTTTGTTCATGGAAATTTCGTTTAGCTTTTGGTAAAGAGAGAGATAAAGGAAAGTTCCATGGTTGTAGCTAGACAAGTTATTGCTGTAATTTTTTAAACGGAGTAGGGCAGGGATTGGAGCTCAGTCGAGCACCTACCATCAACATAACGATACAGTAGGGAGAGGATAGCAATCTGTGTGAAAGGGACTTTAGAGAAGAGAAAAAGTCACCTAGATTCTGAAGTCCATTTTGTCCCGAGTCAAGACAGGAAAAAGTGCTCCGAGTGCTCCGAGCGACACCTCCCCAGACATGACAGCAGTACTTCATCGTAGAACATATCTGGCTCTTATACAGGTTGAATATAGTGTCAGGAGTGAGGTACTTTCTGGAGAGGTAGAATGATGCAACCATTTTTCCCAGCAACCTAAACAACAGATTTGATGTAAGTCTTCCATTTCAGGTCGGGAGTGAAACTCAATCCTAGAAGTGTATCAAAGAAGGAGGCTTCCCCGAGAAGAGGGTTATTTATTTCAACTGGTGATGGGTGAGGATCCGAGCGTTTGTCGTGAAAGGAGAGACTAGCAGATTAAATTACACTTTATTTCTGTCTTCTACAATAAAAAATTCTAATAAAACAATAAATTAATGAAAGAAATCAATATACAAATACATAAATAAATAACAGAATAAAGTGCACTTTGCTTTTTGCTCCTGTCGAAACTACAGACTAAATTAATAGAATACCGTAAAAACACCAACAATATAGAGCAAAAAGAAACTAACAAACCCCTAATATAAAATAAAGGAACATGTATGAATAAACATTTGTCAATGTTAATTTATAAAAATTAACAGCGATTGAGGAAGTTTATTTGCAGCGTCAACAAGTGCTAGACGAGAAAGACAGCATCGCTATCGTCAGAACGAAGAGCCCCTAACGAGGAAGTGGAATACCGAATGAAGCCCACAAGACTCTTAGGTCGCTTAATCTGCCCCGCCCCTCCCCCAACGACCACCACTAAGATGTAGAACAATACAGATTGTCTGAAGAATCGATGGCATAACTTGGGATTATGTTCTATATGTTTAAATAATTAAAAAGTTCCCATAAACATAGGTTAGAGAAATGCTTGGCTTCCCAGTTATAGGCCATTGAAACAAATACTGATACACATTCTATCTTAGCTAACTATATATATATATATATATATATATATATATATATATATATATATATATATATATATATATATATAAGTGTTTAAGCTGCATTCACGTTCTTCATATTTGATGATGGGAAACAACATCTTTCCCATTTGGCCCGGCTGTATAACAACAAGCAGGTAAAGAGATAAAAAAATACAAATCCGATGACATCAGGATATATTACACACCGAGGATGCCAGGTTTTGGCGAAATATCTGTATCACTTTAAACTAACAAAAAAAATGCTAGTTTTAATAAAAAAAATCAAAAAAAAATCGATTTCGATTTATTATTTCTTTTTTATAAAAACAAATTGATATCGCATCTTAATGCTTCAAAAGGTATTTATTTTACCTATTCCTTCTTAAATTATATATATATATATATATATATATATATATATATATATATATATATATATATATATATATATATATATATATGGGAAATAAAAAAGGAAAAACCAAGAGATATTATTTTATATTTTCATCAACGTTTCGTCTTTATTTGTAAGACTTCTTCAGGATGATAATTTTAAGAAAAATGTCATGCACGTACATCGAAATATTGGGTTGACATGATGGGTTGATGAGAAAAAGAATTAGCCGTGGCTACTAAGAGCGCTGGACCAAGATCCGGGCTGAGAGAAGTCAGTCAGTGGCAGAGAGTGAAATGAATGTGGATGGCTGTAAGTGAAAGAGTGGAGGGTGGGAGTGTTAGTGAATTTGTCTTAGAGTGGGAGAGAGAGAAGGGGGTGCTGAGGTTTTTGTCGTGGTGAGGTGTAGCATGGATTTTTAGGGGCTGGGGAAAGAGGAGGGAAGGGGGGACCTCTGTGTCTTTGATATGTAGGTAGTATCATAGTTTTAGAAAAAAGATTTGAAGAAATGAAGATAATTTGAAAGTAGGCGGGGTGGGTGGGTAAGAGTGTCAAAGAAGTAGTCGAAAGGATGAGATGAATGAGGAGGGGAGAGGGGAGATTTTGTTGTGGGTAGGTGTGAAATTTTTGGAGGGTGGAGTATTGACCAGCTGGCTATGTCAGAAATGTGTGAATATAAGTGAGTTAGAAGGACTGTCTTGAAATGTGCTGTGAACATGATAATTAAAGAAACCCAATATTTCGATGTACTTGCATAACATTTTTCTTAAAATTATCACCATGAGGAAGACTTACAAATAAAGACGAAACGTTGATGAATATATAAAAAATATCTCTTGGATTTTCCTTTTTCATTTCCCATTACGTCGGATTACTCTAATCCTTCCTTTCATTATATATATATATATATATATATATATATATATATATATATATATAGTGTTAGAGTGAAATAAATTCCAGAACGAAATCTGAGTATGAGAGCTCAATTCAATATACAGAGCAAGAATTAAATCAAGTAACACGGAATTACATAATCACCTATCATATATATATACGAATGTTAAGTCTGCAATATCTTGGATTTAGTTAGTTTGTCTGGTAATTTAAACTGCATTTTACATTTTTTTTTCTTTTTTAATGCTATTTCCAACGAATGTTAAGTCTGCAATATCTTGGATTTAGTTAGTTTGTCTGGGAATTTAAACTGCATTTTACATTTTTTTTTTAATGACTCAAAGCTTCTTTAGACTATATATATTTAAATATTTAATATTTATTTATTAAAATATTATTGTTTATCAGCCCCCCTCCCCACAAGGGCTGGGCACTTTCGAGTAGCTTTAATAACAAGCAGTACTAATAGCTATATGCGCGATCCGAACACTGTTTCGTAAGATCACTCTAGCTGCCTGGTAAATGGCGGCCACGTGTCGCTATTTACAGTTAAAGTTACTCTATATTTACTAACTAATTGACGATGGCCCTTTGGTTAAGATCACCGACTACGAATCAGTGGCGATTTGTGTTCGGGGTTCGCGCCCACCGACCGTCGGGAATTAGTTCCTAGACTGTGTGCTATTACAAAAGCAACCGCCACACAAGAGGCTTCTTTTGTACTTCTAAAACATAAGCACGAATTTATGCCATTTTTAAATGCCCTGTATGTAAGGGTCACTTTCATTTCCCGGAAACGCCGCCGGGCACTCAAGCTCGTAGTGCATATTTTTAATAGAAGAGTGCGTGTTTTTTTTAAAATTATTACTTGTAGTTTGAGCTCGTTGGTCTTACTTGGTAAAGGGTTGGTAAATATGGGTTCGGGGTTGGTAGCGAAAGTAAAAACAAAAAAAAAACAAAACAAAAAACAAACAACGAACTGTTAAATTGCGGTTTATGTGGTTTTTTGTTTGTTTCAGGATTTCGATGTTGAAAAAATAATGTTTTAATAAATTTCCTGCAGGGAAACTCTATTTCCTAAATCGTTGCAAGTCATGTTTGAATTCAGAGAGAGAGAGAGAGAGAGAGAGAGAGAGAGAGAGAGAGAAAAGGAAAGAGAGAGAGATAAGGAGAGAACAAGAGAAAGTGAGAGAGAGAAAGAGAGAGAGAGAGAGAGGGAAAGAGAGAAAGAGCGAGAAAGAGCGAGAAAGAGAGAAAGAGCGAGAGAGAAAGAGAGAGAGAGAGAAAGAGAGAGAGAGAGAGAGGGAAAAGAGAGAGAGAGATAAGGAGAGAACAAGAGAAAGTGAGAGGGAGAAAGAGAGAGAGATAAGGAGAGAGAAAAAGAGAGGTAAATCAAGATAGAGAAAGAGGGAGAGAGAAAGAGAGGGGGGGAAAGAAGGTAGAGACAGAGAGTGAAAGATAGAGAGACAGAAAGAGAAACAGAAATACAGAAAGCGCGCGAGATAAGGTGCGAGTGAAAGAGAAAGAGAGAGAAGAAAGAGAGAAAGAGAGAGAGGAAGACAGAGAAAGCATGAGAGAAAGAAAGGGAAAGCGCGCGCTATATATATATATATATATATATATATATATATATATATATATATATATAGAGAGAGAGAGAGAGAGAAGTAAGACGATGTTAAATAATGCAATTCCATTTTCTACCCGATTCAACATTTTTTTTTGAAGTTAAAACAGTGCCGATAATTATTGCTTTTAAAATCAAACACTCTGCACTTAGACGTTTGAAGTTTTCACATTGTTGGTTTTAATTGATAATCATTGAGGTTTATACGATGCACAAGTTTTCTAAATAAGCATTTTAATAACAACATACCTGCACGGAAAAAACAAAAAACTATTTCTTAAACTTCAAATACGTTAAGAGTCAAAGTCTTAGACCTAGAGATTTTAATGTTATGTACTGAATCTTGCGTACCTCAGTGAGTTTTAAAATGAGTGTTATTTTCCGTTTCAATGTTCTTATAAGCATTCAAATACAGACGAAGGAAAAGGGTTGTCTGGCGAGGTCAGAAGGTTAAATATGACGAAAACGCGTGGACAGTAAAATACATAAGTGAGAAAAGTGTGAATCATGTCAAGTAAGATACCATCGATAAAGCGTGAAAAAATCATCTAACAAAACGGCTGGGAAGCGAATTGAAGTAGACGTAAAAATGCGTTATTAAAAATGAGTAAAAACTATAAACATGTGCAATGCTGTATTTTTAGTGGGCTGCATAGTTGCGGTTCATGCGGACGACAGGCCTGCAATGGGAGAAATATTAAGCTAAGCAAAGAGAGGCCACCCAAGAAATGGGCTGACCTATGAAATAGTAGTGTCCTTGTGGTCGCAAAGTCATCTTTAAAAATACGGCAAACCCAACACTAATAGATGAAAGAAATAATTAAAGTCTATTTATGCCTATACAAGCGGACATAATTTAGTAGGCTGTCATAACTGTGTTTAACAATAAAATAAGACGGAGCTTCGCATTGCGCATTAATTGACAGCCTATTTTTAATTCTCTTAAATTAGCCATCCTGTGTTAAGGGGATATGAACAATATTATGATAAATACTTTTGAAAATTGTTATTAACATACATATGTGTTTCATCTTTTACCGGGAATAATCAATATATATATATATATATATATATATATATATATAGTATAAATTTTTATTCATACAAACATTATGTGTTACATATGTGCATACATGTTTCGGTTGTACTCTTCACAGAGAGTCAACCTCTTCAGACCAAAGAAGACAGCATTCTTTGGTCTGAAGAGGTTGACTCTCTGTGAAGAGTACAACCGAAAAATGTATGCACATATGTAACCAATAATGTTTGTATAAATAAAAATGAATACTAAAGAACAGCTCTTCTTGTTATTGAGCACCTTTTATAAACACTGGAGCTTCAAAGGATTTACATCTACAGAAACTAATACAATACGTGTACTATATATATATATATATATATATATATATATATATATATATATATATATATATATATATATATATATATATATATAATTATTAATGACAATATATGTATTAGCATATACTATCAGATCCCTTTACTTTGCAGCCTCCTTAAAAGATTCAGCTCGATGATTATTGGAATATAATATGAACTGACTTATATATATATATATATATATATATATATATATATATATATATATAGTATATATATATATATATATATATATATATATATATATATGTATATATATATATATATATATATATATATATATGTATATATATATATATATATATATATATATATATTAATATATATATATATATATATATATATATATATAATATGATACAATTCTAGTTGATGCAAAACACATTTTATTCCCCCCCAACTGTTTCTGTCTCCCCTTCTCCTCTCTCTCTCTCTCTATCTATATATATATATATATATATATATATATATATAACATGATACAATTCTAGTTGATTCAAAAAACATTTTATTCCCCCCCAAATTGTTTCTGTCTCCCATTTTCCTCTCTCTCTCTCTCTCTCTCTCTCTCTCTCTCTCTCTCTCTCTCTCTCTATATATATATATATATATATATATATATATATATATATATATATATATATTGACGATCCTCTCACTGTCGTCTATTTCGTCTGTTATAATCTACTGAAATGAATCGATAAAACGTTACTATTTATCAGATAACAACTTCATTCACCAAAATATATAAATCTAAGACAAACAATTGTATGACAAACGTTGAAATGAAAAAACACCCAGACATCAATCAAATGATTACAAACGAGTCATGTTTAATAACATCATTGTTTTTCTCTCTCTTTTTTTTATCGTTTTCCGATCTTTGTCATGACAATATTATCATATGTCAACGACTGAGGAGTTCAGCTATGAAAAAATTGAAGGTAACTTTGACTTATCGCATCGAGTTCAGAAAAAAGTTTCCCAAAACGAATCATTATAAATAATGGAATTCATATTGAAGAGGTTACTTGAATAGGAACGTGCACATCTTCCTATTTCTCCAGACGTTACGTAATCCAGTATACAAGGTGTTTTCAAAATTAATGACATAATTTTGGGATTATATTCTATATGGGTGTATGGTCCTGAAACGCTTGGTTTCCGAGTTATAAGCCATTGAAACAAATACTGAGAAACATTCTTTCTTGTAAACATTAACTTCTCGAATTGCATTGGAAAAAAGTGGTCATGTAGTGTAGTCTCCTCATTCACATGACCATAATCTCCTTGATTTCTTACTTTGGGGTATGCTAAAAGGGGAAGTATATTCAAGAAAAATCACAGATCCAATACACTGGACTCAGCGAATGAGGAGCGAATATAATCAAATTGAAGACAATGTGAATTTATTGCATTGAACTCATGAAAGTTTTGTGAAACGCATCAATATTTGCATTGTAAAGAATGGAAAGAAATTATATTGAAGATGTTATTTAAGTAAAAAAAAAATGTATTCGTACTTATTTGTTGAGACTTTACAGACATCCTGTACACAAGATGGTTGGAAAATTAATGGCATAATTTCCGTATTATGTTCTATATGTATATATAGGCCTGGAAACACTTTTCTATTTCTCCAGACGTTACGTACATCCAGTATATAGGGTGTTTGGAAAATTGATGGCATAATTTGGGGATTATATTCTATATGTATATATAGGTCTGGAAACACGTTTCTAATGATATAGGCAAACAAATACTGATCAAGGTTTTTGTTTTATTTTAAACATCTAACAAGGACAATGTAGGCGATAGTGCACGGTCCCTTTGATAGGATAATAGGTAAAAAAAGCCTAGATTTGGTGTTGCCACATGAACCAACAAAACAATGAAATAAATAACGCCAAACAAGTATAAAAGCCGTAGGGCTCAGAAGAAAGATCTGAGCAAGGAAAAACAAGTTATTGCTGTGACCATTTTACAAAGAGCGGACTTGACATTGAAGCTCAGTCAAGCATTCCACGAATAAGAAGTGAATGTGCCAACATTGAAAGCAATGTAGATTTATCACATCAAGTTCGCAAAAGTTTTGCGAAACGTATCAACGTTTTTATTGTAAACTATCGAAATCATACTGCATTTTTTACCACTTATCAAGGCCAAGAGCCACTCGAGGATAACTATTTAAACTAACAAATTGCATACGAAAACGCCATCATCATTTCTTGCAAGTTTAGGAGTTTTCAACCCTCACAGCGTTTCAACCCTCATCACCGCTACCCGATCGATCACCCGCGACGAAGTAAAAGAACGATCTTAATTAAAGAAAGTGAATTTTCCTCCAGTTCAACGTTTTTATATTATTTGAGGCTATAACGTTATAGATCATTATTGCTAATAATATAGAAGAGTCAGTATATAGGCTATTGCAAGTTTTAGGCTCGTAGGTCGTACAGGATAAACATTGGTTTGATAACCAAGATAGACAAAAATTCAATCCGCTCTAAAAATACAATTTCTTCAGTTTTATAAAGAATATTTTAGGCTTTCGTGTCTAAATAAATATTTTGATAACAAAATCCCTGCATGGAAAGTCTATTTCTGAAAGTGGTACAGGTCAGGTTTGGGTTCAAAGATTGTGGCAAAATGGCGGTTAGTATTTCAAGCGAATTTGCTTTCAGGCACGTTTTCTTTTAAAGTCGTTGAATTTAATGTAAACATAATCCCTTGCAGAGTATTTAAAAACAAATGGCGCCAAGGAGATTAAATATCAGAGAATTTTGAAGAAGGATGGTAGATACAGGTGACCACTAAAATAAACTAAAATTCCCCCTGAATTTTTGTTTGTATGAAATACTTGTATATTAATAGCTGTGCATACCCGACGTTGCCCGGGAGTCTTTTTTACTATATTTTTTTGTTTAACAAATTATTTTATCTAAGTAAATTAATACTAACCGCAAATAGTGCACGGTAGCTAACAGCTCCGCAGTCAAATCCAGCACTATGATCATTATGAGGAACCACTTAACAGTTTTTTGTTTTTTTTAAAACATAGTTCACCCCAAACAAGGCAGGCCGCCACTGTAGACGTAAGGGTTTACTTAGATAAAAAGTGTCAGGGTTTTTAAATTTGGGGGGGGGGGGGGAGGGGGGGTCAACCTAATTTGGGAGCTGCGCAGAGTGGTGAGGGCAAAGTGGGTGCTTGTTAGGTGCCAATAAGCTCACACAAACAGTCCATTAGTCGTGACTTGGTCCATGGGGGTTGTGGCCTCGGGAAAGCCCACCGGCGATAAACAGCAGCCAAACAAGCTGTCTAACCTGTACCTTCAACCTGTCGGAAGAAGAGCGATCCAACCTAGCCATGTAAGACCTAGTGACAAAAAACTTTCCCCAAGTTGCTCAGATAGAGAGAAAGAGAGACGGTGTTCATTGGCCTAGTCAGGAAACAAGGCCAAGTACCAGACGTCTTTAGAGGCGTCCCAGTGCTTGTACTTCTACGCCTGGCTAATAGACAAAGAAGGAGTGCATAGGCCGGGCGATAGGCAGAGCCCATCTTTTACTGTATTTCTGAAGTAGCGGGACCCCTTCTCTAAGAAGTCGTAATGGTACTGGGATTAGTTGCTACTTTTCTTTCTAAGATTCATCATTTCTTCTCAACCGGATCCAGTAGAAGGTGACAGTTAACAACACAGACTAACAACCTGGGTGCGCCAAATTCGAACCCAGTTCGTTCCACAGCAAGACTTTTACTTAGAATGTTTGTCAAACTTTCGCGTGGTCTATACCGTAGGTACCCAATATATTTCTAAAAAGAATTCTAACTAGAAAGAAATCAGGGAAACCAATGGCAACAATAGAATCATCTGATTCATACGAAATAAATGAATGAACCAGATCCAGTATAATGCCTTCTCTGCTATTTCTTGAACCCCCTCATCAAGTTCTTACAACAAAAAAACATGTCGTAGTACATCATCCAGCTTTCGTTCGTGAGTTGAACGATGATCGCCACCACTAAAGGATTGGGACAATGGGTTGGATAGACAGAAGATCATAAAGAGGAATTTATTATTAAAGAGGACGGCCAACAAGTATTTGTTTACATTAGACATGAAGACGATCATGCTGCAGATAAGGTGTTTTAGGAAAGAAACTTTGTTCATGGAATTTCCGTTTGATTTTTTGTGCAGAGAGAGAGAGAGAGAGAGAGACATACAGAGAGATACAGAGAGAGACAGACAGAGAGAGAAAGACAGAGAGAGACATACAGAGAGAGACATACAGAGAGAGATACACAGTAAGAGAGAGAGAGCGCGACAGAGAGAGAGAGACAGAGAGAGAGAGAAAGACAGACAGAGAGAGAGAGACATATATATATATATAGAGAGAGAGAGAGAGAAAGAGAGAGAGAGAGAGAGACAAAGAGAGAGCGACAAAGAGAGACACAAAGAGAGACAGAGAGAGAGACAGACAGACAGAGAGAGAGAGAGAGAGACAGACAGACAGACAGAGACAAAAAGAGAGAGAGACAGACAGAGAGAGAGAGACAGACAGACAGACAGACAGACAGACAGACAGAGAGAGACAAAGAAAGACAGACAGACAGAGAGAGACAGACAAACAGAGAGAGAGAGACAGACAAACAGAGAGAGAGACAGACAGAGAGAGCGAGAGAGAGAGAGAGAGAGAGCGGCAAACAAATAGAGGAAGAGACGTTACGTACTAAATATACCAAAATTCTTCACTTACATTTTATTATATAAAAATAGGAAAAAATATATTCTTTGAAAGTTCTTTGTTGTGGTTATAGCTAAACGAGTTCTTGCTGTGAATGTTCTATATGAGGAATCATGGATTAAACTTTAACTAATTGTTCGTAATGTTGATTAAAACAACATTACGAACAATTAGTTAATATATCAAATTATTGGGTGTAAAAAACTTCTCGAAATGACTTTCTATTCGACAGTTTTAATGCCTCCAAATTTCGTTCACATTCGGAAGGGTCGCGAAGTGATTCATTCTAATTTTTAAAAAATATAAACAAGAAATAAAAATGGCTCAATTGTTTACGAAAAACAAAAATGGAAGTTAATTTCGTAATTAAATTATCATAATGTAATTTTTAAAAAATTTTACACTATTGATTTTTTTTATTTCAACAGATATTAATTGTAAATAAATGAAATACTAGTGTGTAAGTTACGCAGAGGCGTGAAAAACACACATACATAGACACAAGGATTTACAACATAATTTTATTAATGTATAGATTCATTTTGTTTTCTGTGAGAAAATATGAAGATGTCGAATTCAACGGTTAATCCAAACGACGTGGAGATACTGGATGGCAAGTTATTCATATTCCGGTGGAGAATCATTTGGTAACCCAATAGAAATAGTTCTATTTTTTATCCAATACATTTTGTTAAATGAGAGGCATTGCTTATGGCTAAAAATTCAACGTTACGTACGGATCGAAAACGAACTTTTGTTATGTGCTGCTCCAACATCCGTAGTGTATAACAACTTTTCTATGAGGTTGATGGTCGTTCACATTCAGCATAACACTAACCTTTATCGTTTTGGTTGTTGTCCCGTTTGTCGTAGGGCTATTTGTTTCAGGGTTAGTAGTCAACAGAACACAAAAGAAACGCATTCAACTGTTTATCTTTGGCTGTTTTATTTTATTAACATTCAAAAAAGTTTTATCAGTAGTTATTTACTATCTGTCGCATTCGACATGTTGCTAGAAACTATGTTATATGACATTATTATTATTATTATTATTATTATTATTATTATTATTATTATTATTATTATTATTATTATTATTTGTACTCACTAGGAGTTCTCACACAGATAATCGTCAGTGATTGCTCACCGACAACAACCAGTGGTATTTCCTGGAGTCTGAGTGACAACAAGTCTCCCCAGACTTCCAGTGTTCTTCACCTCTTTTCGATAACGATGCGGTATCGCAACAGTCTCTTACCATTGATTTCTCGCCGGTAAGAACAATTGGTCTTCTCTGGGATTTGGGTGGCAACAAGCCTCCCCAAGATCTCAGCACTCTCTGCACTTTTCCAGTGGAGGTCTGGTTTGTGCTGTCCCTCCTCAGTCTTCTCATCCTCCTCGACCCTCTACAAATATGTTGTCTGGTGTCAGCCTAGGCCGGCACCAGTTAAAAAAAAAAGAATAAAATAATATTTTTTCAAATTTTTAAATTTTTTCCCTTCAATTCATTTTTTTCCCCTTCCTTTTCTCTTCCCTTATGGTAAAAAAAACCCAAAGAATTTTTAAAATTCTTTTTAATTTTTTGGGGGTGGGTGGGTGAGGGAGAGGGAGGAGCTTATAGTGTTTCTTGTAATTTCTGTTTCTTGGTTCAAAAAAACTCTTAGTACACTATCGATATCCAGATCAAATTCTATTAAATATTTCATTTGATAGCTCCCAAAAGTGCCCTCTCAATTTCTCCCTCCCACCACTTTCTCTGAATTCATCCAACCTCATCTTAAACTGATCCACGCTATTGCTGTTCTTAATCCGATCTGGCAACTTATTCCAAAAACATATTACTCTGTGAACAAAAAAAACTTAACTAGTTAACAGATCTAGCTTTTGAAAACTGCCTAGACAATAACCTTCCAGATCTACCAGAAATACTAAAAAAATGCCCACCAAAGTTAGGAATGCCATTTATTATCTTGAAAGTCTCAATCCTATCAACTTTCATTCTTCTCTCCAGCAAAGTAGTCAATCCCAATTTGTCTAATCTCTCCCTGTAACTGCACTCCTTTACTCGTTTACATTGTTCGCTCTAACCCTAACCCTAACCCTAACCCTAAACTCCTTTACATTGTTCGCCTTAGTGTATGCGTGCGTGTGTTTCGTGTCTTAAACTCTTTCTAACTAGCTACTCTACAAAAGCCGATGATTATGTTTTTTTCTAACAAAATTACTTTCATTTCAAATGATTTCTTTATTCGCGTTACTTATGATATCACTCTATATCGCAAACATTCCTTAAATTAATTGTAATCTGTTATTCTTTTCAACAAAAGACTTTCCTGGCCTACAATTCTGATTCCTGAGTTACAAAACATTGAAACAATTGTCATAGCGGCATTGATTATTTTTCACACAATAAGTTTTCCCAAATTGATTTCCTAATGCGTTGTTTTAATTTTCATTTTGAAACAAATGTAAGCTAACATTTGCTTATTTTTTACAGAAGAAATTTCCCAGAATTTATTTTCTAATGCGTTGTTTTAATTTTCATTTTGAAACAAATGTAACCTAACATTTGCTTATTTTTTACTGAAGAAATTTCCCTAAATTCATTTTCTAAATGCGTTGTTTTAATTTTTATTTTCCTCTGCACTTTTAAATTATAACAGTTATCTTTGTCATTATTTTTATTTGTCCTGACCCATACTGCTTCAAAACGAGATCATGTTTGATGGAATGAGAAAGTTAATTTAGCACGAAATCATCGGTGGATCCAATAGGCGAGGGCTCACATCAGTGATGTTAAATGGTGAAGAGTACGTTTGCTAGTATTCATCTAGTGATTTGCGTGGCCAGAAGAGGGCGTGTCATCACATAGCTCAAACAGAGGTAGTGAGAGAAGTAGGCCAGTTTGTAGGGAGGGTTTCGAGCGAACAGCACGTGTAAAGAATGACTTAAGAATTGATGATAAACTAAGGGACAAAGGGTCCAGATGTTCGTAGCTGGGAACATCCTCGCCGCTAGCAGAAGAGAAGGCGACGTCAACATCTTAATAAATGGTCTTTCAAACTCAGAATATCATTCTTTTCCATGTGCTGTTGTGAAAGGATTCTAGACATAAGGATTAGTAGCATTATATCTTGATTTTAATCTTCGTGTTAGGTGGATACATAAGCCACTTAATAATACTTTTAAAATAGTTTATATTTAAAGGGAGAAAACACTTTTGCACCCTAAAGTTATCTTCCCGGCCAAGGGACGTTTTAAGTATGATTGATACCCCAGGGTTTTCTGCCTTTGCGTTTTGAGCAGACGACAACAAAACACTAACATTCGACGGAGGACGCACCTAATCGACTCAACCACAGACAATTACAATCTCCTAATTTTCATATTAATTCCCCCAGCTGTATATTGCTAACAAATAATTTATTATTGTTGATCTACATAGAATCGTTTTCATCCATTTATTTCTTCATATTTCTGTCTTACCACTCACATAAATCATTTCTAAATAATAAAAGTACATAAAATGGTGCAATGCTGTTCTGTTCGGGGAATTTATTTTACCCGTTCTGGGACGGGTATTCTTCTAGTGTATATATGCAAGTCAGGTGTGGAACAGAAGGAGGGCACATCATTGAAAATGAATCAAATAAATTAGAATGAGGATTTAACATGGAAGTTAGGAATTATAATCAGCTTAACTCAATAAAATATGTCAGTTATGACTTTTATTCGTCTAAGAATGTTAGGTCAATTTTAGTCGCGTAAGTTTTTCCTTTCAATCCGGCAACATGTAAGGTAACATTTTTATAATCTATTTATGCAAATAAACTATAATAATAATAATAATAATAATAATAATAATAATAATAATAATAATGATAATGATAATAATAATAATCTATTAATAATGGAGATTTTGTATCTATCTGTCTGAAACCGAAACTATACTACTACTACTACTACTACTACTACTACTACTACTACTAATAATAATAATAATAATCTATTAATAATGGAGATTTTGTATCTGTCTGTCTGAAGCCGAAACTATACTACTACTACTACTACTACTACTACTACTACTACTAATAATAATAATAATCTATTAATAATGGAGATTTTGTATCTGTCTGTCTGAAGCCGAAACTATACTACTACTACTACTACTACTACTAATAATAATAATCTATTAATAATGGAGATTTTGTATCTGTCTGTCTGAAGCCGAAACTATATTATTACTATCCTTTAATACTAAATTCAATTTTCTATACTATTTCAGACTAATGTACTACCTTTCAGTACTCAATTCATAGGAGTAGTGTTGTATCTGTTATGCCGTCATGATACCATCCTCCCACGTATTAATTCTGTCTTTTTAGGGGTAGTGTAGTATCTGTTTTTATGTCGTGATACCATCCTCCTAGGCATTACATCCTCCTTTGGAAGGCAGTGTAGTATATGTTCTTTCTGTCATATATACTAGCAAAGACGTGCGACCGGATGGAGATGGAGATGATGATGATGATGATGATGATGATGATGATGATGATGATGATGATGATGATGATGATGATAGAATATAGAATATAGAACATGAAGAAAATCGTAGTAATACCAATAATTCTAGAAGCACTAGGAACAGTCCTGAAAAAAACTTGGTAAAAAGAATAGGGGGAATTGGAATACAAAAGAAGATTGGCACGATAAAACGCACGGCAATGATGAAATAGCCGACATATTAGGGAAAATCCCAGTAAGCAGAAATCAACCCACATAATTAGCGAAGACCAACCATTGATAGGGAAGCTAAAATTGAACCAAATATATAGAAATAACATGGATCAAAAGGAACTGAAACTGCCAAGCATCCCAGAATTAGACATACTCCCCCTTTTTATAATTTGAAGTTCAGCATTTAATTCAAGGTTGGGCTTTCACATTCGAGGTTTAACATTTTGAATTTGAGATTGAGCTTTCTGAAGTTTTAGTGCTGTTTGTTATTTTATAAGTTAAGCTTTTCAATTTGAAATTGAACTTTTTAAATTTGATGTTGAGCTTTTCAAATACAAATGTAGGCTAGTTAATTTGAAATTGGGCTTTATATATTTAAAGTTGTGCCTTTAAAATCTGAGATTGAGTTTTTTCATTTTATGCTGGACTTTTGTTAAACTTATGGTTGAGCTTTTAAAAAGTTGTTTTCATTTTAATTTAAAATATTTTTTGCGAGGTTGAACCGTCTTAGATTTGTGGTTCAGCCTTAAGTTGAGCTTTTATAAATTTGTAGTTGAACTTTCCAAATATGTAGGTGGGTTTTTAAATTTTTAACTTGCGATTTTTTTTTACATTTAAGATTGAACCTTTAGAATCTCAGGTTGACCTATTTTATTTTAAGTCGGATTTTTAAAAATTTATAATTGAGCTGTTTAAAAAGTGTTTTTTCGTTTTAATTTTAAATATTTTTTATTCGAGATGAAACGGTTTTAATTTAAAGTTGGACTTCATCCAAGCTGAATCAAATATATTTAAGGTATCCTAGAATGAGTCACAACAAAAACAAGGCATTTTTTCTCAACACAGAGTTTTTTTTAATATTATTTCTTCCGTTTTTATAAAGTAAAGATTTTATTGCGAAAAATGCAATATTAAAAAAAATATTTTTAATAAAATGCAATATTTATAAAAATATTTTTTTAATAAAATGCAATATTTAAAAAAAATATATTTTAATAAAATGCAACATTAAAAAAATATTTTTTAATAAAATGCAATATTAAAAAAATATTTTTTAATAAAATGCAATATTTAAAAAAATATTTTTAAATAAAATACAATATTACAATAATATTTTTTAATAAAATGCAATTATTAAAAAATATTTTTTATAAAATACAATATTGCAAAAATTTTTTTTAATAAAATACAATTATTAAAAAATATTTGGTACTGTTTTAGATATTGACCCTAACTTTCGTGACTGCCCGGCAGCAGCGAGCCGACAGCTAACGGAAGCGTCCGAGACCTGCCGAAATCGAAAACGAGGCTGGCAGGCAGACGATATTGATTTCAAAGAGAGACGCTTGGCACTAATTAAAAATGAATTTCGAAGTGTTGTGTAGTTCGATTGCCTCTCCGGAGCAGTGCATTAACTTTTGCCAGCAGAAAGCTCTGATGGCAAAATATATGCGATGTATGCGATGCGGCGGCGGCCGACTTTGCCGGCTAGTACCGCGAAAGAGTGTTTCGAAAAAATATGCCTGGAGATGCCCCACCCAGGAATGCCGGGCTTGGATTTCGCTGCGATCGGGGACGTTTTTTTCGCGGTCAAAACTCACCATATCAACAATTCTAAAGATGATATACCTGTGGTCCCAGGATATGGCGACCTGCGGGAATTCATGTGGCGACAGACTTTTAAAAAAGACCCTTTCGCCGCCATATTATCGCAGATAGCCGTACTTTATCCAGTCGTCGGCGACCAACAATCTTCTGCTGCTCCGCCTCCTTCCACATCCTCGGCGACGACCCCATCCTCCTCTTCTGCCTGTATTTCGCTAAGCCCTCCTCCAAAAACGCAAAAACAAGCCCTTACCCCTCCAGCTAAAATAATTGAAAAAAAACAAAAAAAAAACAATGCGTAATTGCCAAAAAAAAAAAACAAAAAAAAAATGGTTTTAAAAAAGTTATTATTTTAGCGTTCATAAAAACAGTTTTTTTCAGTTAAAAAAAAAAAAAAAGAGTTTAAAAAGTTAGTTTTCTTACATAAAATGGTTAATTATTAATAAAAAAAAAAGTTTATTCATTTCAGCTATGGGTTTGTTCATTTATTTCATTTTCTGTATAAAAATATATGCATTTCTTTTTCTTTACGTATAGTCATCGTCTTACATTGTTGTCGTCTGCCGACTCGGCAGGTCTCGGACGCTTCCGTTAGCTGTCGGCTCGCTGCTGCCGGGCAGTCACGAAAGTTAGGGTCAATATCTAAAACAGTACCAAATATTTTTTATAAAATACAATATTACAAAAATATTTTTTAATAAAATGCAATTATTAAAAACATATTTTTTAATAAAATGCAATATTTAAAAAAATAATTTTTTATAAAATGAAATATTAAAAAAATATTTTTCAATAAAATGCAATATTTACAAAAATATTTTTTAATAAAATGCAATATATAACAAAATATTTTTTAATAAAATACAATGTTTAAAAAAATATTTTTAATAAAATGCAATATTAAAAAAATATTTTTTTAATAACATGCAATATTTAAAAAAATATTTTTTAATAAAATGCAATATTTAAAAAATATTTTTTAATAAAATGCAATATTTAAAAAATATTTTTTAATAACATGCAATATTAATAAAATATTTTTTAATAAAATGCAATATTAAAAAATATTTAAAAAAATATTTTTTAATAAAATGCAATATTTAAAAAAATATTTTTTTAATATTGCATTTTATTAAAATCCATTATTAAAAATATTTTTAATAATACATATTTTTAATCCTCACCTCAAAAATTAAAAAAAAACATTATATCAAATCGGTATGGACCCGAATTAATACGAAAGTCGAAACGATTCAACGCTCTTTCCGTTTCATAAATACATCACCCATTTTGAATTAAAGCGACTATGGTTTGTTGTGAAAAAGAACAAAAACATTCTTTCTACAATAAGGTTAAGGCAAACTATTCTAGAGGTCATCAAATTTATTTGATCATTCAATTTAAAGTTAAATTCTAACCCTAACCCTAACTTCCACATGGGTAGCTTAGACTTGGCAAAGAACGACCCTACCGGGCTATAATGCCCACACTTCTGGCAAATTTTATTGTCTCGTCGATGTCAGTACTAAAGCGTACTCCTATCGACATAATGGTCAATTCGCTCATGGCACGATGTATGAGTTGCGCTTGGGTCATTTCCGCACGTCTTTGCAACAACAAGAAATACATGGAAATGTCCCCCACCCACCCCAATGACGCAACGACAAGCGCGCTCATTCGGTGAGCAAAATGATCGTTAAAATGTTCGTTTCATAAAATCAAATTTCAAAAATGCAAACTAAAAAAGCACCGCTTTGATTATGAGACCCGGTAAAAAAAACACACCATGTGACAACTGTTGACGCAATCTTTATTAAGTAAACTTTTTGTTGCCGAAAATTTTTTTTTCTTTTCATGTCTAATAAAAAGCCATTTATCCTACGTAAACATACAAACAAATGGAATAGATAACTAGGAAAATTTCCAGTCTCGACGTACGTCGCATTTATTTGTTGCATATTCATTTTTTTGACTACGTTCTACGACTTTTTTTCAACTCGACTCGCGAGTTGTAGGGCTATTGTAAAACATTCCCGTTGATTGTTTTAATTCTAGGTTAAATTTATTTCAATTTGAGGGGAAAACGGCGAAGATGATTGTAATGTACAATTACGAATAACTTTCCCTATTTTAAATTATCTCCCCTTTGGAAGACTTTCCTGTTTTTACTAAACAATATAAATAGCAGCACTGATATGATTATGCCGAATAAAGCTTTCTCAAGTTACGTCTGTTCTCGTTTGTCGTTACAATGATTATTGCGTTGAAAAACCGCAGACTCTGGATATGCGTCTTCCACATTTTCCAGCATGTTGGTCCTAGATCTTGCCAAATAAACATTGGACCTCGTTCAATGAACAAGATACATACAAAGATATCAGCCTATTCTAAACATACAATGTTTTAGTTTAACTCAGAATGTCGGATGCTTTCAGTATCTAAATATTTTGATAACAAATTCCCTGCATCACAAGAAAGTCTATTTCTTAAAGTGCTCCGGGTTATGCTTGCGTTTGAAGAGGCAGAGGAACAATCGTGTGTAATGCCAGTGTATTTGTTTTGAGGCATGGTTTTGGAAAAAGCTGTTGAATTTAACATAAACATAATCCCTAATGGCGTAGTTTAAAACAGATGACGTTAACGCGATTAAATCTCATGGATTTGGCGGAGAAGATTAGATTAAAAAATAAAACAGCAAATGTTAATTTATTTTTATGAACACCAGACTTATTTAGTTACGGATGGTCCAAATAAGTTACAAATGTTCTCCATCTCTCCCCAAAACTGCCCCAGTCTAATAATAATCACTGGATGCATATATTTATAAACAACAGACTGGTATAGTTGCGGATGGGCGAAGTAACCTATAATTGTTCTCCATCTCTCCAAAAAAACTGTCCCAGTCTAATAATAATCACTGGATGCATATGTTTACAAACAACAGACTTGTTTAGTTACGGATGGTCCAAATAAGTTATAATTGTTCTCCATCTCTCTAAAAAAACTGTCCCAGTCTAATAATAATCACCGGATGAATATGTTTACAAACAACAGACTTGTTTAGTTACGGATGGTCCAAACAAGTTATAATTGTTCTCCATCTCTCCCCAAAACTGTCCCAGTCTAATAATAATCACTGTGTGCATATATTTATAAACAACAGACTGGTATAGTTGCGGATGGGCGAAGTAACTTATAATTGTTCTCCATCTCTTAAAAAAACTGTCCCAGTCTAATAATTCCTTCTTCTTTTTATTATTGGCATCAAATGGTACCCCTGGCTGTGCTGGTATTATCAACCTTTCTATTTACGATGGTTGTCTATTTTTATTTTGATCGCCGTATATATTCTTTAGATGCATTTCCAATTCTTCTCTTGAACATTTAAACTTCCTACACTCTGTTGCAAACCTATATGGGGTTTTCACAGAATTCTTCCGACAACTTTTCCTCTTCTTCTTTCGGTGTAATCGCCTTTCTTTCCTCATTTAATCTCGTAACCTTCTCTTAATATCTTCATATATATGTTTTAATCCATTTTTCTTTTCTACTACTTCACAGAACAAAATCGCATTACGTTCACCATTTAAAAATGTTACCACTGTTACCATTTTAAATTTTACCATATATATATATATATATATATATATATATATATATATATATATATATATATACACACATATATATATATATATATACACACACATATATATATATATACACACACATATATATATATATACATCCATATATATATATACACACATATATATATATATACACACACATATATATATATACACACACATATATATATATATATATATATATATATATATATATATATATATATATATATATATATATATAACACGAAATTACATAATCATCGATGCAATAATTTATTTCAACCTTGTGGTTTTTTCAAGCATCCAATCCAGACAATTACATTTTTGAGACTGAAAAGAAAAGAATTACATTCACACTCAACAATTCAAATATAATTGGAGAGAGAGGTGGTAACAACCCATCCAATACATATTTTGAGAGAGGAGGGGAAAATGGAGACTATCTCATCTTTACATTTACCTAGGGAGGGGGAATTACATAATTTACTACATACACCGAAGGGGAGAGAGGAGGAGGGGCCCTGTTATTCAAATGAATCGGGTCGTGTCAAAAATTAAGTGTTAATTCTCATTGTTTTATGACACCTACCGGCTAGCCATGAATGTATATTGCGAGATGAAGGAACAAGCCTAAATTAAATTCTGACACAATCTTACTCACACGCATACATAGGCAAGCATAAATACGTACACATCCTATGTACATACATACACACATCACTGCCCACACATAATCATAACCACGCGTACACATATACACATATATATGTATATATTAAACACACATTTAGTTTAAACGCCCAGACACATGTACAAAATCGGTCAAATCCCCTCCAAGAAACAGATAGGAAAAGTGAAAAAAGAAAGAGATAGAAAGTAGAAATATATAGAAACGAAAGGGAAAACTAACGCTTAAATGCGTGTCAAAGATCTTAAATTAATCTGAATTCGAAGAGAAGGGAATCTATTTAAATTATGATCCACGACCTAAATATTATCTAAAATTATATATATATATATATATATATATATATATATATATATATATATATATATATATATATATATTTGTGTTATAATGGAATAATTCCAGATGTATCAAATTGGTTGCTACTACCACTCTCTCTAGTTGTGTTTGAATTGTCGTAGTGTAATTCAATTTTCTTTCAGTCTCAGAAATGTAATTGTCTGGAGTGATGCTTGAAAAAACCGCAAGGTTGAAATAAATTATTGCATCGACAATTATGTAATTTCGTGTTATTATATTTTATGTTATATATATATATATATATATATATATATATATATATATATATATATATATGTTTTTCTCTTATCATGCTAGACTTGACATTACCACCAGACTCAAGCAGTGCCGATTCAGATAAGGCGAACTTGAGGATTTCAAGCGCACTGTTCCCACCTGAAACCATAATACCACACGTTAATTGACTGGCTGGTTAACTTGACCCCCTCCCCCCGTCAGCATTGACAATTGAGTCAGCAACTGTTTATTTGATGGGTCGATAGAGAACCTTTGTACCATGGTTTTCGAAAAAGAATTAAAACGTAAAAAATCTTACAAACAAAAGCGAAAGGAAGCACAGAAGTTTAACTTACAAGGGGAAAATACGAAGCTTTCTCAGCTGTGCATCGACTGTAATTGGCTCGAAGCGCCCATGTTCCATTCGCATCGCATTCTCGGCTCGCATTTCCTGTAAATATATGAAAAAAATTGCTATATCGATCATAATTTATAAACCCTTACATTATTGAACATATGCTGTTAGATGAAGTATTAGAATGTTTACAATATATATATATATACATATATATATATATATATATATATATATATATATATATATATATATATATATATAGATATATGAGAAATGAAACAGGAAAAAACAAAAGATGTTTTTTTATGTATTCATCAACGTTTCGTCTTGATTTGTAAGACTTCCTCAGGATGATAATTTTAAGAAAAATGTCATGCAAGTACATCGAAATATTTGGTTGACATGATGGGTTGATGAGAAGAAGTAGTAGCCGTGGCTACTGAGAGCGCAGGACAAAGGTCCGGGCTGAGAGAAGTCAGTAGCAGGGAGTGAAATGAATGTGGATGGATGTGAGTGAAAAAGGGGAGGGTGGGAGTTTTAGTGAATTTGTCTTAGAGTGGGAGAGAGGTGAGGGATGGGGTGTTGAGGTTTTTGTCGAGATGAGGTGTAGCATGGATTATATATATATATATATATATATATATATATATATATATGTATATATAATTATATGCGTTATTGATGAATATATAATTATATGCATTATTGATGAATACTCTACCAATATAAAATAAATTATACACTTTGGATTTCTATAACATATATATATATATATATATATATATATATATATATATATATATATATATATATATATATATATATATATGTGTGTGTGTGGAGAGAGAGAGAGAGAGAGAGAGAGAGAGAGAGAGAGAGAGAGAGAAAGAGAGATAGATATATAGAGAGAAAGAGAGAGATAATTCTTTGAAAATTATAATGTATAAAATATATATATCGAAATATAGTGTCATTTTATTATTTAAAAAGTTTTGTTTATGTTTAACTCGATTTGCAAACTCACTTTCCCGATTCAAACAATTTATTCTAGCTCAATGGGTGACCCAACGGATCACATTTTATTCTAGTATCATACAGAATAAAATCTTTTCAACCAGAAAAAATGCTTCATCTACATATACTACACAAATAACTACAGATAATACAAACCACGGCGAAAGCGAATGAATAACAAAGGGACACCATAAAAAATCGCCCACCAAAAAAGAAGCAGAAACTTCTAGGTCAAACGCAGACGACAACGATGGGTTCGCCATTAATAAGAATCGACAGAAATATAAGAGCAACTCAAATGGCATTTAGTTGTTTAAACAGGAACCAGACGTTGCATCAAATTATATAATTTAATAACCGGCGTGACACTGCAACCCACGCCAGTACAATTATCGTCAGAAACGCATTCAAATAGACATTTATAGCAGCGGATGTTAATGTTAATAACCCCTTGTAAGGATTTAACTTCCTAATCAACCTCAAACTGGCAGCAAGGACACGGCTGAAAACGATTGGTAGGCACAAAATTAAAAAAACAAAACACTGAGCTACTTTGGTTAACCGTATAAGCAGCCTCAACTTGACTCCACAAACAAAAGACCAAAAGTCAATACAACATAAAGAATACAGCTATAAAAACGTTACATCATATATTAACCTATAAAACCAAGAATAGCAGATCTTAAATAATAATGTAAGACATGTTGAAACTTCTTGGAATTGGATCAGTTCCACTTACAATTCCAAGCTGACATAGCAGCCACAATATTTTACTCCATCCCATATTATCAAAATATTCAAATATTTCAAACATATTACTCGAACATAGATTGTGTGATGAATAATAATATTCCAGTATTGTCATCCAAGAATTTCCGAACGTCATACTTGGTTTGTTAGTTGTTGGGTTTTACGGCATATCAACCTGTTATGTGATGTCGTCTCAATTAATCCTTGTAGTTTCATCTGACGTCATCTTGTATTTTCTGTGTAGTTGTCAACCGCATCGTGTCAATTCAAACCTGCAGTCGCACACACGTGGCACTAACGGTTCGCAATCCCAGTATTAGAATCGTTAAAACAACGACACTTGTTTTACGGTTAACAGATTAATTTATTTTAGATATCGCTTTTGAAAGAATCGGTAAAACCGTGTCTGCTTATTAAATACAGTTGTATATTACACCCAGGAGGATTAGGGGAGTGATCAGTCCTTTTCGAGATATGAAATAACTTATTAGTTTTAAGTTTCTGCATGTCGGTACAGTCGTGGAAACAGGGAGCAGGGAGGAAGTTCCAAAGGCCGGCAGCTCGAGGAAAGAAGCTATTGGAGAAGAAAGCTCTCCGGCATCTGGGGATGTCCACAGTGGATTGATGGAATTTAGCTGATTATCGGGTTGGTCAAGTATAACTACGCCACGAGAGCACAAGAGCAGCAAGTTCATCGGAGCACATTCCATTGAAGTACTTTTTAAATAAGCACAAGGATGTACATTGTGGCGATCGGACAGGAGCTAGAGCTTGGTGGATAGTGATGGCCTATCAGATTAGAGACACTTTTTTAGACCTTGTCTAAGAGGGATATACTAGTGAATGGTGCACTAGCCCAGATGTGAGAAGAATACTCCATGTATGAGTGGATGGTGACTTTGTAGACATATAGGATACTGTCAGGGTTTCACCATGGTCAGTGGAATGCAAAATTATATATATATATATATATATATATATATTCATGTTCCTTTCAGTAGTAGAGCACTTTAACGACGGCTGCCTTTAAATATGATTCACCTCTCGCTTGTTTCCCAGGTTGTTGATAATGGCCGTGTGTGGGCTAAGACGTCGGAATTTTAGTTTTAAACATGACTCGTGTTCCGGGGTTCGAGTCCGGCGATCGGTATGAATAATCTTCTCTACACTGACGATTCCCGAAAGGTTGAAACGTATACACATGTAGATAAATAATATAACATATATATATATATATATATATATATATATATATATTAGTATACGTACACGTTGACCTAAATGTTTATTGGTCACATGTTTTGTTATCATTGACAAACTTATACTGATCTAATGAAAAGATTCGATTCTTAATGTGTGAAATGAAAGACATGATTAGCTTCCCTAGAATGTATGTCGAAACTTACAATACAAGGGCAAACATATTGACCGGATGTATAACAGATGGTCCAACCTACACGGACCTGCTGCAAGTAAGCGGCGTATCTATTATGATCGTCGGTGTAGAGACTAAATAAGAGAAGCATAATGAATTGGCGTCAATCCATACCCGGCGTAAATACCCTGCTTTTATCGAAACGATTGATATGGTCGCCAACGTCTGGATCAAAGAAGTGGTTCAGGTCAGCCGGTATGGGATTCAATGAGACCCGTTTACCTTTATTGGAGACGTAGATAAAAGGAACAACGTTTCAGATTATTTTGTTAATTTTTTTGAAAGCTTTGAATGAAAAAAAAAACTTCCTTAGAAAACCGGCGTTACCTGGAAACAATGACGAAAAATTTGAATGTTTGGATTAAATTTTATCACAAATACTTTTTGTATTTTGTATTTTTTATTTTTACCGATGGGTCACTACTTATCAAGGCCCGGGGAGGGGCACATGAGGATAAAGGTTAAAAGGATTTAGGGTTGGTCGATGATAGCCATTACGAGAGGATTGGAAGACTTGGTTTTCCAAAGGACGAACCGAGAAGTATTTGTTCACATTAAACTTGAAGACGACTTGTGATATCTTCTTCCACAGACATGATGTTCTAGAAAAAAACTTTGTTTTTAGAAGTTCCGCTTGTTTTTTGGTACAAGGAGAGAGCGAGAGAGAGAGAGCGAGAGAGGGAGATAGAGAGTGAAAGAGAAAACAATGTTATTTTCTGTGATTGAAACTTAACGAGTTCTTTTGGGGAATGTTTAACGAGGCGGGGGGTGGTGGGTGGGGGGAGAGAATTGAAATTCAGTCGAGCACCTATTTAGTTCTTGGGGTTGGATATAAACAAAGAATCCCAAAACGCGAAAAATGACACGCGTACTGGATCTGAATTCTGTACGACTCATTTCTCACTTTATTTATAACCAGCTTCGCGGACTAAATTAATAGCTTGTTCAGTAATTATACCAGCACAGACAATAGCATCAACAAAAAAAGACACTTAATACACCAGTCATATATTTATTTAAAAAAGTGAAAGCCATAGAGACTTACAGCAAAGGTTCATTCGCAAACTTACAAGCTATGGACTATCTGGCAACATTTCCTTACAAGCTATGGACTATCTGGCAACATTTTCTTACAAGCTATGGACTATCTGGCAACATTTTCTTACAAGCTATGGACTATCTGGCAATATTTTCTTACAAGCTATGGACTATCTGGCAACATTTTCTTACAAGCTATGGACTATCTGGCAACATTTCCTTACAAGCTATGGACTATCTGGCAATATTTTCTTACAAGCTATGGACTATCTAACAACATTTTCTTACAAGCTATGGACTATCTGGCAACATTTTCTTACAAGCTATGAACTATCTGGCAACATTTTCTTACAAGCTATGGACTATCTGGCAACATTTTGTTACAAGCTATGGACTATCTGGCAATATTTTCTTACAAGCTATGGACTATCTGGCAACATTTTCTTACAAGCTATGGACTATCGTGCAACATTTTCTTACAGGCTATGGACTATCTGGCAATATTTTCTTACAAGCTATGAACTATCTGGCAACATTTTCTTACAAGCTATGGACTATCTGGCAATATTTTCTTACAAGCTATGGACTATCTGGCAACATTTTCTTACAAGCTATGGACTATCTGGCAACATTTTCTTACAAGCTATGGACTATCTGGCAACATTTTCTTACAAGCTATGGACTATCTGGCAATATTTTCTTACAAGCTATGGGCTATCTGGCAACATTTTCTTACAAGCTATGGACTATCTGGCAACATTTTCTTACAAGCTATGGACTATCTGGCAACATTTTCTTACAAGCTATGGACTATCTGGCAACATTTTCTTACAAGCTATGGACTATCTGGCAACATTTTCTTACAAGCTATGGACTATCTGGCAATATTTTCTTACAAGCTATGGACTATCTGGCAACATTTTTTTACAAGCTATGGACTATCTGGCAATATTTTCTTACAAGCTATGGACTATCTGGCAACGTTTTCTTACAAGCTATGGACTATCTGGCAACATTTTCTTACAAGCTATAGACTATCTGGCAACATTTTCTTACAAGCTATGGACTACCTGGCAATATTTTCTTACAAGCTATTGACTATCTGGCAACATTTTCTTACAAGCTATGGACTATCTGGCAATATTTTCTTACAAGCTATGGACTATCTGGCAACATTTTCTTACAAGCTATGGACTATCTGGCAACATTTTCTTACAAGCTATGGACTATCTGGCAATATTTTCTTACAAGCTATGGACTATCTGGCAACGTTTTCTTACAAGCTATGGACTATCTGGCAACATTTTCTTACAAGCTATGGACTATCTGGCAACATTTTCTTACAAGCTATGGACTATCTGGCAATATTTTGTTACAAGCTATGGACTATCTGGCAATATTTTCTTACAAGCTATGGACTATCTGGCAACATTTTCTTACAAGCTATGGACTATCTGGCAACATTTTCTTACAAGCTATGAACTATCTGGCAACATTTTCTTACAAGCTATGGACTATCTGGCAACATTTTGTTACAAGCTATGGACTATCTGGCAATATTTTCTTACAAGCTATGGACTATCTGGCAACATTTTCTTACAAGCTATGGACTATCGTGCAACATTTTCTTACAGGCTATGGACTATCTGGCAATATTTTCTTACAAGCTATGAACTATCTGGCAACATTTTCTTACAAGCTATGGACTATCTGGCAATATTTTCTTACAAGCTATGGACTATCTGGCAACATTTTCTTACAAGCTATGGACTATCTGGCAACATTTTCTTACAAGCTATGGACTATCTGGCAACATTTTCTTACAAGCTATGGACTATCTGGCAATATTTTCTTACAAGCTATGGGCTATCTGGCAACATTTTCTTACAAGCTATGGACTATCTGGCAACATTTTCTTACAAGCTATGGACTATCTGGCAACATTTTCTTACAAGCTATGGACTATCTGGCAACATTTTCTTACAAGCTATGGACTATCTGGCAACATTTTCTTACAAGCTATGGACTATCTGGCAATATTTTCTTACAAGCTATGGACTATCTGGCAACATTTTTTTACAAGCTATGGACTATCTGGCAATATTTTCTTACAAGCTATGGACTATCTGGCAACGTTTTCTTACAAGCTATGGACTATCTGGCAACATTTTCTTACAAGCTATAGACTATCTGGCAACATTTTCTTACAAGCTATGGACTACCTGGCAATATTTTCTTACAAGCTATTGACTATCTGGCAACATTTTCTTACAAGCTATGGACTATCTGGCAATATTTTCTTACAAGCTATGGACTATCTGGCAACATTTTCTTACAAGCTATGGACTATCTGGCAACATTTTCTTACAAGCTATGGACTATCTGGCAATATTTTCTTACAAGCTATGGACTATCTGGCAACGTTTTCTTACAAGCTATGGACTATCTGGCAACATTTTCTTACAAGCTATGGACTATCTGGCAACATTTTCTTACAAGCTATGGACTATCTGGCAATATTTTCTTACAAGCTATGGACTATCTGGCAACATTTTCTTACAAGCTATGGACTATCTGGCAACATTTTCTTACAAGCTATGGACTATCTGGCAACATTTTCTTACAAGCTATGGACTATCTGGCAACATTTTCTTACAAGCTATGGACTATCTGGCAACATTTTCTTACAAGCTATGGACTATCTGGCAATATTTTCTTACAAGCTATGGACTATCTGGCAACATTTTCTTACAAGCTATGGACTATCTGGCAATATTTTCTTACAAGCTATGGACTATCTGGCAACATTTTCTTACAAGCTATGGACTATCTGGCAACATTTTCTTACAAGCTATGGACTATCTGGCAATATTTTCTTACAAGCTATGGACTATCTGGCAACATTTTCTTACAAGCTATGGAATATCTGGCAACATTTTCTTACAAGCTATGGACTATCTGGCAATATTTTCTCAACCATCAAATTATTTCTTTATCAGAGGTCGATAAGATGAGTGGTTATTGGCAGAAGTCTACAAATATAGTATTAACTATATTTCTGATTTACATTAATGATTTTACAAATCGTATTCTGAGATCATTTGTTGATATTTATGCAAACGACACAACTGTTTATGGCGACACTTCGAAGAGCACTAGTGTTCAAGATCTTGGAGGAGTTTCTCTTTTTTTTGATCTGGGGCAGTTGGTGTAATGAGCGAAAAGTGGCTTGTTGCTTTTAATATCTCTAAAATCAACCTTTCCCGTTTCATCATCGACATGTAGACCGACCCTTGTTTTACTCTAGTTGGAATTAAAGTATATATATATATATATATATATATATATATATATATATATATATATATATATATATATATATATATATATATCATGAGTTTTTATTATCGCAAGCATGAAGTGAAGACGAATTTTATCGTTCATGATTAAAAGGTAATCAAGAAAAAAAAACGCCGTCCGACCGGTTTCGCCCTCTCTTAACAAAGGCTGTATCAAGGGATTTAAATCACTCGTTTTTTTGTCTTTTTTTTAAATCCCTCGACACAACCTTTGTTAAGAGAGGGCGAAACCGGTCGGCTGGCGTTTTTTTTTGTTTATTTCTTGATTAACTTTTAATCATGAACGTTAACATTCGTCGTCCCTCCATGCTTGCGATAATATATATATATATATATATATATATATATATATATATATATATATATATATATATATATATATATATATATATATAAGTTCCAATTACGTTGAGCCCTTTCGAGAGTAAATAAGCTGATGATTCATAATAATTCCCCACGTTGCAGGATTCTATCCATTGGGAGATTTAATCCTATGTTAGAATCACACTAATTGTGTTCACATTAATAATACAAGACATTTCGCTCGTGTTAAAAGCGTGATTGGATCGACGGCTTAATGGTTACGAAACTAGGGCCCATAATACGTGGGGGTCAGGGTTCGAATCGTTCGACCGGCGGTGCAGTTACGTAATTCCATACTGACGAAAATAAATACGTGAAAATCGAAAATTATTATTATTAATAATAATAATAATAATAATAATATATATATATATATATATATATATATATATATATATATATATATATGAGGAATAAAAAAAAACAATGTTTCAGACAAAATATTAAAATAAAAATGGAATAAAGGATGAGCAAATCAACAAATAGCAAAAATAAACTAAAAAACACATATTGAAAAGTTCTACCAAAATATTTCGATTGTTAAAATACAATCATCATCAATCGGTAGCAAAACTTTAATTAAAAACAGAAAAGTTTTCAAATTCATACAAAGAACGCAATTTGGATAAAAAAATAGTCACGTGTAATAAACAGTAGAAAGGGAGAAAGAAAGAAATGTTAAAAAAGAAAAAGGAGAAGAAGAAGAAGAAGAAGAAGAAGAAGAAGAAGAAATCGGCAGTTAGCTTATAAACGCCGATTGGAAACGCTGTAAGTTAATACAGTCGGGAAGAAAGATTAGTAGTAATTTTAAAATAAATGACAACAAGGAATTACACAAAAGGGAGGAGGAGGAGGAAGGGGGTAGAAGGAGGGGGAGGAAAAAGGACTAAAAGTTGTAGAAGTTATCCATTATCATATTGATTTAGGTTCATTTCGATTAGAATCGATCTGGCAGAAGATGTAGCAATATTATAGAATCCCGGTCTTTGAATAATTGTATACTTATGACGTAGGATTAAACAAGTTCTATGAGACGACGGAGTTTAGTGTCGTGTATATGTTTTATTGAAATTGTTTTTGAGTTTATTTTTGCTAGTTGTTGATTTGCTTATCCTTTATTCCTTTTTATTTTCACACACACACACACACACACACACACATATATATATATATATATATATATATATATATATATATATATATATATACTTCCTAGTTCATCCTGTATTTTGAAAATTTTAAATATTGATGGAATAATATATGGTTCCATAATGAGAGGTTATGTCTCTAACATTGTCTTCATATATGTTGTTTTTATCTTATAGTACTGAAATCTGATGGTTTCTTAAATGACTTCTGTATGTGATGTTGTAAATGGCGCTGATGAAGACGAAGTTTGGCGTCAGCAAAACTGATACAGAATAAAATATATCCGAATTGTCTTGGAAACGATCGTACGCCAAAGAATCGTGGTGTTCGAATTCGACGAACTGACATAAATAATGTTCACAATTTGTTGATCCTATATATATATATATATATATATATATATATATATATATATATATATATATATATATATATATATATATATATTTGGATTTTTCACTTAGAAAAAAGATTATTCAGTGAAGACCGGGATTATTCCAATAAAAACAAGCTCGATGATACTCGATTACAGGGTAAAGGGCATTTATATGTGATATATATATATATGGTGCATCATCTACTACCTTCTCCCTCCTTGACAAGGTCCAAAAAAGAGTCGCCTACCTAATAGGTCCCTCACTGTCAACCAAGCCCCAGTCCCTGTCCCATCGCCGCAATGTAGCATCCTTGTGCTTGTTTTACAAATACTTCAATGGATTATGCTCCGATGAATTGGCTACTCTGGTGCCCCCTCGACGTAAATTCACTAGATCAACTCGACAATCAACTAAATCCCATCCATTCACTGTGGAGGTCCCCAGATGCCGGAGAGCTTTCTACTCAAATAGCTTCTTTCCTCGTGCTGCTGGCCTCTGGAACTTCTTACCTGCCCCCTGTTTCCCCGACAGTGCTGACATGCAGAAATTTAAAACTAATGTAAACAGACATCTCGCTGCGCAGATCCCAGTTTAGGTTGACCCTCTTCCGAATCTTATCCCCTTTTCTTTCTTCTCAGTAGCCCCTTACGTATACAGTGGTGGCCTGCCTTGTTTGGGGTGAACTACGTTAAAAAAAAAAGACAAGAAAGAAAGAATAGAAAATAAAGAAATTAACAACGTAGATGGAGGATCAGTTTTGATGGAATAAAGCTTATTTATTATCGTATTTTTTAAAATTATATTCACTGAGTATAAATTTTGTCTCTAATGTCAAAGATATTGTAAACACCCGGTGTTTTATAAATAACATTATGTGAACTTAGGAAACAGTCTACGAGGATCAACTAATGTTTCATAGTCCCATAAAATGTGTTCACATCGAAACGTTGGTTGATCGCGTAGAATGTTTCTAATGTTTATATAAATTACAGGAGAGTAGAAAGTGACTAACTTGGGTTCATTTTCCGCAGCCTCGTAACTCTCGCTTCCCTTATTGTGTCCTTTAGTTCTCACATTCCATGAGCGATGTTTCTGACAAAGGGGAATGATTGCTGTTTTCTGGGTCAGAATTTGTTCATCTAAAATTTAGCGTTGGCAAGTTTTTGACCTTCAAGTAGTTTTTTTTAGCCCCTTTTATCAAGTGGCACTATGCCGGGTCTGAAGCGATTTCCATGAAAAAAATTATATATATATATATATATATATATATATATATATATATATATATATATATATATATATATATATATGTATATTTTTATATATATATATATATATATATATATATATATATATATATATATATATATATATATATATAACATTACCAAATTCTTAGCCATTAGGTAGTTATGCGTTTGAATTGTATGCACTTTATTTAACGTCATCAATTTCTTAATGGTTTAAACAGTCAAACTTTAAATCTCTCGTATGTGTAGAACGCCATCACGCTCTCATGTACATTTCAACTTTACAGACGCGTTTTCAAATATAAACTGCTTGCCGTTATAATTCAAAAATAAGCACAACAGTAAAGACACTAAAACTAATACCGCCTGAAGATGATTTGACGATTCAAATCGAAAGTACTTGCAAAAAAGAAAAAAGAATGGAACAAGAAACCCATGGATCATATTTACATCAATTTGACCGAAACATTAGATGGACAATTCGGAAAATTGAAAAAATAAAAAAAAGTCGCATCAAACAAAACCACTCCGTGTTATTTAATAATGTTTGCCTATATATATATATATATATATATATATATATATATATATATAATATTATTTATGCATTCAATAACGTTTCGTCTTTATTATAAGACTTCCTGAAGAAAAAACAAATAATCCGGAGGAAGTCTTATAATAAAGAAGAAACGTTGATGAATACATAAATAATATTTTTGGGTGTTCGTTTTTCAATTTCCATTACGTCGGAATACTTTTGATATTCTTTATCCTAACGTCTTTTAGAACTAGACGTCTCTTTCTGCCTATACCGTGATTCGACCCCTCGGGGTTAATACCATCAAAATGAGGAGGAAGAAAAGAAGAAAGAAAAACTATAAGACAGTCTCGCCCGACAAAGTTGTTCTACAACGAAAGCTTGCAAAAAAATTAGATAAATGAATTTTTCATTTGAATTGCACGATTGTTGATTTTCAAAATATTTCACTTAAAATATATATATATATATATATATATATATATATATATATATATATATATATATATATATATATATATATATAATGTGTGTTGTATACTTTTATGCATTTTTACATATATTTTTTATATATTTTCAAAGTGTAATTTTATCACCTGCAGTGATATTACTGCGGTAATGGTCCTCTGAGGAGAAGAATTATCTTTGAAAAGATTTTTTTTTTTTATTATTTCATTTTATATTATGCTATATATATATATATATATATATATATATATATATATAGAGAGAGAGAGAGAGAGAGAGAGAGAGAGAGAGAAACAGAGAAACAGAGAAAGAGAAACAGAGAGAGAGAGAAACAGAGAAACAGAGAGAGAGAGAGAGAGAGAGAGAGACAGAGAAAGAGAAAGAAAGAGAGAAAGTGGAGTCGGGGTATATATACAGAGTGATAGTTTTTGAGGTGACATAAATTCAATTTAAAGCTATCATCGAGAGTACCCTTTCTTCCGGACAGGGTAATAGTGTAAACTAATCCACCACCGGTAATCGGCTTACCCATCTGCATTGATAATCCTTCAATCGGATTTGTACATAAGCTAATCGCAATAGTTTCAGACTACCAATGTCCAACACTGTAATCTATCACTGTATACGACATTGCCTGGTCCTCTTTTAAAAGCACAAGCGAGGGGTTTATGGTCTGTAATTATTGTAAATTCTCGTCCGTAAATTCATTCGGAATTTTCTCTGTCCGAGATTTACTTCTTACTCTTCGCGTTCTAATATCTGTTCTCTTCTAGATTGTGTTCACGAGACAAAATAAATTGTTTGTTTCATTTCCATCTGCGATAACATATGACAACACCACCTGATACTAACAATACTTACTAGGAATGCATCCGTATTCATTATAAGTTCATTTCTTCATTAGCTGAAAATTTTGATAGTTCAAATACCAGTTTTAAAAATTATTCTCCATTTTTAAGGAACTCATTTCTGTAATACAATTGAACTAGAACAGTACTGGTATCATTTTAATATTGTGTGTAATCTTATTTATAAATTAAAGTCAATTTTTCCCTCGTACATTTTCAGATCAAAAAAATTTTAAAACTATAAACAACGTAAAAAATCGTCAGTCATATAATCTATTTAATAATGTCCTACATTATTTCCGGCATACCTGACTCTCACAAAATAGTTATATCTAGAGGAAGTCGGAGTAACTTTTATATTCGCATGCAAAAAACAACTACCACCGCCATTAACTTACACCGGGACTTATTCTTCATACGATAATTTTCATTGTTAACACCGCCATGGCATTTGTTTTAAAGATTATTAGGAAATGCTGTTTAATCAAGTCGCAAGTCCTTGTAAGAAAATAAAAAAAACGAGTTTATCTCTTCGAATTACCCTTAAAATATATACAAAAATTATATTCACAAAAATAAACATTTATCTTATGCAATATTTACGTATAATAAGCAAGACCTCGGTGTTTTATTTGGAAATCAACAAAATTTTGTTTCATTCGGCAAAATAAATTTTTTTTTTTTACTTCTATCCGCGATAACATGTAACAATACTGTCCCCGTACCAATTAGGTATGAATCCACGGTTATTTAAAGTTTACATTAGTTAATATTAATAAAAATTTGATGGTTAAAATACTAAATTTTCAATTAGTCTCCATTTCTAAGGGACTCATTTCTGTGATAACGTATACGATGGAGCTAGAACAATACTGATATGATTTGAACACTGGTGGTAATCTTATATATAGATTTCAATCAGTTTTTCTTTCGTACATTTGCTGATCAATAGTTTTTTTAGTTAGATAAACATCTATTCCGTCAGTCATATAAGGCAAATATCGTTTTGTTAAATAAAAAAACAAACTTATAATCGATTTCATAGAATTTTATATTTAATCCGATCCAGAGTTTTTTTTTAATAACAACTATCATAGAGGAATTCAGAGATACTAACTTCGCACCGGTATTTATTTAATCGTAGATAATTCTTTCGATATTCACCGTTAGTACTATTCACGGAATATTATAATTAATAAAATACTTGCAATATAAGTTAAAATGGTTACAATAATTATATTCATAAATAATAATATATAAATATACTTATTTTTGAATAAAAAAATCTGAATCTTAAATAAACATGCCATCGTCGACCATTGTGAAATCGGCGCAGACAACAGCAAATAGTCTATATTTAAAGAAGTCATATTATAGCACTATTGGCCTTTCATAGCAGGAAAAGAAGGATTCAATCTTTTGGCTGGTTATGATAAAGATACTCTAATATTCATTCGTTTAGGGTGTCCATGGGGTAATTTAGTGAATGTGGGGGTCAGAAAAATACTTTCTTTTATTCTTACTGGTAAAGTTAACATTGTTCAATTTCTTAAAAAAAGTTATTTCCTAAAAGATACCAGTTTTTCTTCGATAATCGACCAAATTTCGTTTCATTTCTGTTTTTTTATGTAACCGAAATAGTGCTTTCTTTTGAGCAATCCCCACTGATATATTATTACGGCTTGCATAATTTGGCCATAGATTATCTTGAAGCCTTTGCATTATTTAAAAATTAATTGTTACTCGCCGGCGTTGCTCAGTAGTGTTTTTGCATTCATATTTGTATCCCTTTTTTCTCAACTGTACCGTTTTTTTTTTAACAAATTATTCTCGGTTAAATCCTATTTCAGTCACGTAAATTATTTGGGGCGAAATAGGTTTCAG
>OY744540.1:18326549-18331549 GCA_963556195.1 Sepiola atlantica | reverse complement strand
CACTTATAAGATAGATCATTCAGTGAAGACCGGGGTTGTTCCAATAAAAAACAAGCTCGATGATACTCGATTACAGAGTACAGAGCATTTATATGTGATTTTATGAAGGCTTACCAAAGCATTCCTTTCAGGACACCAATGATCACCATTAAAGATATTTTTTCTTACAAATACTATTTATTCAAATTAAATGTTTTTTCCTACACGTGTTTCACTACCAAGCAGTTACTTGCTTGGCAGATCATCAGGGAAATTAAATGTCTGGAATACTGGTTTCAACTGCCGACAATACACAATGTGGCGTTGCAATAGTTGAGGTCACTTAAGAAGAGAAGAGGAAGAAAAAAAATAAAAATAAAAGTCAAAATTAAAAAGCAAGGAAGAACAACGATAAAAAAAGAAAGTCCTAGAAAAGTCTTAGAAAAGTAGCTCGTGCATTATTTCTTCCACCAAGCCAACAAGCAAATAATCGGTCCCAAATACATTCAATAAAACCAAAAAAACGGAACAATGTGCGATAATAAACTTTCACGTCGGCCGGCACAATGATGAATAAATCCCCCCCCCCAAAAAAAACAAAAGAACTAAATCATTCAAGATACCGCTCACAAGTTACCATTCCAATCCAATGATAGTATGGGAATTCTAAATCCAACTTCTCACAAAGAAAAGTCAACACAAATGTTCGTCCGAGTTCAAAGAGTCTTATTTCAATGGTTGATTTATTACCCTTCGAAACAAACACACGACGAGTTGAATGCCAATCCCGCAGAAAACTCCCTTACATTAAGAAAAAATCTTAATTAGTAGATAGAAACTATTTATTCAAAATACTGTTTCTAAAAATATTTATTATTAAACCTATTCCTTATAGAAATTAATTATCTAGTGTCTGGGACGTCATTTTACATTTTGGGAAAATATCCTTCATTTAATTAACTGCCGAATTATTATCGTTTTGTTGTTTAACGAAGCGAAAAAACCTATCCCGCAGAATTTGTTTTTAAAAGATTATTCATATATCAAAAATAAAATGTTATTATAAAAAAGTTTTCTACAAAAATCTAGTTATTATTTTAAATCATTTAAAATATTTCCTTAACGGCTGTGTCTGTTTGCAACTCTCTGTGGAGAATATTATTCTATATTCCATAAATAAATGTTACTACGGAATATCGTTATCAGAAATCTATTTTTTATTTTGAAAAAACCCTTTTTTTAATGGACCGGTTTATTTTTTTGTCAACTTTACGGGAAACTATCACTCTAACTCGTTAAATGACAGGAGACTTTATTATTACTAATTTAAAATCCCGTACAAAATACTTTTTATAAAAATCCAATTGTTTCAATTTTTGAAATTAAGTCCGTGTCGGCATGCATGTTTTTTAAATTATTTTTTCCTTAATTATTTTTCCCCATTCCTGCCACCCATTGTTTTATTTATTTTAATCTAATTAAACACTAATTTAATTTAACCTAATTTAATTAAATAGTGATAGCATCCAGGTTGCTATTTCTAGGCCTAATACTTCTGTTGGCCGTTTTGTGAGAAACCTCATTGCTAGGCAAGACACTTTCGAACTGAAATGGTCAATTTTAGGGAGGGCTAACAAATATAAACCGAACAAAAAGAAGAGATGCAACCTATGTGCATTGGAGTCGTACCACATCATGACATCTAGAGATAATTTACTGAACGCTAGGCAGGAAATACTACAATGCTGTCTGCATAGAAACCGTTACCTGTTATCAAGCCTAAAACCTGGATAGGAGGGGAATTGGGGGAAGTATAAACTTACAGCAGAGATAGGCAGGATGGACACTTCCTGAGGCAATCTGGGGCAATAATTAGTGTATAATATGGAGGATGAGAATTAGTAACACGTACTTATGCTAAGATATGTCTTGATTCAATTATTAGCGGATACCCGAGACTTAGGTTGGGGGTGATAAGGTAGGAATATTCTATCGGAATAAGGCCCAGTGATAGTCAACTATAGTAAATACTTATTCAGCGGAATAGAGGGGGGAAATTTTGTTACATATAAAAAGATAGTGGAATAATAAATAATAAATCACAATTTATTCTCAGAAATAGATATATTATACGAAATGCATTGGGAATTTCAAGTAATTTTAAGTGAAAAATAAGAAATAGCAACCTGGATGCTATCACTATTTAATTAAATTAGGTTAAATTAAATTAGTGTTTAATTAGATTAAAATAAATAAAACAATGGGTGGCAGGAATGGGGAAAAATAATTAAGGAAAAAATAATTTAAAAAACATGCATGCCGACACGGACTTAATTTCTAAAAATAGAAACAATTGGATTTTTATAAAAAGTATTTTGTACGGGATTTTAAATTAGTAATAATAAAGTCTCCTGTCATTTAACGAGTTAGAGTGATAGTTTCCCGAAAAGTTGACAAAAAAATAAACCGGTCCATTAAAAAAAGGTTTTTTTCAAAATAGAAAATAGATTTCTGATAACGATATTCCGTAGTAACATTTATTTATGGAATATAGAATAATATTCTCCACAGAGAGTTGCAAACAGACACAGCCGTTAAGGAAATATTTTAAATGATTTAAAATAATAACTAGATTTTTGTAGAAAACTTTTTTATAATAACATTTTATTTTTGATATATGAATAATCTTTTAAAAACAAATTCTGCGGGATAGGTTTTTTTTCGCTTCGTTAAACAACAAAACGATAATAATTCGGCAGTTAATTAAATGAAGGATATTTTCCCAAAATGTAAAATGACGTCCCAGACACTAGATAATTAATTTCTATAAGGAATAGGTTTAATAATAAATATTTTTAGAAACAGTATTTTGAATAAATAGTTTCTATCTACTAATTAAGATTTTTTCTTAATGTAAGGGAGTTTTCTGCGGGATTGACATTCAACTCGTCGTGTGTTTGTTTCGAAGGGTAATAAATCAACCATTGAAATAAGACTCTTTGAACTCGGACGAACATTTGTGTTGACTTTTCTTTGTGAGAAGTTGGATTTAGAATTCCCATACTATCATTGGATTGGAATGGTTACTTGTGAGCGGTATCTTGAATGATTTAGTTCTTTTTTTTTGGGGGGGGGGATTTATTCATCATTGTGCCGGCCGACGTGAAAGTTTATTATCGCACATTGTTCCGTTTTTTTGGTTTTATTGAATGTATTTGGGACCGATTATTTGCTTGTTGGCTTGGTGGAAGAAATAATGCACGAGCTACTTTTCTAAGACTTTTCTAGGACTTTCTTTTTTTATCGTTGTTCTTCCTTGCTTTTTAATTTTGACTTTTATTTTTATTTTTTTTCTTCCTCTTCTCTTCTTAAGTAACCTCAACTATTGCAACGCCACATTGTGTATTGTCGGCAGTTGAAACCAGTATTCCAGACATTTAATTTCCCTGATGATCTGCCAAGCAAGTAACTGCTTGGTAGTGAAACACGTGTAGGAAAAAACATTTAATTTGAATAAATAGTATTTGTAAGAAAAATATCTTTAATAGTGATCATTGGTGTCCTGAAAGGAATGCTTTGGTAAGCCTTCATAAAATCACACACACATATATATATATATATATATATATATATATATATATATATATATATATATATATATATATATATATATATATATTTGTTTGTTGTTATGTATTTTTACTGATTGAGAACATTTTGGCTTTCTTGGAAGAAAGATCCGGGATTTACATACAAATTCGGTTTTTCTTCTGTTGAACGAAACAGAACCGTAATTGTACCAAAGTTTTTTTTGTTTTGAAAATGTTTTGAAAAAAATGATTCGTAAGATAAATTAAATTTTGAAATGTAGCAAAATTTAGCAAAATGTTGTTTATATATATATATATATATATATATATATATATATATATATATATATATATAGTAATCCAGGTAGGGTAAAAATCCACAGGGTAGAAATCCAAAGGGAATCAAACCGGGTTTATAAAAGAGTGCTCAATAAAAAATATAGAGCTGTATTGTGAATGCTTTTATTCGAACATGTACAAGGTCTGCTACACTGTCAGCAACCAAGTTGGATCAAAAAATAATTTTCTGCCTGATGAGACCTCAGCTCTTGAGAGCTGTAGATCGATAACATCGACATGCCAGTGTAGCAGACCTTGTACATGTTTGAATAAAAGCATTCACTATATATATATATATATATATATATATATATATATATATATATATATATATATATATATATATATATATATTCTTCTCTCAATTGTTTTCTCCAACTGAAACAATTTTTCCCTAATTTTTCATTCGACTTTCTTAGCTTTTAATTTATCATTCTCACATTTTCTTCTTAGAGGGTTAGACGATAAGGTTTTAAAGAAAATTTTAGCTATTTTTTCCACCCGCCCATCTTATTAATTAAAATAATGTTTCCGCTGGAATTTATCCTACTATTTTGTTGTACTCGAAATCTACTTATATATCTGATTTTCATTCTAGAAAATGTCTAAAGTTTCAGGCTTAAGCTTTACGAGTCTGAAATTGAAATTTAAGGATTTTTTCTTAATTTGTGTCTAATGACTATAGACCTAATTTAATGCAAATCTGAAATATTTGAATTTACAAATTGGTAGATTTGCCACTATTATGCTTTCCCTAAAACCCTTTTAAAATACACCAAAGAAACTGACATTTTGGAAATATTTATAAATTGTTGTCTAATACTTATTGGTCAAATCTCATAGAGAAAAAAGGTATCTGAATTTTAATGTTGGGCTTCCACCCACGCTTTCTCCCCTTTTACATAAAACTTGATTACATTAAATATCGTCCATATTATTCACTTTTACGCTTAGTAAGTCGTTTCAAAAATTCTTAATGCCTGGTTAATTAGTTTTGGAGTGAATCCTTTACACACAAATATATAAACATATATAAATACCGAAATTTATAAAGAAAGAGATATATTTGCTTCAAATGCTCAAATGAGATTT
>OY744540.1:18296549-18319049 GCA_963556195.1 Sepiola atlantica | reverse complement strand
CGATTTATGTGAATGTGGAAGCATATTTATTATCTTTTTCATCTTCGAAGTAAATAAAATAAACCAACCAAATCATGTGACTACGATGAACGAAAAAGTGTCACAATAAAACTTAAGCTTTGACTTACACACACACACACACACACACACATATATATATATATATATATATATATATATATATAAAGTAAGGTTCTGTTTATATTCCAATAACCATGTTTTTATTTTATTCTTATTTTTTCACATTTCCCAAAACCATAACATTTCTGTGAGATATTTTTACGGTCCGTTTAATTTGTCTTGCGCCAAACAACATTTTTATGTCCATATCGTCTCTGCAACATTACAAAATCATCAAAAAATTCACAAAGAGTAAAAAGTTCTTGGATTAAAGTGTCTTGAAAAAACCAACACTATACAGTGGTTACTTTATATATATATATATATATATATATATATATATATATATATATATATATATATATATATATATATATATATATATATATATACTATATATATATCATATATACGTATATATATTATATATATCGTATATATATATATATATATGATTTATACGTATATATATATATATATATATATATATATATATATATGATTTATACGTAACTTATGATCCCTTAAATAATGTTAGAAGCAAACTAATATAATAACTATAAAAAAGAAAGTGACTTACATGAGTGATTTTCCACTGAACGACTTGGGACTTAAGTTTTCTTTGTTTTTTTATATAGTTTTAATGGTTGAGAAACTTCCAAGACTATATATATATATATATATATATATATATATATATATATATACGTATATATATTATATATATCATATATAAAGAAAGTCTAATGTATGAAATATTTGTAACTTTGTCGAAATCGAAATTATTTTCTGCGATTAGACACAGTAGCACATAATTACTGTATCTCCCCAACAGAAATATCGGAGTAAATTTTATTGTAAGTTGTTTGACCATAAATGCCTTAGTGTAAAATCCAAAATTGCGAATCACTAATTCAGGACTTCTTATACGCAGACGATTCTGATCTTTTTGCACATTCTCAAACACACATTTAAAATCTTATGGATTAATTTAATGAGCATGAGAGCCTTAGGACTAACCATAAGCTAGAAAAAACCGTTGTTTTCTATCAATCTACGCCTTGCAATGTTCAGATTGACCATTTATATTTGATAGCAAGAAAGTGAATATAGTTGAAAACTTTGTGTATTTGGGTGGTACAAAGAATCCCTTATGTCAACTTAATGCAGAAGTTTATTTCCATCTCAGAAAGGCAAGTGAATCGCTTCGTAGGTTGGAGCGTCGATTGTGACACAACAGGATACCACTTGAAACAAAAGTCGATATTTATAATGCTTGTATGTTGTCGACATAGCTGTATGCATGTTCATTTGGATTAAAAATATCTTACTGTTTAAGTAAGCAGGGAAACATCCATTTTTTTTTAATTTCTAGATTATCATCCCTTCACTGATGAAGGCGAAAGCTCGAAACTCTAGCGTATGTAGGTAAAAATAATTTAATAGTATCTATTTAAAATTAATATTGTTATAAGCACCTTTAATAAGATTAAAGTTTAGCCTTGTTCGGGGAAGTTAAACATAGACTAACACGTAACTATAATGCATATTCCGACAACGTTCGTAGAATCTCTAGTCAGTCTTTCTTGATATGCTGTTGTTTCGCATAAATAGAACTTAAATTCCCATCTTGAATGTGGTAATGTTCCGTGGCCTTATCGTTGCAGCGCTTGCTTACGAAGTCTAGATTGATTCTGTGACAGGGGTTCGAGCCGTGCGACTGTCCGAGATTATCATCCCTGCACTGATGAGAGCAAAAGCTCGAAACGCTTGCGTATGTAGGTAAAATAATTTAATATAATTCATTTACAACCAATATAAAATATATAGCATGACATATAGTCATACGCCTAAAATAATTAATATAAAATATATAGCATGAAATATAGTCATACGCCTAAAATAATTAATATAAAATATATAGCATGAAATATAGTCATACGCCTAAAATAATTAATATAAAATATATAGCATGAAATATAGTCATACGCCTAAAATAATTAATATAAAATATATAGCATGAAATATAGTCATACGCCTAAAATAATTAATATAAAATATATAGCATGAAATATAGTCATGCGCCTAAAATAATTAATATAAAATATATAGCATCAAATATAGTCATACGCCTAAAATAATTAATATAAAATATATAGCATGAAATATAGTCATACGCCTAAAATAATTAATATAAAATATATAGCATGAAATATAGTCATGCGCCTAAAATAATTAATATAAAATATATAGCATGAAATATAGTCATACGCCTAAAATAATTAATATAAAATATATAGCATGAAATATAGTCATACGCCTAAAATAATTAATATAAAATATATAGCATGAAATATAGTCATACGCCTAAAATAATTAATATAAAATATATAGCATGAAATATAGTCATACGCCTAAAATAATTAATATAAAATATATAACATGAAATATAGTCATACGCCTAAAATAATTAATATAAAATATAAGCATGAAATATAGTCATACGCCTAAAATAATTAATATAAAATATATAGCATGAAATATAGTCATACGCCTAAAATAATTAATATAAAATATATAGCATGAAATATAGTCATACGCCTAAAATAATTAATATAAAATATATAGCATGAAATATAGTCATACGCTTAAAATAATTAATATAAAATATAAGCATGAAATATAGTCATACGCCTAAAATAATTAATATAAAATATATAGCATGAAATATAGTCATACGCTTAAAATAATTAATATAAAATATAAGCATGAAATATAGTCATACGCCTAAAATAATTAATATAAAATATATATCATAAAATATAGTCATACGCCTAAAAGCACAGAGGATGCAGAATACAATAATAAAACAAAAATCAAGACATATTTTTTTCTCATTTTAAATATCATATATTTGTATTTAAGTCTTGCAATCATTTCGCTAAAAACATAGCCTTGTCAAGCCGAGAGATATTATAAGTAGTAGTAGATCCTTGTGTTCCGTCAGGATGGACAAGCACAAAGATGTTAGATATAAATATATATATATATATATATATATATATATATATATATATATATATATATATATATATATATATATATATATGATAGTTTTATTTACACAGACATGTACAAAATCTGCGACACTGGCATGTCGATGTTATCGATCAACAGTTACTATAAACTGAGATCTCATCAGGCAGAGTTAGAATCCGATCTTAACCTCAGATCATATTTGGAGAGAATGAAGTGGAGGGGTAGAGACAGAGAAGAAGAAGGAAAGAAATTTAACATTTCAAAAATTAAAGCCGTTAAAAAATTAAAATTAAAAATTAAAAATTAAAAATTAAAAATTAAAAATTAAAAAATCTAAAAATCTAAGGTCTAGAATCTGAAACAGACAGGGCAAATAAATAAATAAATAAATAAATAAATAAAAAAATAAGAATATATGGTGGAAAGAGGAACAAATAATGATGAGGGGAGAGACACATAGAGGAAAAAAGAAAAAGAAGAAGAAGAAGGAGAGAGAGAGAGGGCGTCTGTTGATTTAGGTCGGGAGGGAAGGAGGGGGGTAGTAGACATGCACGAATTAGGTGTCAAAAAACCGTCGAGTTTATAAATGTCTTTTTCCAAGTGAACTGTAGTATGCGTGCGTGCAAATTGGGCTGATTGTTATATTGGTTAGGGCGGTGATAAAATGTGTCGCGGTTCCGGGTCTTTATATTGTCTTTATAATTTATATATATATATATTTAACATCTACATTCGATTACAAACAAGTATATATTTTATCTTATTCACCGTCCTTCCACAAAGCGTATTATACTATATATATATATAGATATATAAATAGATTTAATATATATATATATATATATATATATATAGATTTTATATATATATATATATATATATAGAGAGAGAGAGATTTTATATATATATATATATATATATATATATATATATATATATATATATATATATATATTTAACATCTACATTCGATTACAAACAAGTATATATTTTATTTTATTCACCGTCCTTCCACATAGCGTATTATACTATATATATAGATATATATAGATTATATATATATATATATATATATATATATATATATATATATATATATATATATATATATATATATATGTATATATATACATATATATATATTTGACATCTACATTCGATTACAAACAAGTATATATTTTTTTTTTCAAAAATGTAATCATCTCACTTGGATGCTTGAGAATACGACAAGGTTGAAAAAAATTATTGCATCGATGAGTATGTAATTTCGTGTTACTATATTTTATTATATTTTATATATATATATATATATATATATATATATATATATATATATATATGTATACATATATATATATATATATATTTAACATCTACATTCGATTACAAACAAGTATATATATTTTTTTTCAAAAATGTAATCATCTCACTTGGATGCTTGAGAATACGACAAGGTTGAAATAAATTATTGCATCGATGAGTATGTAATTTCGTGTTACTATATTTTATTTTATTTTATATATATATATATATAACATCTGAATGAAGTAAAGAGAGAGAGAGAGAGAGAATGAGAAAGACAGAGACAAAGAGAAGAAAACACGTGTATAACAAGCAGTAATTTTTATTATTTGGAAGTCCAAAATGGGTCTAAACACAGAAGACTTCCATTGTAAGTTTCTAATGATCAAAGGGAGATTGCGGAGGCAATACTCAGCTTACGTTGATCGTTATGATGAGTAATGGTTACATTTAACAATCATTATTGGATTTAAAAAAATATAATGAGTCACCTTTACTATGGCGTTGTGATTGTTAAGAAACGCCGGTTCTTTTAAGCATCCGATATTTCTTTAGCCCATTGTTGTGCTTATATAGCAGAATTTCGGATGGTAAAACTACAGTTTATACAAGTTTGGAAACGTTTCCTTTTTCAGGTGTACATTTTTACCGGGTTTTACGCGAAAGATTTAAAGCAATTATTAACCGAAAATATTTCACGCTTAACAAGTTTTATACGGTTAATATGCATAGTTGCGTTTGCAGAAAAAGTAGAAGGATATTAAAGAAAAGCATTCTTAGAAAAAGTGGTTCCAGTTGGAGAAATGGTGTAATTATTTGAGAGTTTCAAGAATTCTTGGCTTAGTGCGTTCTTTTCATGATTTTTCGAAATAGATTCCGGAATCTTAATGTTTTTCCAAGTAATTTTGGAATTTTCCGAAAATATTATTTTCGTTTTTATTTTTTTTTAGCTTTTAAGTAATTTTGGCACGTGTTTAACAAGTATATTTTTGTTTTTTCTAAGTATTTCGTGACAATGTGTTGGCTTTACTTTTTCGCTAGTTCGTTTGAATTAAAAATATCCTCCTGTTTGAGTAAACAGGGAAACATCCATTTTTTCCCCTTTTTAGTCTTGTTCTTTGAGTGCATAAGATTCTGTAGACGAACTAGCTAGTGTACTCGTATCACGACGGCTTCGTAATACTAAGACACTATTTAACTCTTTTAATACTCTGTGTTGTGAGTTGCCTTATAACGATCGACCTCTTTTCTCAGTGGACCGTCATATAATACGGACGTATATTAAAGGTATTCAATCTTCCCCCTCTCTAAAATTCTATATTAAATATGTTTCCACTCTCCTCCTCTTCCTCCTCCTCCTCCCCCTCCTTCTCCTCAATTTACGTCTTAAATAAATCATTTCCCCCTCTCTTAAGATATGTATTAGATATGTTGTCGCTCTCTCTCTATATGTATATTGAATTGGTGAGTGTGAATTTATTTTTTCTCATTTTCAAAAATGTAATCACCTCACTTGGATGCTTGACAATGCCGGAGGGTTGAAATAAATGATGTGATTCTGTGTTACTTTATTATATATATATATATATATATATATTGGTACAGAAAAATTAGTACAACATTCGTACCGTCGGTTTCAAGCACGGAAGGACTTAGCCATCCGGCTCTCTGTTTCGGAAATGTGAAGTCACGTGTCACTCTCGTTTGGACGCGTTATTTGCTTAGAGTATTGTGTATGTTTGTTTAAATTTAGTGCAAGGAAGGTTTAATAAGGTTTGAAAAAAAGGGGGGAGGGTGAAAAGTAACAGTTGAGATTTAAACCGGAGGAGATTTAAAGAGATATAAAAAAATAAAAAAATAAATAAATATTTCTATATAAATCCCGTGAGTCAATATTATGAGTATCGTATATTTGGCCGTTACTGTTTTTGTTTGATGATGTGTCTTCTGAAGGAATTAGAGAGAGAAAATGGGTTTAAGGATTAAAGATGGTTAAAAGGAACAACATTAATTAAATTCGTGTTTAAATCCTGGATTAAAGGAATTTAAATCGATGCCGAAGGAATTTAAATGAAGGTATCATCCGGGCGGTCTAAAGGCAGTAAATCTGTAGGGGTTTAATGGTTTGAAACCCTCTTAATGATTGGAGAAATATTTTTGGGAAGGTTGAAATTATTGCTACCTTAATCAATCCATATCCACACTACTCTTCAAGAGCAATAATCTAAACCTTTCCAAAAAATATTTCTTTGATCATTAAGAGGGTAACACCCCCATTTTACAACATTATTATTACTCCCATAAGTCTCCACCATTTCTCGGTCATAATGCTAATCTCCCATATCTCCCAAACAGATCCAATCTTGCCGACCCAATCCTAACCCTTATCTCTAAACCTGTTTTAATCAACATACCAATTTCATCACTTCCGAAATTAATTTAAACGGTTTCAAACCATTAAAACCCTACACACACACACACACACACACACACACACACACACACACACACACACACACACACACACACACACACACACACACACACACATATATATATATATATATATATATATATATATAGAAAAGAGGGTAGTGCAGTATTAGTGCAGTTCCAACGAGAGAAAAGTATATATGGATTTACATATCTGATGAAAGCGGACCACCGCTTGAAACGCGTTATATAACATTATAAAATGATAAAACAACAAAATAATAAATAAATGTTGAAAAAAACATTCTACAAATGTTGGTAGCCTTACTCCTTTACATATATATATATATAATATATATATATATATATATATATATATATATATATATATATATATATATATATATATATATATATAAGATTTCGTAGTTCTGGTAAGTTGTTTGATCTTAAGCACCTTAGTGCTACATCCAAAGTTGCGAATTAACTCATTAGATAATTCTGATACGCAAATCATTGTGATCTATTTTCACATTAAAAAACAGACATGTAATATCTTATGGATTCTTTTGAACGAGCATGTAGTACCTTAGGAGTTATCATCAGCTTGAAAAAGACCGCTGTTTTGTATCAACATGCGTCTAGAAAGGCTCTGATGAAGTCATCTATATATGTGTATGGCAAGAGATCTCAGAGTTATGTTATGTTTTTTGAAAATGTTAAAAAATAAAAATTGAAAATCAAAACCATGATTATTGGAATATAAAGTGAACTTGAATACATATATATATATATATATATATATATATATATATATATATATATATTAGTATTTCATGTATCCACATAAAATTTTAAAAGGAGATATAATTTTTTTATGTATCAATTTTCAGTATTTACTTCAACAGTGCTCGATACGTAAGTAGATTGGTTAACTAGCTAGCCGTGTATATAAAAACACACGGCAAAAATAACTCATGCATTTTAGTCTGAAGCCGGGAGCCTTTGTGTAGCTTAATTGCCATAAATATATTTTCATAGCTTAGTATATATATATATATATATATATATATATATATATATATATATATATATATATATATATAATTGAAACACATTTCTCCCTTATTATTTATGCTATGGATTAATTTTTATATTTTGTATTTCTTCAAGGCTCACCAAAAGTTAAAAAAAAATGTCTTTCTCTGTTGAATTACATCAGTATTGCAATGTACATATATAAAACAGTAATATATATGTATATTACGGTTTCATATATATATATATATATATATATATATATATATATATATATATATATATATATATATATATATATATATATATATATGAGAAAGGAAGGATAATAGTAATCCGACGTAATGGGAAATTCAAAAGGAAAAACCAAAGAGAATTTCTTTATATATTCATCAACGTTTCGTCTTTATTGTAAGACTTCATCAGGATGATAATTTGAAGAAAAATGTCAGCTACTACTTTCTTTTATCTCTCCACTATGTCAACCAAAAATTTCGGTGTGCTTGCGTAACATTTCCACCATGAGGAAGGCTTATAATAAAGACGAAACGTTGATTAATATATAAAAGAATATCTCTTTGTTTTTTTCCTTTTTCATATATATATATATATATATATATATATATATATATATATATATATATATATATATATATATATATATATATATAACCGTAATATACATATATATTACTGTTTCATATATGTACATTGCAATACTGATGGTCTCTGTAAGTGTAGTATTAACACAGCATGACGTCGCTTGCTATATATGCACCGTTCCTTTCATTTAGTTGAACGCTCTCTTGACGTCAAACCGCCGAAATAAGTGTTAAAATTACCACTATTTATCTAGCTATTCAGCTGTGGACTTGGGGGTTTAGATGTCGGGATTTGAGTTGTAACATATTCGGAGCCCGGAGTTTCGAATCACGCGACTAGTAGTGAATAGTTATATCTCTAAGCTGACAAGTTCCGATTAAAGGACGAAACGTATACGTACATAGATAATAAACAAAACACATATTTATTATATATATATATATATATATATATATATATATATATATATATATATACTTATGTGATAATACATTGAGTATATATTTTTGTTTCATCATTACTTCAACAGCGTACAATAAATAAGTAGAGATGGCTAGTAGCAAGAGAAATATACTTATGGCAAGTGAGCTACAGAAAAAACGTTGCATTTTCTTTTCGATTAAATTCTTCAGGCTAACTGCATAGATCTACATTTTCGATCGCTTTTATAGACAACCTCTTTCCACTTCAAACCCCTTACCAATTAGAGTAATAGATTTTTCTGTTTAGTTCCATCACTCCCTGCTTATTCAATTTTATCCAGCAATTAATTTTTACTAAAGCGTAATAATACGGCATAATGGCGTTGACACATCGGTTATCGCAAGATTACCGAAGTTAAGCAACCTGGAGCATGGCCAGTATCAGATGGGTTACCATTTGGGAATGATAGGCGATGTTTGTCATCTTCCCATGACCGGGATATACATGCGGCTGGGGACGCTTGTGAGTTTGATATTCCCTAGAAACTTCCTCATTTGGAGTAAGCTGGCATGTACCAACCAGGGCTAAAACAACACCAGGTATTACCGGTTCGTTTAAGAGTCTCCCGTAAAAGGAAGTTATTCTTTTAGGATAGTAACACCATTTAAAGTGATATAATTCCTTCCACTGCAGTAGCAAGATCGTTAGCTCAGTTGGTAAGGTGTCCGGCGGTTACGATCGGTAGTTATCAAGTTCGAGGTTCGAATCTTGGTATTAGTTCGCTCGTTCAATCTAGCAACACTGATGATTCTTGAGAAGACTATATATATATATATATATATATATATATATATATATATATATATATATATATATATATACATATTTATATGTATATATATATATATATATATATATGTATATATATATATAGATACATACATACATATTTATATGTATATAAATATATATACATATACATACATACATATTTATATGTATATATATATATATATATATATATACATACATACATACATATTTATATGTATATATATAAATTACATAGATCTTATGCAAACCTTATTACATGATAATTTATATGCGCTCCAAGAATGCAACATAACAACAGTGTGTGTACGATCGTTTCTGAGACGATATATTTAATTAATATCGGATATCTTCATCAGTAACGGGTATAGACACCAATTGAAAGCATACAGACAACATCAAGGCTGTAGAGTTCAACCCTCGCCATTATACAGCAAATTAAAAACAAACAGGGGAGTATTGGCATGGAGATATAAAAATAGTACACACCGGGCACGAAAACGATATTTAGTGGCGTACAGTGTGACTCAAAGTGGAATGAATCGCTGTAATATAACATGCAAGTAAAAACACAGTACGAGGAAGACGAAAAACATTCATTTAAAAACAATATTACTTAAAGAAAGTCTACCGAATTGCGAAAGAAATGTTTATGTTACCATAGTTTTATGTTCTACATTAATCGTTAGACGCAGCGAGAAAATATGCTCAGAAAAAAACGATAATAATTTAAGTATAAAAAAACATGCAACCATTGAGACACTTCTAATTTTGGATTGTCTGCTTGTGTTAATCAAACAAACTGAACGTAAACAAGTTGAGACATTTATTGATCATGAGGCCGTGTGTATGCAGCGCAGGGCTATAAACAGTTTGTCCATGCTATTAAGATGCGAGGTTCAAAAGCAGGGGCGTATCTTTATGCAGATATCATCCCATTAGTTCCTTCTCTCATGAAATAAACATTTTCTATTTTCTAAAGTTGAGACAATACTTGGTTCCTTGTTCGTACATTTCGGAAAATTAAATTTATTGTTGAAGTTCTTATCTTCTAATATTAATTCACTGCTTTTACTTTGGGTTAAGTGCCCCTTATTTGGGGAGCTAGGTTTCCCACATTTAAAAAACTTACTTTGTGTCTAACTCTTATATCGTGGAGAGATAAGTATATATATAATCCAGGGATGATGGTCTATAATAATAAACTCCACATTTTCTAAAGTATTGTGCTGCTCCTGTTTGCCCGTGGAATGTATTTTGGTATGTCCGCGCATTGGAGACGTTTCTGGCATGGCTGTTATCGTCCTGGCACGACACTACACCAGCTCGTATGAGGAAAATTAATTAATGATCAATTAATTATCTAGGCTGGGACCATCGGCTTGCTGAAAATTGAACGCTTGTAATTGAGAGCGAACAGACATCTTATATAAAATATCTCTTTTTATCCATTTACAGTCAAATGCAGGAAGCCAAGTATATTTTTGAGTCATGGATTTATACATAATTTTATTGATCTCTGAACAATATTCAAGCATCATTTAATATTAAATGTCTAGGATTATCTGTGATCATCAAAGTTTACTCAACAATCAACAACTTTCAAAATACACCTTGGATTATTATAACATACCATTTTCTGGAGCACTCAAGTTTTGGGGGAAAACATAGAACAATTTTAGACTATTTTGTTTAAACAGTCTGTATCATTTAACGTTTGATAAAACTATCTACCCATACTTTGAATAGAGTTTGATCTGGTTCAAGACTTATACTTTGAATAGAGTTTGATCTGGTTCAAGACTTATACTTTGAATAGAGTTTGATCTGGTTCAAGACTTATACTTTGAATAGAGTTTGATCTGGTTCAAGACTTATACTTTGAATAGAGTTTGATCTGGTTCAAGACTTATACTTTGAATAGAGTTTGATCTGGTTCAAGACTTATATTAAGACATTTTTTTCTTATAATGTTTTTCAAAATTTTATTTCATTTTCGCATTTTCAAGATATTTACCTCCAAAAATTAATATTCAGTTGTTATTGGACAGCCCTTCTATCGATAAGAGAGTTATCTTTGAAAAGCCATGGCTTAAAAGTAATTTTATATTTGTATTCCTTGCTTGAACACGTAATGGGTTAATTAATTTGTAAACTTTCTGCCACAATGTTACCCTGATAAATTATGTGAAAAGTTAAACGATACTTGCTTTTTTTTCTTTATTCAAATTTTGACTACACTTTTCTCTATACCCAATATCTATGTTTTTCAAATTTGTAATTATTTGAAATCTTAACTGACGCTGGCGAACTCTTTCGAATAAGAAAAAAAAATATTAAGCTATCCGAATGAGTTTCTTTTATGGAAATCAAAACAGACAAAGCCTGAAGCCACTTTATGTAAGGAGCTAACAAGAACAGAATATTATTATCGCAAAGACAGGAGATGCCTAGTGATCTTGGTCTTGAAAAGACTAATACTACAGGTAAGAAGAAAACAGTCAGCAGGAAGAGAATTCCACAAGCCGGCAGTTCTGGAAGCTGTATTACTATCAGGTATCAAAAAAGCAAATTGATGGAGACCATTAGACCAACGCGTCAAACGAGCTAGAACAAAGGAAGCAGGGAATAGATCACATAATTCTGAAGAACACATGACATAATAGTATTTATAGAAAAGACTAAGACTAGCTTAAGTCTTGAAAAGACCAAGGTTATAGGTAGGAGGAAAACAGTCAGCAGGAAGAGACTTCCACAAGCCTGCAGTTCTTGGAAAGAAACGACTGGAATAGGAAGCTGTATTACAATGAGGTATCAAAACAGCGAATTGATGGATACCATTAGACCAACGCGTCAAACGAGCTAGAACAAAGGAAGAGAGGAATAGATCAGACGATTCTGAAGAACACATACCATAATAGTATTTATAAAAAAACTGAGACTAGCAACATAACGTCTGTGTGTGTGTGAGAGAGAGAGAGAGAGAGAGAGAGAGAGAGAGAGAGAGAGAGAGAGAGAGAAAGGGCAAAGAAGAAGAAAGGGTAAGGCCAGTCAAATTACAGACACGTTTCTGCACCTTATCAAGAACCCTCTAATGGGACAGAGATTCACGAGCACAAATATGACAACAGTACTCCATACATGGTCTGATAGTACATTTTTAGAGATAGAGAATAGCCTCAGGTGTGAGAAAGTGTTTGGAGCGATAGAGAGAACCGACTTTATGAATTGGAGAAAGAGCAATGGATCTAATGTATTAACTCCAAGAAAAAGTTGATGAGAGAGAAAGACCAAGAAGTATCAAAGTCGATTTCTCTTCAAGAGCAGAGCCATTCGTGCGAATTCTAGGGGGGGGAGTTGATTTGATTGAATTGTGTTGTTTTATCGACTTTTTTTTCAGTTATCCTCTGCATATTTTTGGATTTTATCCGAAATGCTTTCTCCACATATATGCGTGTATTTGTGTGAATATTTCGTATTTGTATGTAACTAGTTATAGGATGAAAATAAATATGTCCGATTTACTTCGAGAACAATAAGTGAGAAAAACTGTTTTTTTTTCTAGCCAAATGCTTTCAAATTCTCTTTAGTATGGCATGTGGGTGTTGTGGTAAGTTAAGTCATTGAATCCTACTATGAAAAGAGAAATACCAATTAAATAAAGCAGACACAAAATATAGAAGAAACAAATAAAAATGCAGACGGATTGTATTCTTGGAAATATCACGTGATAAAGATGGCGGACGAAACGTAAAAATACTTTCTGGAACCCGAAGTGATTATTAGCCATTCAGAAGAAAAAAAATCTGTCTAGTAATAAAATATTATAGTTTTCTTTTCCGCACTTAATATTCGTGCAAAAATAATTTCAATTACAATGAGCCCATAATTGAAGATAGATTTGAGCTAAATGCCAATCACTGAGGTTCGGTACATATCCTTTTTGATGTCTGGGCTTTTATTTATTTTAGGATGAAATCTTGTTTGTGTTCCTTTCTGTCAATAATAATGAGATGTGTAAAAAAATTAAATAATGTTTGGGAACAAAACGATACAAAAGGGGAAAAAAGAAAGAAAAATGGATGAAAGAAAAGAAAAAAATGAAGTAAAAATATCGATTATCGCTATTTGTTTTGTTTTTTTAAATCCGATATGAAAGTAGGATAATTGAAATATAGATCGAAAAAAGTAAAAGAAAGAATCTTTCAAAGATAAAGATTAGCATACAGACAGATAGAACACTTAGAAAGTAAATATATATATATATATATATATATATATATATATATATATATATATATATATATATATATATAGGTTTATAAATTAATTGATTAAACAAAAAATCTCTATATATAATTGATGACTCGTCCGATTAAAGGCAAATTAAAAAAAAGTAAAAATGTGCTCATTTGCATATTCTTAAAAATAATAAAAACAAAACGCTCAGGGTGGCGAAGAATAAAAAAAACGCACCGTAGAACACCGGTCGCTATCGATAAAAACCAAAACAATAACAAGTAATCTATATATATATATATATATATATATATATATATATATATATATATATATATATATATATATATATATATATATATATATATATATATATATATATCAGGAATAAAAGAAACAATGTTTCAGACAAAATGTAAATATAAAAATTGAATATAGGATAAGCAAATCAACAACTAGCAAAAATAAACTCAAAAACTCATGTTGTATAGTTCTGCCGAAATATTTCGATTGTTAAAATACAATCATCATCAATTGGTAGCAGAACTTTTATTCCATTTTTATTTATATATATATATACATATATATATATATATATATATATATATATATATATATATATATATATATATATATATATAATTATATATATGTATATGTATATATATATATTAGTAATTTTATTGTTGTTGTTTTCTAGATGTAAATCCAATGGAACTCCAGTCTTTAAAAGATAATGCTCAATATCAGATAGAATTGTATTATGGTATACATTTTTTAATTCATACAAACATTATTAACTACATATGTGCATGCATGTTTCAGCTGCGATTTAATTCAAAATCTAGCTTCTTCGGGCCATTTTAAAAACTGACTAAACTGATAAAGAAAATTACATTCTTGATATCGTTTTGGTTGGGCGAAATAGTAAAGTGGCAAAGTATGTATCCGCTCAGACAATGTTCGTATTAATAACAAATATATGCTATATATATATGTAAGCTACTGAAGAGTGGCAAAAATGAATCGTGAGCGAGTCCATTGTAGGTGGGACCTCGAGAAAGAAAGAAATCGACTTGATAACTTAAACAGGAGAAGGTTCTGCAGTGCAAGCGAGACTTGAAAGGCGGCGGTTTCAGAAACGCGAAGAGCATACAAACACTTGGTGATCGGAGTATCGAAGTACCGTTTGTTTGTTTTAGATTTTAGATTTTAACTTTTTGATTTTTAACGGTCCTAAACCACGTGACTCCTTAAATTTTGAAATGTTAAATTTATTTTCTTCTTCTTCTTTTTCTCTCCACTTCATTCTCTCCAAATATGATCTGAGGTTAAGATCGGATTCTAACTCTGCCTGATGAGATCTCAGTTTATAATAACTGTTGATCGATAACATCGACATGCCAGTGTCGCAGATTTTGTACATGTCCGTGTAAATAAAAATTATCATATATAAAGCTCTATTTGATATTGAGCACTTTTTATAGATCCGGTTGGCATTCTTTGGATTACTACCCTGTGGATGTTTTTACCTGGATTATTACCATTATATATATATATATATATGTATATATATATATATCGTCTTATATAAAGAATGTATACTTTTATGGTATATATTACTTATTATATCGTCTAATTTTTTTCAAATTAGAACATCAATGAAGATGTTTCCGACTTCAAAGCATATATATTGATTGGTTGAATTCTAATGACCAAGATAAAACGTCAGTCTACAATCATAATTTTATATTTTTATTTTTGAGGTTTCAAATTCAAACAAAGAAATGAGAGGCTGAAGAGAGACTAACTATAGGTCCTATTTGTTTGAAATTGAAACCAACGGTACCGATGTTGTTCTTATATTCTGTTATACATACACCCCCCATATATATATATATATATATATATATATATATATATATATATATGTATATATATATGTATATATATATATATATATATATATATATATATATATATAATTATTTTTATTTATACAGACATGTACAAAATCTGCGACACTGGCATGTCGATGTTATCGATCAACAGTTGTTAGAAACTGAGATTTCATCAGGCAGACTCAAAATCCGATTATTAACTTTAATTCTGCCTGATGAGATCTCAGTTTTCTAACAGTTGTTGATCGATAACATCGACATGTCAGTGTCGTAGATTTTGTACATGTCTGTATAAATAAAAATAATCATATATATAAAAGCTCTATTTGATATTGAGCACTTTGAGTACGCTCGATTGAAATTCTTTGGATTCCTATCCTGTGAATGTTTATTTTACCTGGAGTACTACATATATATATATATATATATATATATATATATATATATATATATATATATATATATATATATATATATATATATATATTAGAAGATCACCCGTCTCAAGATTGGTAAACCTAATTCCCTGTACAAAATACATTTACATAAATGTATGCCCCTCACGGTGATTAAAATATGTGTATAATGATACTAAACCTTATGTCTAAAAGCCTTGTTCCAATTTCGATCAAAATAGATTATATCATCTTGATTCTAGGAAATATCTAAAATTGAAGGCTTAAGTTACTGGGGGCTCAAGAAGCAATTGAAATTCAGTGAATCTTTCTTAATTGGTGGTTAATGACTATCGATCAAATTTAATGCACATCTTGTATATCTGAATTTTCAAATCGGGGCGCATGCCGACAATATGGCCTCTAAAAAACACTTTAAAATACTTGAAATAAAATTACATTTGACGAATATATATTAATTGATGTCTCATACGTATTACGAAGATTTCACAAAAAATCGGAGTTATCTGAATGTTCACAAAGGGTTTCCCTTGTGATTTAACCACTGTGCATGAACCTAAATTAAACTAAATATAGAAAACTTTATACTTACAACTGGCAACTGTGTTTCAATGATCCACAAATGTAGGTATTTAGTTTAGGAGTGGATTAAGCACATGCAAATGTATAAACATATTGTTGTGGACCTGGGTAAAGCTGAATAAATGACACAGGAACACATGGTTTAAATGAACAAAGGTATATATTATATAATAGAAAGAAAGAGATACAAGGAGATGTTGCTCTCAACCGCCATTGCTGGTTTGCCTGGGAAGAAGAGAACAAGTGTCACGTGCTTCCCGTATTTATAAGGTGGACGAGTCCATTAGTTCTCTGTAGGTAGGTACAGCACCATAACACCCCCCTTCCAAGCCTTACCTCCTCAGGAGTCTTAATAACGTTTCCTTTTCGGATCTATCTCTAGGTAGTCCGGAGCCATTCGTTTTCTTTTTGGTTGTCGTTTACGTGTGACTACCTGGGGTGCTGGTAAGTTGAAGGTGTCATATATCACGTCCATCACGTCTTCTCCTTGTGGGGCGCTATCAGTGTCATCTGACAGTCTTTTTCTGATCTGATTTAGATGTCTCTTATGCGAGAACCGTGGTCCTTTTATGATATAGACCATCGATCGGATCCTCTTTTCAATTGTACCGGGTTCCCAGAACGATGCATTGTTTTTGAACATCTTAAAATATACCCTATCTCCTGGGTTGTATTTTTTCTTCGGTACCGTAGAGATTCGGTCATAATTATTATGTTTAGGTAATAATTTATCAAACACGGACTTCACATTCCGTGCAAACATCATCTCTGCGGGGGATAATGATGATGCTATGTTCATGTTTTTTGTAATTCTATATACCTGTAAGAATTGTTGTAAAGCCTTCTCCTTAGGAGTATCACCGGCCTTTTTTAATGCTCTTTTTAATGTGTCTACGAAGCGTTCCGCCTGGCCGTTTGACCTAGGATGGTACGGGGGCGTCGTTATATGTCTGATTTGAAACGTCGCGCAGAACTCCTCAAAATCTGATGACGTGAACTGCGTCCCATTATCACTCACCAAACAATCCACTACCCCAAAACGGGCAAATAGTTCATGTAGGAATCTTATCGTAACCTCTGACGTGGGACTCTTGCAACGTAGTACCTCGGGCCACTTTGAAAAACTGTCGACTACGATTAAGTAGTAAAATCCTTCCAATTGACCCGCGAAATCCACGTGAATTCTTTCCCACGGACGGTCGGTCTTTGGCCATGGGCTATGCTTTATATGCGGTGCTTTTGCCGCTAAGGCACAGCCTTTACAAAGCTTTACTGCTTTTTCAATGTCATTGTCCATACCTGGCCAGTACACAAAACTCCTCATTAACCCCTTCATCCTGGTTATCCCTGGATGGCCAACATGAAATTCTTTCAGAATTTGCTTTCGTAGTTTTTTCTGGGATGACCACCCTTTCGTTATGCATGAGTACGTCATCACAGAGTAAGAAACTCTTTGCCGCATGTAAATCCTTATCTACCAATTTCATTTTTGTTCTGTTGATAAATTCATCCTCTTGAGCTTCTTTTTTTATCTCGTATAGTGTCACCGGGAGCTCTCTCACTGCGTTGCACAAAATCTCTTTAAAATCTCCTTCTGTTTGAAGAGACGCAATCACTGTGTCTTCTAGAGTCTCTCTCTGTTTTGGCACTAATCTCGACAATCCATCTGCATGATAGATTTTATTTGAATGCAAATGTTGCATTTTAAAGTTGTAGTTTAATAAGATAGTTCCCCATCTTTGTAGTCTATTAGCTGTATATACAGGTAGGCCTTTTTTAGATCCATAAATTGTAATTAGCGGCTTATGGTCTGTCTGTAAGGTAAATTGTCTACCATGTATGTATCGGTGAAACTTTGTTACTGCAAATATTATTGCTAGGGCTTCTTTCTCGATTTGAGAATACAATTTTTCTGCTGGGAGCAAGGTCCTTGATGCATGTGCAATGGGTTTATGGGTTCCATCAGGCATTTTGTGTAGGATACATGCTCCTAAACCATATGAACTAGCGTCGCTAGCTACGATTATGTCCAATTCTGGGTTGTAATGTGTTAGAAATAACTCTGACGTAAGTCTTTCTATGATTTTATTAAATGCATCCTGACATTCAGGTGTCCATACCCAGGCTTTACCTTTTTTTAATAGCTCATTTAATGGAGCACGCAAATTATGCATTTCTGGGATAAAAGCCTGGTAGTAATTTGCTAGGCCCAGAAAACTCTGTAATGTCATGACGTTTTCTGGCGCCGGCATGTTTTTTATTGCGGTGGCCCTTTCTGGGTCTGGTCTTCTGCCGTCCTTGTCGATCACATGACCCAGATATTTTATTTCCTCCAGGAAAAAATCACATTTTTCTTCTTTTACTTTGAACCCATAATCTTGGATTCTCGCAAACACTTGATTTACATGTTTTTGGTGTTATTCGATATCTTTGCTGTTGATCAAGATGTCATCGAGATACGCTATTGCGAAATCGAGTCCGCCCAGCATTGTGTCCATTACTTGTTGGAAAATGGCTGGCGCGACCTTTACTCCGAACGCTAATCTTTCGAATTTATATAAACCACGATGTGTGTTTATACATAACAGCTTAGAACAATCTTTATCCACCGGTATTTGTAGGTATGCCTCACTTAGGTCTATTTTTGAAAAAAATCTTCCTCCATTTAAGCTTGTAAACACTTCTTCCGGGGTATGGAGTGGGTAGTGATAGTCCGCGAGGGCAGTATTCAGTCCTGTTGAAAAATCTGCACATACACGAATCTCATTAGATTTTTTCTTTACATAAACCGTGGGTGCTGCCCACTGGCTGTGTTGTACTTTTGATAAAATACCCATCTTTACCAGTCGGTCTAATTCAGCGTTTATTTTTTCAATCGAGGCGAAGGGTACTTTCCTTTCTTTCCTAAATACCGGCAGTACATTTTCTTTTAGACAGAATTTTGCAGTCATTTTAGTGCAGCATCCAAGACCGCCAGAAAAAACCTCTGGAAACGAGTTTTTTAATTCTCGTTGTAGTTTTTCCGATTCTGTTGCGCGACTATTTATTTTTTTACAAAATGTATTTATCGGCAACTTCCATAAGTCAAATGCCTGCATAAAATCTGAACCAAAAAGATTATTCGAATCCTTCAGTACCAGTAGTTTGAGTTTTTTAGTATTTCCCATTAGGGACACATTTGTGATTAATTCTCCTTCAAATGTAATTCTTTCACCAGTAACTGTGCTTGCCAGCCTGTTTGTTCTTGATAGAGTAGGTTTATTTAATCTCCTCCATGTATGTAAATTTATAATGGAAACGTCTGAACCAGAATCAAATTGCAATTTTATATTTTTATCCAGGATTTTCACCTGTACATATTTTCCTATGTTCCTGCAAGTTTCCTTCTTTGTCCTAGTGGCTTGAATCCGCATTTTATTTCCTCTGCCCGTTCTGCAGTGCGAACTTTTATGTCCAACTTTTTTGCATTTCATACAGGTTTTAAAACGGAATGGGCACTCATTGTACCAATGTGGATTACCACAGCGTGAACAAGGGCTTGGTGGCAATTTATTTATTTTTTGACTGGTTTGGTTTGTCTTTGTTACATCAAAATTATTATTTCTTATTTTTCTATAAGGTTGAGCTTTTGTTTTTTGATGTACCTTTTTTATGTGCGCAATGCCGGACAATTCAATGTCTTTTGAGTCCTGTTTTACATTTACAAATCTTTGACAGTCCTCAGCCAACTTTTGCAGCGTAAGGCTTGGTTCATTCTCTAATTTATTTAGAACTCTACGCCTTATCTCCGTGTCATTTCCTGAGATTAAACCTTGTACAAAAATTAGACACTTGAAATTATCTGCACTTAATTCAGCTAGTCTAAAATCGTCACAATGCTTGTTCACTATCGATGCAAAAGTAGCGTAGTCTTCCTTGTCTTTCTTTACCAGGTTCATGCACTTCCATCGTTTGTGGAATAGTGTAGTTCTTGGACTAAACAGTTCTGTCAATAAACCAACCGCTTCTATGAAAGTTAGCTCACTGGTTTTCCGAGGCAAAATGAAATCCACGAATTTCGTATGTTCTGTGGTATTTAGTTTTCTAAGAAGGAGGCGTAGCTTCTTCGCATCACTCCAACCACCGCAGTCAATTTTATATAGGTCTTCATATCTTCGGAAATATTCTTCAAATGTATTATTTTCCGTGTATGAGTAATTATCAATACTGTTCCAAATTTCGTTCTGCGAAAACGTGTCGTCTTTTTCATTTTGTTGGTCACTGCGCGATATTGTTTGTATCAGAAATTCCAATCTTTCATCATACTCCTTTTTGTGTAATAAAATATTTTGGTTCTGTTGTAATAAAAGCTTTTGAAATCTTTCCTCAGTTTGTTGTTGCTGGGAGATTTGGAATTTCGTTAGTTCGGCGATTATAGACTTAATATCTTCCATATTCAACCATTTAGTTTCTGATTTTATTTAGGAAATTAATATTTTCTTATTATCTTATGATTTTATAAGAGTTCTTTTCTTTAAATTAGCGTTTGCTAGGCGCTGTTTTAATTATGAAAAGATTATGAAACTTTTCCTTTTCTCTATATACGCGTATATTCACTTATTTTTTTTTATTTTGAAAATTAATATTTTCTCGTTATTTAATGAATTTATAAAAAGTTCTTTTCTTTAAATTAGCGTTGACAAGACGCCCTTTTAGTTATGAAAAGATTATGTAATGTTTTTTTCTTATACACGTTTTTAATTTTAACGAAGAGAAAAAAAAATCTGTTTCACAATTAATTCTTTCTGCATTTTAAAATATTTCAGTACAAGTCGGAAAAGAGAGAGAGAAAATAAAACTGACCTTTTTTTTATCGTGCGTCTTCTTTTTTTTATGGAGTAACGCACGTGTGTTCATTTCATTTTTTTGTTTCTAATCTGTTTTTAAAATGAAGCACGTGGTGTCGGTTTCATTTTTTTTTTGTGTGTGTGTTCGTCAAATAAACTCGCTGTGACGTTCGTCTAAAAAAAAAACAATACTCGCTTAATCTTGGTGTTCGATATTTCTTTTGTTTTTTTAGTTTTCCAACCCAGAGAAAAAAACGCGCATTCAATTTCAGTTGTTTTTGTTTTGTTTTTGTTTTTTTTTAACTAGTTTTCCCAAACTAGAGGAACGCGCACCCAATTTCAAGCTGTTTTTTTTTTCGATAAGCAGTTTTAAAACTTAGAACACAACAGGTCTATTTCAGTTTTCTTTTTCTTAAAAGAAAACAATTTTCTCGCACTTAAGAATTCAACGGGTTTTTTTTTTTTGTTTTTTTTCAGTTGAGTTCTCTTTTTTGCTCTCGACCGTACGGCAAAAACCCTTGTTTTTGTTGTTGTTTTTTTTTGTTTGTTTTTTTGTTTTGCGGCTTCCTGCATTACCCGTGTGAGAGCATTTTCACGTGGTATTTTCAGTTTTTTGACCCAAGAGTTCGAATTGCCTCGTCGCCATTTGTTGTGGACCTGGGTAAAGCTGAATAAATGACACAGGAACACATGGTTTAAATGAACAAAGGTATATATTATATAATAGAAAGAAAGAGATACAAGGAG
>OY744540.1:18291549-18294049 GCA_963556195.1 Sepiola atlantica | reverse complement strand
TAGTATTAAAATGTTTTTATATATATATATGTTTTTTTATATTTATTTATATATATATATATATTTTTTCATATATATATTTTTTTTATTTTTTACCCCCCTTTTTTATTCCCCTTTTTATTCCCTTTAATCTCGAATTCTCTTTCTTCTCCCGTGTTTTAAATCTCAACGGTCTTATGACACTAAATTCAAATTTAAACAAACACACACAACACACTGAGCAAATAACGCGTCCCAACAAGAGTGTCATGTGACCTCACATTTCCAAAACAGATGACAACAGAAGCTGAAGAGAGCCGGATGGGTAAGACCTTCCGTGCTTGAAACCGACGGTACGAATGTTGTACTAATTTTTCTGTACCAGAATAAATAAATATTATGCTCTTAATTTTTAACTTTGATTCTTAATTAATCGAGCACTCTGCTGGGATTTTTCCTACCATTCTACAAAGAATTTACTCAGCCCCTACCAGGAATTACAGTTAAACCCTGTTAGCCTTGTAGTCGAGCACTCTCGGGAAAACTACCAACACCACGGAAAAAACTAATTAACAGGGATTACCACCTATACCCTGGGAAATGGAACTATACACTCTCGGATATTCTACCAAAAATATCCCAACCCCCAAAAAACAAACATATACCAGGATACTCCTGACAAAAATAGTGGACGTCATAGGAAGAATGAGGTGGAAAGTGTTGAATACAGAACAGAGGCAAACGGAAAAAAACTACTACGGCTTAAAATCTGGTAAATACCCGCCAAAAGTAGAGGCCTTAGACAATTTCGAAAAAGACCTACTCAACATTACTCACAACCTAGTTTTTACAAACAAGCAAAATCCATTTCAGAAGACACTTACCGCCGACATAAAAAAACTTAAAAGAGAAAATAATGCACTTGTATTCTCCGACAAAACTAAAAATATTTATAAAATGACTAAAAAGGAAAAAACAGACCTAACAATTAGCTCCATTACCGATAAATATCAATTAGCCAAGGCAGATACATATAAATCTATTAATAATGATACTACTGAAATAGCTACTAGACTAGGCGTCGAATATAGAATTAATTATTTAGATAAGAGGAAGGCCTTTGTTACTTTAAAAGACCACAAAGAAAACTTCACAAATAAACCCTCATGCAGACTTATCAACCCAGCTAAAAGCGAACTAGGACTAGCAAGCAAATCCATTGTTAAAAATATAGTTAATAAAATTAAGGAAAAAATAAACCTAAGTCTGTGGGGCAATACTAACTCAGTCCTAAATTGGTTCCATAACATACAAGATAAACACAGATGCAAATTCACACAATTAGATATAGTAGACTTCTACCCATCCATTACAAAAGACACCCTAGATAAGGCCTTAACATTTGCACTTTCACACACAAACATCAGTCAACTAGAAAGAGACACAATACTGCAAGCAAGACAAACCCTTCTCTTCTTCGAGGGAAGGGCTTGGGTTAAAAAATCAAACCCAGAGGACCCATTTGATGTTGCAATGGGGGCCTACGACAGTGCAGACATCTGTGACTTAGTCGGCTTGCTTATATTAAATACACTCCAAAATAAATTTCCAGACCATTTCTTTGGTCTCTATAGAGATGACGGACTTTGTCTGTCACGCAACCACAACGGAAACACATTAGATAGATTTAGAAAAGAATTAACAAACACCTTCCATAATCTCGGCTTCAAAATTACCATTAAAACAAATTTAGACCAAGTAAACTTCCTAGATACCACACTGAACCTTAAAAACAATACACACAAACCTTTCCACAAACCCAATGAAACACTCCAATACATACACAAGGGATCCTGCCACCCCCCACCATCTTTAAAAATTTAATCAATAATATTAGCCAAAGAATCTCAAACCTTTCATCCAGTCCCGAAATTTTCAACCAAGCAGCACCATATTACAACAAAGCGCTCCGCGACAGCGGGTTCAGAGAAGAAATCTCATACACCCCCAACCGAGACCAACCACGGGGGACCCGCAATAGAAGGAGATCGGTGATCTGGTTTTCCCCACCCTATTCGACCAATACCAAAACAAAGGTAGGCCAACTTTTCCTCAAGTTGCTCGACAAACACTTCCCACCCACAAATGAATTACACAAACTTTTTAACAGAAATTCTGTTAAGATCAGCTATTCCACTGCCCCTTCAATAAGAAAAATTATCTCTGCAGAACCCAAAACAATTACAAACGCAGGCTGCTCATGCCAAGACAAAAACAACTGCCCCCTGGAGGGAAATTGCAAAATCAATTCAATCATTTATGAAGCAACCGTCACAGACCAGAATACCAGTAATGCAGAAAAATATATTGGGATGACGAAGGGAAATTTCAAACAAAGGCTATATGCACACAGAAACTCCTTCAGATACAAAAACAAGGCTAATACGGCACTCGCGACCCGAATATGGCAGCTTAAAGAAGAAAACACACCCTTCACCATCAAATGGAAAATAATTGAGAG
>OY744540.1:18206549-18286549 GCA_963556195.1 Sepiola atlantica | reverse complement strand
TTTCTAATCATTAATTTTATTTGTTCGTCTACAATATAATTGGTAAAGTGATTATTAATTAGGACTTGATTAATGTTTTTTTTAATTCGTTAAGGAATATTTTTAATTCCCACTACATAAATCTATTTTACTGTAGTCAAATGCATCCGAACTTTAATTTTGATGAAATATAATACATCGCTACATAACCGTCATCAACTCTGCTAATAAAATAAGATTCATCATTTATTTAAAAAAAAATGAAAACATCGAACCATGTAGTTAAAAATAACACTTCTCAGACCCGAAATACATTAAAAAAAACCAATGTAATATATCAGTTTTAATGCCCGATGGGAGAATGTATCTCCGACAATAACAATAAAACTAATTCTTACATCGGTTGCACAACCACAACACTTTCTCAAAGATTCACTGTACATCTCTCTGACACTAGCTCCATTTGCCAACACCTAAAAAACATGACTGACCCCTTCTCAATATAGACACATACTCGTTAACAATACTAAAATAATACATGACGATACCAACACCAAAAGATAAAAAAATTCTTGCAGCCCTCTACATAAAAACTAAACATCCTACAATCAATAATGTGAATTATGAAACTATATTTTAAAGTGTCTAGTATAGTAATTAACGTTACCAAATTATTCGCCATTAAGCAATTATACGTTTGAATCTTGAATGCGCTCAGAACGTAATCAAATTCTTAACGGTGAAGCAATCAAACTTTTGAATCTTGCACGCAATCACGCTCTCATGTAACATCTCGATATTATAGACGCTTATTTTAAGTTGTAAATTACTGGCCATTATAATGATAAAAAACTCAACAATAAAAACATATTTTTTAAGAAACTAAAATTAACACCGCTTGAAGATGATTTGACGAATCAAATCGAAAGTACTCGTAAAAAAGGAAAGAAATAGAACAAGAAACACATTGAACTTATATACAGCAATTTGACCGAAATACTATAGGGACCATTCGGAAAATTGAAAAAAAAATTCTTATCAAGCAAAACACTCCGTGTTATTTAATAATGTTTTCCTAAATGAAAATCTGCTGCCTAAATACACACACACACAATATATATATATATATATATATATATATATATATATATATTATAGATGATTGGTGGTGTATGAAGCATTAAAAACAATGTTGTTTTTTAATTGTTTTTATTTTGATATTTCGACCAGTCCTCTGGTCTTTGTCAAAAAAATGATCTGAAATGAAGAAAACTGAGGATCGTTGAGCAAACTGTAATTTTGAACTGTGCGGCGTTCGTTTTTTGTCATGACGCGTGCGATGGTCCACGCATAATATTTCTTCGGATTAGCAAAGAGAACCGTTGTCTATTTGAAAAAAAAAACGAACTTATACGCGTCAGTTGTCCTTTTGAAAAAAAAAAGAACTTATACGCGTTCGTGATTTGATCAATGAAATAAATAGAATTTGAATGGCGCTAAATTTATCTAGGAGCATACGTGAAATAACAATCAAATTTATATATACTAGCAAATATATGCTCCCTCCGGTCGCATTTTTTTGCTAGGCTGTAGCGTCAGAAATGAACGCTCACGCGTAAACCGATGGAGCCCCAGTCATATTTCTGTGGTGGTTTGATTTTCTGTATTTATGATCAAGAATATTTTTAGTTGAAAATAAAGAAAAAAAAAATTCGACCCGACCCCCAATTTTTGTTGTACCCTCGCCCATAAATAGAAAGACCTTTAGTTTAAAAACAAAGGAAACATTTTTTTGTACGCCCCTCAATTTTTTTATATTACCATTCATAGAAATATTTTTTAGTTAAGAAAAGAAAAAAAGACATTTTTTTGATCGCCTTCCCCCAATTTTTTTTATCCTTCCCCCATACATATAAATATTTTTAATTAAAAAGGGGAAAAAACCCTATCCCTAACTCTAACCTTGACCCTAACTGTAACGACGGAGTCAAAGTTAGCGTGGGTCCTAAAATGAAAAAGCACCAAAAAATCAAATACAGTGAACACAGTGTGTGTCTGTGTGTTTGTTTAATGACCTTATTTTAATTAAACAATTTGATTCTACAATCAGTTGTATACTTTTCCAGTACAATGTGTTAGTTTATTTTGTTGACATTAAAGGAAAAAAAATCACATTTTTATTTTTAATAAATAAAACATGGAATCATAAATTCAGTTGAGGTCATGAAAAAATGATAAGATTGGATATGAAAGTATTAAGAAATCAAATACAGTTAACACGAATAGTTTTTTTAATTCTCGGAAAGAAAAAGTTTACCGTAACTGAATTCGTTGTAGTGTGTGTGTGTATGTGTGTGTGTGTGTGTGTGTGCGTGTCTTTATATAGTAATTTTTAAATCAATTATTATTTTAATTAAACAATTTGATTTAATAAATTTGTGTTTTAAAACATAATGGCTAATAAGATTAAGAAAATAATCAAACTTAGGACGGTTTTAAAAATGGAAAACTGAGCACGGTGAATGCCAGCGTTGTTGTTTACATATTTAACGTGCCATATTAACGCCAGCTGTTTAATCAGATCGTCATATTTAATTACCGGAGGGAGGGAGGACACCACTGATTAAACAGCCAATGACTTTGCAATTTTAACGGTACTCGCCATTGAAATGGTTTAGAAAACACGCCGGTTATGAAGAAAATGGCTTTAATTAATTGTATGAATAATTTTTATTAATATAACTTTATCGGAAAATATTGTAAATACATATGTAAATTTGATAATAGCAGTTATAAGTGTATATTTGTAAATATGAATTTAATTGAAGGTTTAAAGGAATGACTTATGTTAATGGCAAAACTCATCTGGTGTCTGAACGACTTTTAATGAACGTATATAAAGAATTTCAAAAAGATTAGTTTCAGTAAAATAGTCATACTGGAGTTTCGGCTTCAGACAGACAGATACATAAACTCCATTATTAATAGATATATATTCCATGATAAATGCCAGTATACTGAAATCATATGCCCTTAATAGGGTTAAGATGAAAATTCATATACACTAAATGTACAAAATCAATGAAATTCCCAAATGTTTACACTTTTATTGTCATTAAGGGTATGCGAGCACAACAGGGCTATGTATTTTACTGGTAGGAATTTTTCTTCAGCGCACCTCACACACTTCATCCACTCATGCATAGAGATTTATACTGCAGTGATGTGATAATGAAATGGCTTGGTTGATATGTAGTCATACCCTTAATGACAATAAAAGTGTAAAAATTTGGGAACTTCCTTGCTTTTGTACATTTAGTGTATATGAATTTTCATCTTAACCCAATTAAGGGCATATGATTTCAGTATACTGGCATTTATCATGGAATGTCACTACTTTTGTAAAGGCTATGCCTCAAGACAATGGCAATTTTTAAGGTTTTTTTTAATTCTCTGGAAAACTAAGGTATATGGTAAACTGACATTGAAATGCCATCAACTAGACCCTAGAACCTCTATCTCTGCCAAAAATCAGCTGAATCCATCAAATAGTTGATGAGATACAGGGTGGCACACACGTAGTACGTACACACGGATAACACAAAATCACTCCTGACCTTTCTGGATCTCTGGGTTGCCTTGACTAATGATGCTGAAATTCGACACACTTATAGAACCTATCAAATGAGAATGTTGTGCAAAGTTTTAAATAATTTGGTTTATTGGTTTTTGAGTTATGACTGATCAAGGAAATGAGATTTCTAGCATAGGTCGTTTTTGAAGTCTATTAAGGGATAGAGCGTTATCGCGCCTCCCTTGATATATATATATATATATATATATATATATATATATATATATATATATATATATATATATATATATATATATATAGTGTATTTTAGTTTCAGAGTTCAGTAACTCAATAGAGCGTAGTCGTATAAACGTATGTTCATGGCAAGTCAACTACATAAAAATCTGTGTGTCCTTCTCGAGAGAAATTATATGGGTTAAATCCATGGATTTAGATTGTTTTCAAAGTTACGAATGCTCACTTCAACTTCTAATCAATCAGCGTCCTGAGTTTTACTGCGCCTTCAAAAACTATTTGTGTCATTCCACCAATACAATTTCTTACTTTCGGTTTAAACAGTTTTTGCTGCTTTTATTCTTTAAGTGCGACAAACAAAGAATGTACTACCCTGCCAGGAATGGTCCGATATATTAAACGAAAAACGAAACTTGTCATGTGAATTGTGTAAAATAGCAAATACATACAAATGGGCGCATTGTAAAAAAGGGAATTATATTCAAGTATCACTCAGAAGTGGAAAACGAAACTTGTCATGTGAACTATGTAAAATAGCAAATACATACAAATGGGCGCATTGTAAAAAAGGGAATTATACTCCAGTATCACTCAGAAGTGGAAAACGAAACTTGTGATGTGAATTATGTCAAATAGCAAATACATACAAATGGGCGCATTGTAAAAAAGGGAATTATATTCAAGTATCACTTAGAAGTGGAAAACGAAACTTGTCATGTGAACTATGTTAAATAGCAAATACATACAAATGGGCACATTGTAAAAAAGGGAATTATACTCCAGTATCACTCAGAAGTGGAAAACGAAACTTGTGATGTGAATTATGTAAAATAGCAAATACATACAAATGGGCGCATTGTAAAAAAAGGAATTATACTCCAGTATCACTCAGAAGTGGAAAACGAAACTTGTGATGTGAATTATGTCAAATAGCAAATACATACAAATGGGCGCATTGTAAAAAAGGGAATTATACTCCAGTATCACTCAGAAGTGGAAAACGAAACTTGTGATGTGAATTATGTCAAATAGCAAATACATACAAATGGGCGCATTGTAAAAAAGGGAATTATATTCAAGTATCACTCAGAAGTGGAAAACGAAACTTGTCATGTGAACTATGTAAAATAGCAAATACATACAAATGGGCGCATTGTAAAAAAGGGAATTATACTCCAGTATCACTCAGAAGTGGAAAACGAAACTTGTGATGTGAATTATGGGCGCATTGTAAAAAAGGGAATTATATTCCAGTATCCCCCAAAACAAAGTTATTTTGTTTATATGGATTTGACTTCCTGATATGAATATAAACCTATTCCCCAAATTCTCATTAGAAAATTTGAGCTTGCTGCGCTTTGAAACATCAAACAGTACTACATATGTATGTCACCACTGAGAGAAGTGTTTGGCAAATACTCTCATGTATTTTTTACAATTCGATTTCATTAACATATTTGATACTTCACTGGAAACATTGTACTTTTTGCATTCACTTATTAATAACGTTATTTTATTAGTGTCAAGCTAAAATCCTTTTCAAAGAAAATCATTAGAAAAAAATGACATTTCTATCCTATTTAAATGTTGTTATACAGCGTCTCTAAATCGATACGCATTATCGATTTTAGATGTATTGTTTATCTGTATATCGCCATATCTACCATTTCAAAGCATTCTAGAAGTACAAATATTTCTTACCAAGATGAAACGTGACTTCTTTGAAGCAATTGTTACATCAGTTCTTGTATATGGAAGTAGCACCTGGACTTTCACTAAAAAGAAATTGATGGTGTGTAAACCAGAATGCTAAAGGCTGCGCATAACATCTCCTGAAAACAGCACTCTACGAGCAAACATTTCTGATACCTCAGCTTGATCAGAGAGAGAAGAACCAGATTTGCTGGACATTGCCGAAGGACTAAGGATGGAATCATTCTTTTGTGGATGCCAAAACAGGGACGCGGCTCAATGGAGAGACTGTATAGAACCTACATCAAGCAACTAGCAGAAGATTCACAATGAACCTATTGGTGTAATGGGTGATAGAGCGAGATGGATGGTGTGAGAGTAAGGAAGATCCGTGATACTACCAAGACTAGATGATAAATGATGACTCACTAAAACAATGATTGATTTCAGGGCCGACATTGGCAGATAGAGCAAGAAGGAGTGATAGTCAGGAGGATCCGTGACACTACCGCGACTAGATGATGATGAACCGCTTGAATTACTTAATGCTGAAACACAATACGTGTTTTTCAAAACGATTTAATCTAAGTGGTTAGGTAGAGTTTCGAAATAGAGACCTTATCGATACTCTTTATTTGTTTTCAATTTTTGAAAAAATATTACAAATTAGATATCAAAAGTAATCATTTTATTTATCTTCCTCCCACAAGGTAAGATGTGACACAAGGTCGGGAAAGTGGGATTTGAAAAGTCAACGCCCGAGATGGTGAGCACTCTGGCCTGCAAAAAATGCCTGGGCAGCCCCGTCGGCATTTCCCGGTAGGGGCGCCTCAGGCAGTAAGCGATAAACTTACTCCACCCCAGAGAGGGGAGGCAAAGCCTGGGAGGGTGGATCTCCTAGAACTGCACAGGACAAACCCACAGATCGGTGGAATCAAGACCCAAGAGCCAAGACGATACCGGTCTATAGGGTGTAGTATCCATCGGAATAGATACTACAGTTTGATCTTGGCCAAGGCCCCCTGGCTGAACTCACATCATATTATTATAGATTAGGTATTAATGAATACGATTTTCAAGCTAAAAATGTTTTCTCTTGGCGTTTGAATATTTGAAGAAGGTTTATATTAAACCGAAACGTTCTATGAATGACATATAACATTCAAAGCTTTTCTAGTAATGTTCATACTATACTAGCAGGAATACCCGACGTTGCTCAGGATTGAATGAGGATCACTACTGTACTTTTTCACTACGCGCATACCACCATATCACTTTCTTTGTTTTTACTGCCCCCTTTCTTCCAGTTTCTCACCCTCTGATGATATAGTCGATAACTTAAATGTTGGAAATCTCTCTGAATTAGTGTCTTATACATATGGTTTAAATGGCATTACATTATTATATACTTATTTGAAGTTTTAAAGGGGGGTTCACTTAGAGGTGAGGGCACGTAGATATTCGGCACATAGAGGGTAACGTAGAGATTTGGGACAACTTTCATTGTCTTACCCGAAGAATTGTATACGTATGATATATTTGTTCTTCTGAGAATATAGAAGGTATTTACCCCGCTCCCACCGCGGGGAGATGTGGGATAATGCCGGAAGTTGGGGATGGTAGGCAAGCACAAAAGTGGTAGACCACTCTAGCCCCATAAAAACCTACCTGAGCAGCTTCGTCGGCATTTCCTGGTAAGGGGTGCCACATGCGATTATCCATGAACTAACTAAACATCTTTTATATTCTCAGGAGGATAACACGTTTTCACGTGTTAATCAATCGATTTATCACAGTTAATATTATGTGTTGTAACTCATATCATGTTTAAAGTTGCAACATGTCCTGTGCAGTTCTAGGAAGTCCATCCTCCCAGCCTTTGCCTTCTCACCCTTTGAGAAAGGGGTTAGTTTATTGCTAATTGCCTGAGGCGCCCCCACCGGGGAATGCCGACGGGGCTGTCCAGGCAATTTTTTTAAAGGTAATAGGTGCTCTTCCTCTAGGGTGCTGACTTATCAAATCACACTTTTCCGACCTTGTGTCACATTTTACTTTGTGGGAGGTAGATAAATACCAATATCCACTTCATGATTTTAACTGCATACGTGTTGAGAATATGTCCTTTTTCCGCGCACGTGGCAACAACTGTCTGTCTGTATTCTCGTATTGACGAATGCGGGGCACGTGTCAGAAAAGCAAACTAAAAGAAACAGTTAACATTATTAATTTATTGTTTATTAAAAACTGTGTTCTGCGGCTGCGGTGGTAAAATGACATCCCGTAGCTGCAATCAGTCCTCCATGATAGTCCCAGGCCATCTGGCCTTGTCATTCGCAAGTTGTTGTAGGCAATGAAGTTGTTTCGCTGTACGTAGTGGTCCTAGTCCCGCCTGCTTGAGGTCAGCACGTAGTGTGCCCTGCAGATTTGTGCAGTGCCGTCCTAGTCGCGGTTGATAGGCTTGCGAACCAATAACGGCAAAGTCTAGTGCCCTCTGTGCGGGAGTGTCAGGGTCCATTCGTAGGACATGGCCTAACATAGACCATCTTTCTTCAGCGACCTTTGTGGAGAGGGGTTTTTCGTTGAACAGCTCGTACAGTGCCTTGTTGCTGATAAGTTTGTTCGGCCAGCAGTGACCTGTGATGGAACGGAGGTGTCTATGGTTGCACGCATCCAGCTTGTCAAGCATGGCTTTTGTTATTGCCCAGCTGTTGCTATTGTAGAGCATGATGGATACGTAGTACGCGTTATAGAGACGGAGTCTAGTCTTCAACGGGATCTTGGTTCGTCGGCTCTAGAGTTTATGTAATGAATGAAACGCTACATTGCCATATGTACAGCGGTAGTGTAGTGTAGTTTTAACATATGACGTTTAAGTTTGTTTACAATTTGTGGCGTGTATTAGAAACGCCGACGAGACATGACCACCCGGTTAAAGACATGGAAATACATAAAGGTGCACAAAGGAAGCGGCGCTTCTTCGGTATTTATCCAAAACCCTTTTTTTTCATTCATATGGATCAATATGTTTTCTCTTTTCTGTGTACTATTACCTGTCACGTCTCTTGAGAATTCCGTTATTTTTCCTCTATAAATGTAACCTAAAATGATCACCCACTTTATGACCACCATCGATTTGACCATTATTTTCTGTGTACAATTATCTATTAGAACCGCCGACGAGACATGAACACATGGTTATAGACATAGAAATACATGTTCTTTTCTGTCTACAATTACCGAGTATGTAATAGAGAATTCCGTTTTTTTTAGTCAATATTGTTTTATTTATTTAGAGTTGGTGATCAGCTTCCTATATAAAATCAACGTAAAATGATCACCCGTTTTCTTGCCATAACCAATTTTAGGACAGAATAGCGCGCAAATAATAATAATATTACTTTTTTATATTATAATGTAGTAACTAGTTTTTTGCGGGAATGGGGTCGTCCGTAGACATATTTGTGTGTGTGATGGAGAGGAGTAACTAATTGTTGTCAATATTTCCTTTTGTGTTTCGGACGAGTGCAGAAGTTTCTTTTCTTTTGAAATGTAGTTTTTACATGTTTTAAAATTAAAAACTACATTTTTTAAGTTCGCCTTTTTTAGGCTCTTAGTATTTTTTCTTTAAAAGGAGATTATACAACTCAGGTGCGGGGCTTAACGAGCGTTGCTCATTTGCCAGTTTCAGCTGCATCAGCAAATTAGTGCATGTAGCCTTCATTTGGGTATCGTTTCTGGCGGTGCTCGAAAGGGGAGGGGGAAGACATGGCTAGAGCTCAGACATTAAGATGACAAGGTTAGGGTTAGGGTTTAAGGTTTAAGGTTTAAGGTTTAAGGTTTAGGGTTAGAGTTAGGGTTAGGGGTAAGGTAGGGGTAAAGGTTTATAGTTAAGAGTAATATTGGGGTTAGGGTTAGTATTAGGGTCAGGGTAAGGGTTAGCGTTAGGGTTAGGGTTTAGGGTTAGGGTTCAAGGTAAGGGTCAAGGTTAGGGTTAGGGTAAGGGTTTAAGGTTCAGGGTTTAAGGTTTAGGGTTAGCGTTAGAGGTAAGGGTTTAAGGTTAGGATTAGTATTAGGGTTTAGGGTTTAGGGCCAGGGTTTGTATAGGGTTAAGGGTAAGAGTTAAGGGTTAGGGTTAAGGTTTAGGGTTAGGGTAAGGGTTGAAGGTTTAGGGTTTACTGTTTTAAGTTTTGTGGTTAGGGTTGGTATTAGGGTTAAGGGTCAGGGTTAGGGTTTAGGGTCAGGGTTAAAGGTTAGGGGTAGGGTTAGGGTTAGGGGTTAGGGTTAGGGGTTAGGGTTAGGGTTAGTGTTAGAGTTTAGGTTTAGAGTTTAGGCTTTAGGGTTTCGGGTTAGAGGACGAGTGTTTCCAAATTACAAACAAGAAGAAAAACTCAATGCAAAAAAATAATGTTACGTTGTGAATTGACTACTTTACGGAAATTCTCGAGTCAAAAACAAAAACTAATAATATATGACTTCTTGCTGTTCTGCACAATTACTTTGGAACTGTAGAAAAAAATGGTCGGTTCAAAATGAACCCCTTCCTAAAAATATTACGGTTGTAAAATAAAAGATAAAATAAAAAAACACAAAATAACTGATAAAATAAAAATTAAAAAAATAATAATTAAGTTACACATTTTTCCAGAAATCGACTATTTTACGGTAACTCTTATAGGAAAATATTGCCTCACTCTAAAAATCTAAAATATTGTGTAAAACATCGAAAATCAAAAAATCAAACTGAATTTTATAGCGAAATAATAGGTAAGTGTATACAACAAAAGAAAACAATTGATCCGTAAAAATATTTAAATAAGTGGTGGGTAAATACCTAACAAACAACAAGAGGGCAAGTAGAAAAACTGATTTCTAAACAACAAATACAATGTTTCATGACAATAAAAATGCACGAGAGACGAAATAAATGTGTGTAAATGTTTTATAACCTCGTAATTTAGTTTAATTATAAATAATAACTTGTAAATAAATGGATGAGCTATCAAGAGAAACGTTTAACAGATTTATCAAAACTGAACACAGAATGAATTAATGAGTTAATTGGCCGCTGGACGCGATTGATATATTCACAGTCTGACGCAGTGGTCGTTGTTTTCTTTCTCCCCGGGCAGACAACCCTTTTTCCAAGGGCTATAACTCTTAACTCCCGAAATGGTTCAAGGGAGGTAATTCCGTTTTCGTTAGGTGTCCTAACAAAATGCTATTGTCATGTAAAGTTACATACATTGTCCCAACATTGGTGATGATAAACTCTGAGAAAATACGAACAAAGTCGTTTTGTTACTTGATCACTGTCTGGAAGTAGGTTGATTCGATTAGAAAAAAATAGCCCAGCGATTCAAACAACGTATAACTAGATTAAATGCTTTTCAATAAGAGACAGAGTCTCGTTTTTTTTAATTTTAAATTCCATTAAACTCACACACAATGATTATGATGTTATATACGATAACGTATATAACTCAAAACAGTGACTAAACTAAGTTAGATGGACGCAGGCGACTGAATTTTCTATTTCGCTCGCAGCCAATCGATGGACGCCTCATAGACAGACACGAAATACTTATGCGTACTGCCATGAATAACTTCGTCTGACGCGACGCCATTCAGGCCTTTGGTCTCACGAATTCGCTAATCTAGTTAAATGTAGCCTTTTGATAATTGAAGCCGGGAGAAGTGTCTGATGAAAGGCAACGATTGTTGATTCCAATTATGCCCGTTTGCGGTTTTAAAGTACGCATAAGTATATGCATATTTATACGCACGGAACTTTAATAGCAATACTCTATTGTAAATATACATTATTTATATATAACTTTATTTACTTGCTTCCCGCGACAGCAAGATGTGTCAGAATTCCGAAAGGTGAGGAAAACCAGCCCTCGAATAAGAGTGTACAAAACAAAGGAGGTGTTTACCCACTAGTTTATGAACTCAATTTTTTTAAATTTCTCAAAACGAGGGCGTTTTTTTATGGAAATCGACCCAGACAAGGCATGAAGCCACTTGCTGTAAGGAGCTAAAAAGAACGAAAGATGGTTATCGCAGACAGGAGATATCTATTAACTTTAGTCTTGAAAAGACCAAGGCTATATGTAGGAGGAAAACAGTCAACAGGTCCTTCGACAAGTTTGCAGTTCTTGGAAAGAAGTCACTGAAATAGGAATAAAAAGAAGCCACTGAAATAGGAATAAAAAGAAGTCACTGAAATAGGAATAAAAAGAAGTCACTGAAATAGGAATAAAAAGAAGTCACTGAAATAGGAATAAAAAGAAGTCACTGAAATAGGAATAAAAAGAAGTCACTGAAATAGGAATAAAAAGAAGTCACTGAAATAGGTATAAAAACAGCGCATTGGTGAAGACCACTAGACCAACGAGTCAAACGAGCTGGAACAAAGGAAGCAGGAAATAGATCAAACACTTCTAAAAAAACACACATGCTATTATAGTATTTATAAAAATTACTTAGACTAGCAACACCACGTTTGTGAGATAGAGAGTGCAGAGAAGAAGAAAGAGTGGGCCAACTAAATTACATCCACATCTCTGAACCTTATCAACAACCCTCAAATGAGACAGAGATTAACCAGCCCAAATATGACAACAGTACTCAACACAATGTCTGATAGTAGATGCGTATAGATAGATAATATCCTCAGATTTGAGAAAGTGTTTGGCGCGATGGAGAAAAGCAGGATAAAACGAAACAAGCTATTTCGTACCCCAATCCACAACCGAACCCAAGTCGACCTCTAGATCAGTTACACATTCCAACTGATCCCAGGTAGATGTTCGGGAAGCAACACCAGAATAGAGAGTGGTATCATCAGCATAGCTGTTAATTTTCTGAACAATATTCTCTGGAAGATCATTGATATAGAGAAGAAACAGAGCTTTGAGTTGCACTTCTAAAGCCCTGAAGGCTCTGGGTCTCAAACATTCGCTAATTTCGTTGGATACAATTCATGAGGTTTTCAATAAAATTAAACAAAGGATTCTAAGATAAGGTTTAGTAGCACTATATCTTGACTTTTATGTTCGCAAGGGTGCATAAAAGTGGTTCACATGGCTGGTATTCTTCTAGTTTGATTCTAAGGTGAGATCTATAAGAAGTTTACTAGTTTAATTCTATAAGAAGTTTACTAGTTTGATTCTATAAGAAGTTTACTAGTTTGATTCTATAAGAAGTTTACTAGTTTGATTCCATAAGAAGTTTACTAGTTTGATCCCATAAGAAGTTTACTAGTTTGATTCTATAAGAAGTTTACTAGTTTGATTCCATAAGAAGTTTACTAGTTTGATTCTATAAGAAGTTTACTAGTTTGATTCTATAAGAAGTTTACTAGTTTGATTCTATAAGAAGTTTACTAGTTTGATTCTATAAGAAGTTTACTAGTTTGATTCTATAAGAAGTTTACTAGTTTGATTCTATAAGAAGTTTACTAGTTTGATTCCATAAGAAGTTTACTAGTTTGATTCTATAAGAAGTTTACTAGTTTGATCCCATAAGAAGTTTACTAGTTTGATTCTATAAGAAGTTTACTAGTTTGATTCTATAAGAAGTTTACTAGTTTGATTCTATAAGTAGTTTACTAGTTTGATTCTATAAGAAGTTTACTAGTTTGATTCTATAAGAAGTTTACTAGTTTGATTCTATAAGAAGTTTACTAGTTTGATTCCATAAGAAGTTTACTAGTTTGATTCTATAAGAAGTTTACTAGTTTGATCCCATAAGAAGTTTACTAGTTTGATTCTATAAGAAGTTTACTAGTTTGATTCTATAAGAAGTTTACTAGTTTGATTCTATAAGAAGTTTACTAGTTTGATTCTATAAGAAGTTTACTAGTTTGATTCCATAAGAAGTTTACTAGTTTGATTCTATAAGAAGTTTACTAGTTTGATTCCATAAGAAGTTTACTAGTTTGATCCCATAAGAAGTTTACTAGTTTGATTCTATAAGAAGTTTACTAGTTTGATTCCATAAGAAGTTTACTAGTTTGATTCCATAAGAAGTTTACTAGTTTGATTCTATAAGAAGTTTACTAGTTTGATTCTATAAGAAGTTTACTAGTTTGATTCTATAAGAAGTTTACTAGTTTGATTCTATAAGAAGTTTACTAGTTTGATTCTATAAGAAGTTTACTAGTTTGATTCCATAAGAAGTTTACTAGTTTGATTCTATAAGAAGTTTACTAGTTTGATCCCATAAGAAGTTTACTAGTTTGATTCTATAAGAAGTTTACTAGTTTGATTCTATAAGAAGTTTACTAGTTTGATTCTATAAGAAGTTTACTAGTTTGATTCTATAAGAAGTTTACTAGTTTGATTCCATAAGAAGTTTACTAGTTTGATCCCATAAGAAGTTTACTAGTTTGATTCTATAAGAAGTTTACTAGTTTGATTCCATAAGAAGTTTACTAGTTTGATTCTATAAGAAGTTTACTAGTTTGATTCTATAAGAAGTTTACTAGTTTGATTCTATAATAAGTTTACTAGTTTGATTCTATAAGAAGTTTACTAGTTTGATTCTATAAGAAGTTTACTAGTTTGATTCTATAAGAAGTTTACTAGTTTGATTCCATAAGAAGTTTACTAGTTTGATTCCAGAAGAAGTTTACTAGTTTGATTCTATAAGAAGTTTACTAGTTTGATTCTATAAGAAGTTTACTAGTTTGATTCCATAAGAAGTTTACTAGTTTGATTCTATAAGAAGTTTACTAGTTTGATTCTATAGGAAGTTTACTAGTTTGATTCTATAAGAAGTTTACTAGTTTGATTCCATAAGAAGTTTACTAGTTTGATTCTATAAGAAGTTTACTAGTTTGATTCTATAAGAAGTTTACTAGTTTGATTCCATAAGAAGTTTACTTGTTTGATTCTATAAGAAGTTTACTAGTTTGATTCTATAAGAAGTTTACTAGTTTGATTCTATAAGAAGTTTACTAGTTTGATTCCATAAGAAGTTTACTAGTTTGATTCTATAAGAAGTTTACTAGTTTGATTCCATAAGAAGTTTACTAGTTTGATTCTATAAGAAGTTTACTAGTTTGATTCTATAAGAAGTTTACTAGTTTGATTCTATAAGAAGTTTACTAGTTTGATTCCATAAGAAGTTTACTAGTTTGATTCTATAAGAAGTTTACTAGTTTGATTCTATAAGAAGTTTACTAGTTTGATTCCATAAGAAGTTTACTAGTTTGATTCCATAAGAAGTTTACTAGTTTGATTCTATAGGAAGTTTACTAGTTTGATTCTATAAGAAGTTTACTAGTTTTATTCTATAAGAAGTTTACTAGTTTGATTCTATAAGAAGTTTACTAGTTTGATTCTATAAGAAGTTTACTAGTTTGATTCTATAAGAAGTTTACTAGTTTGATTCTATAAGAAGTTTACTAGTTTGATTCCATAAGAAATTTACTAGTTTGATTCTATAAGAAGTTTACTGGTTTGGTTCCATAAGAGGTTTACTAGTTTGATTCTATAAGAAGTTAACTAGTTTGATTCTATAAGAAGTTTACTAGTTTGATTCCATAATAAGTTTACTAGTTTGATTCTATAAGAAGTTTACTAGTTTGATTCTATAAGAAGTTTACTAGTTTGATTCCATAAGAAGTTTACTAGTTTGATTCTATAAGAAGTTTACTAGTTTGATTCTATAAGAAGTTTACTAGTTTGATTCCATAAGAAGTTTACTAGTTTGATTCCATAAGAAGTTTACTAGTTTGATTCTATAGGAAGTTTACTAGTTTGATTCTATAAGAAGTTTACTAGTTTGATTCTATAAGAAGTTTACTAGTTTGATTCTATAGGAAGTTTACTAGTTTGATTCTATAAGAAGTTTACTAGTTTTATTCTATAAGAAGTTTACTAGTTTGATTCCATAAGAAGTTAACTAGTTTGATTCCATAAGAAGTTTACTAGTTTGATTCTATAAGAAGTTTACTAGTTTGATTCCAGAAGAAGTTTACTAGTTTGATTCTATAAGAAGTTTACTAGTTTGATTCTATAAGAAGTTTACTAGTTTGATTCTATAAGAAGTTTACTAGTTTGATTCCAGAAGAAGTTTACTAGTTTGATTCTATAAGAAGTTTACTAGTTTGATTCCATAAGAAGTTTACTAGTTTGATTCTATAAGAAGTTTACTAGTTTGATTCTATAGGAAGTTTACTAGTTTGATTCTATAAGAAGTTTACTAGTTTGATTCTATAAGAAGTTTACTAGTTTGATTCCATAAGAAGTTAACTAGTTTGATTCTATAAGAAGTTTACTAGTTTGATTCTATAGGAAGTTTACTAGTTTGATTCTATAAGAAGTTTACTAGTTTGATTCCATAAGAAGTTTACTAGTTTGATTCTATAGGAAGTTTACTAGTTTGATTCTATAAGAAGTTTACTAGTTTTATTCTATAAGAAGTTTACTAGTTTGATTCCATAAGAAGTTTACTAGTTTGATTCTATAGGAAGTTTACTAGTTTGATTCTATAAGAAGTTTACTAGTTTTATTCTATAAGAAGTTTACTAGTTTGATTCCATAAGAAGTTAACTAGTTTGATTCCATAAGAAGTTTACTAGTTTGATTCTATAAGAAGTTTACTAGTTTGATTCCAGAAGAAGTTTACTAGTTTGATTCTATAAGAAGTTTACTAGTTTGATTCTATAAGAAGTTTACTAGTTTGATTCTATAAGAAGTTTACTAGTTTGATTCCAGAAGAAGTTTACTAGTTTGATTCTATAAGAAGTTTACTAGTTTGATTCCATAAGAAGTTTACTAGTTTGATTCTATAAGAAGTTTACTAGTTTGATTCTATAGGAAGTTTACTAGTTTGATTCTATAAGAAGTTTACTAGTTTGATTCTATAAGAAGTTTACTAGTTTGATTCCATAAGAAGTTAACTAGTTTGATTCTATAAGAAGTTTACTAGTTTGATTCTATAGGAAGTTTACTAGTTTGATTCTATAAGAAGTTTACTAGTTTGATTCCATAAGAAGTTTACTAGTTTGATTCTATAAGAAGTTTACTAGTTTGATTCTATAAGAAGTTTACTAGTTTGATTCCATAAGAAGTTTACTTGTTTGATTCTATAAGAAGTTTACTAGTTTGATTCCATAAGAAGTTTACTAGTTTGATTCTATAAGAAGTTTACTAGTTTGATTCCATAAGAAGTTTACTAGTTTGATTCCATAAGAAGTTTACTAGTTTGATTCTATAAGAAGTTTACTGGTTTGGTTCCATAAGAGGTTTACTAGTTTGATTCTATAAGAAGTTAACTAGTTTGATTCTATAAGAAGTTTACTAGTTTGATTCCATAAGAAGTTTACTAGTTTGATTCTATAAGAAGTTTACTAGTTTGATTCTATAAGAAGTTTACTAGTTTGATTCCATAAGAAGTTTACTAGTTTGATTCCATAAGAAGTTTACTAGTTTGATTCTATAGGAAGTTTACTAGTTTGATTCTATAAGAAGTTTACTAGTTTTATTCTATAAGAAGTTTACTAGTTTGATTCTATAAGAAGTTTACTAGTTTGATTCTATAAGAAGTTTACTAGAATTATTAATCGAAAATGTCCGATCTTTTATTTTTTATTTTGATCAACTTATTATTTGGATGGGGTTAAGATATAATGGCATGACCTTTGAAACTAATTCAAGAAATCGACTTGTATATCATTACCCAAACTATTTTAACCCTAAATATATCATTCATATGCAAAACATTGAACAATCTGAGCAAAAACGAGATATGTACATTTTGAAACATTTGAATTGCATGAAGGTTTTATTTATTGGAAAATCATCCGCGTCAAGGAATCACATTTATTTCAAGCAGCAAAGTTGAATAATGAATATTGGAAAAGTTTGCTGACGCTGATTTATGTTTTAAAACAATAATCTTTCTCACGCATACATAAATGCTGGGTTTTTTCTTTTATATCTAACATAAAATTATCTTGTGAGATTTTAAAAGTCGGACCTGAATACCATTTACGTTGATAGATCTATATTTGATTCTGACTGGCCAATTTTTTATTTGTTTTGTTGTACTCTATTATTTGACCCGCCCTCTCCAAGAAACATTTACATAGTTTAGGTTTCTTTTGAAAATTAATAATTTTGAGTTCGGAAGGATTTTCAAATGGGCACATTCTTCGCTAACACCTTTAAACAACTCTTACGTCATTAAAAAACACATTTCACCAGTTTCCTTTTATATTGGGGATAGCAGCAAAAAAGTAAGAGAATAAGTACGGATAACACACAAAAAAATAATTAAAAAATGTATTGTTTAACCCCTTTAAAATATTATAGCATCCAAAGAGCATTTGAGACACGTGACGCTTTATGAATTCATAAAAGATAACCGTTGCCAAAACAACTCAAAATATTCACTCAGCTTTAGAAGAATAATGCCCGAATAAAACAAAAAAAACGTGCAGAAGATGGTTTACAAATTTCAGAAAATGAAATGTATCTGTTCATCATGAAGACAGATAAGGACGTTCAGTTGTATTTGATGAATAGCTCGTTGTGGCATGACTTATAGAACATCCATCAGTTAAAGAATCGGCAATGAAGATTTCCCTAAACCATACCACCGTTCATCGGGATCTTCGACAACTTCAAAAATGCATGTCTCATAACTCGAGATTTACAGATCGTGTTTTATTCAAACTATTTTACGTGTGATCTTGCATGATTCTACTATAAGGCGTGATTCATAACCATGATTCTATTACGGTAGGTGATCTAGCAGCATTAGTCTATCAAAGCGCTTGAGCTACCAGCAGTACTCATCTATAATGTCACTTCGTAGTTACCATTACTCAGAGTTACTCGGTTAAACCTGTCATGTTTTCATCATTCAAAACATTGGTTTTGTTTTCATTTTGGAGTATGCTTTTTCAGGATTCAAAAACAATTGCAAACGTACGCCACTAATCGATAGAAGAATGGAGAAAAAGACATGACAGATCTAACGATCGAAGTGAGTAGACGCACCGCGTTATGCTCCCCAGCGTGGTGGGTTGAGAGTTCATGAAAACCATAAGCTATCCTAGATCTGGAAGGTTATTGTCGAGGCAGTTTTCAAAAAGTAGATCTGTTAACCAGTTAAGTTTTTTTTGCTCACAGAGTAATATGTTTTTGGAATAAGTTGCCAGATCGGATTGAGAACAGCAATTGCGTGGATCAGTTTAAGATGACGTTGGGTGAATTCAGAGAAAGTGGTAGGAGGGAGAAATTGAAGGGGCACTTTTGGGAGTTGTCAAATGAAATATTGGACATAATTTGATTTGGATATCGATACTGTACTGAGAGTTTAATTTCTTTTAACAGTTGAATTGAGAGGATAGTTAAAGGGAGATGCCCAAGGAGGCATAACAAACAAATAATAATAATAATAATAATAATAATAATAATAATAATAATAATAATAATAATAATAATAATAATAATTAAAATAATAATAATAATAATAATAATAATAATAATAATTAAAATAATAATAATAATAATAATAATAATTAAAATAATAATAATAATAATAATAATAATAATTAAAATAATAATAATAATAATAATAATTAAAATAATAATAATAATAATTAAAATAATAATAATAATAATAATAATAATAATAATAATAATTAAAATAATAATAATAATAATAATAATAATAATAATGTAATTAATTTTTTAACGGTTGAATTGAGAAGATAATAAAAGGGGAGATGCCCATGGAGGCATAGACAAACTACTACTACTACTACTACTACTACTACTACTACTACTACTACTACTACTACTACTAATAATAATATCAATAATAATAATAATAATAATAACAATAATAATAAAAAATAAAGATAATAACAATAACAATAATAATAACAATAATAATAATAACAATAATAACAATAATAACAATAATAGTAATAATAATAATAATAATAATAATAATAATAATATAATAATAAAACTAATGATAATAATATGATAATAATATAATAATAATAATAATAATATAATAATAATAATAATAATAATATAATAATAATAATAATAATAATAATAATAATAATTATAATAATATAATAATAATAATAAAAAAAATAATAATAATAATAACAATAATAATAATAACAACAAGAACAATAATAATAATAATAAAATAATAATAATAATAATAATAACAAGCGATATGTGCTAAAACAAAATGTCGACATTCTACATACAATCAATTTTAAGCTGTATCAGCCATTCTTTCTTATTTTCTATTTCTTCATTTGCTGCGACAGTTTTCGATTTGAAAACCAGTAAAAGACAGACGACTGTGTTACGTTACGTTGAACAAAACCTAATGAAGAGAATTTTAAATATTAAAATAATGTAATTTGGGATAATTCGGAGGAATTTGAGCATCCTCGCAGAAAAAAAAACAGATTTCTTTTTCCGAATAATTTGATTCGGTCAGTTTTCCGCGTTTATGACCTTATAAATTTATGGAAAATTCCGTGAAAAACTATAGAACTAATTCTGAGAAAACCAGGTGCATTACGGAATAGCGGAATAACGGAATAACACCATTAGTCGGTTTGTCTGCTATTAAATCACGGAATAACAGACAAAAAGTAACCCATACCATCCGGGACCAATATGAGTAAGCTAAGAGAGATTAATATAAAGAAAAAACAGAAGAGAAAGGGGGCAGAGGAAACAAGAGAGAAAGGGAAGCACATGTCTAAATACGAAACACAAGCAACCCTCAAATAGAAAGAAAAGCAATACAGAATAAGAAGACTTCCAAGATTTAGGATCAAAGTGTATGATCTGTTCTATCCTTGGTTAGAAACAGGCGAACTCCTTCTAGACTGATGCAAGTTTTATTCTTGTCCGAATTCTGAGTGCCCCTTTGAGGAGCTGGGTATGTGCCACATTAAAAACTGACTTCGTGTAAAACTTTCCCCTAGTATGGAATCAAGTAAATAGGAACATCAAAATAAAAGTAGACAGTAAATGGGTCCATTCGTAAGATACGCCCATTTAATCTGCGCGTTCAGCGCTGGAAAAACTTTTCAAACTCCATCGTAACAAACCGACGAAAATGGTACTTCAAACTTTTTGCGTGACTTTTCGACACAAATGATGTTTCAAATTTGATATGAGAAAATGCTATTTCATACTAAAGCGTGACAGACTGGCAAACCTACTATTTGAAACTTAAGCGTGACAGAGCAACCTAAAATACTATTTGAAACTTAAGCGTGACAGAGCAACCTAAAATACTATTTGAAACTTAAGCGTGACAGAGCAACCTAAAATACTATTTGAAACTTAAGCGTGACAGAGCAACCTAAAATACTATTTGAAACTTAAGCGTGACAGAGCAACCTAAAATACTATTTCAAACTTAAGCGTGACAGAGCAACTAAAAATACTATTTGAAACTTAAGCGTGACAGAGCAACCTAAAATACTATGACAAACTTAAGCGTGAGAGAGCAACCTAAAATACTATTTGAAACTTAAGCGTGACAGAGCAACCTAAAATACTATGACAAACTTAAGCGTGAGAGAGCAACCTAAAATACTATTTCAACCATAAGCGTGACAGAGCAACCTAAAATTCTATTTCAAACTTAAGCGTGGAAGAGCAACCTAAAATTCTATTTAAAACTTAAGCGTGACAGAGCAACCTAAAATTCTATTTCAAACTTAAGCGTGGCAGAGCAACCTAAAATACTATTTCAAACTTAAGCGTGGCAGAGCAACCTAAAATACTATTTCAAACTTAAGCGTGGCAGAGCAACCTAAAATACTATTTCAAACTTAAGCGTGGCAGAGCAACCTAAAATTCTCTTTCAAACTTAAGCGTGACAGAGCAACCTAAAATTCTATTTCAAACTTAAGCGTGGCAGAGCAACCTAAAATTCTATTTCAAACTTAAGCGTGGCAGAGCAACCTAAAATACTATTTCAAACTTAAGCGTGGCAGAGCAACCTAAAATTCTATTTAAAACTTAAGCGTGGCAGAGCAACCTAAAATTTTATTTCAAACTTAAGCGTGACAGAGCAACCTAAAATACTATTTCAAACTTAAGCGTGGCAGAGCAACCTAAAATTCTATTTCAAACTTAAGCGTGGCAGAGCAACCTAAAATTCTATTTCAAACTTAAGCGTGACAGAGCAACCTAAAATTCTATTTCAAACTTAAGCGTGACAGAGCAACCTAAAATACTATTTCAAACTTAAGCGTGACAGAGACACCTAAAATACTATTTCAAGCTTAAGCGTGACAGAGACACCTAAAATACTATTTGAAACTTAAGCGTGAAAGAGCAACCTAAAATACTATTTCAAAGTTAAGCGTGACAGAGCAACCTAAAATACTATTTCAAACTTAAGCGTGACAGAGCAACCTAAAATACTATTTCAAACTTAAGCGTGACAGAGCAACCTAAAATTCTATTTTAAACTTAAGCGTGACAGAGCAACCTAAAATTCTATTTCAAACTTAAGCGTGACAGAGCAACCTAAAATACTATTTCAAACTTAAGCGTGACAGAGCAACCTAAAATACTATTTCAACCTTAAGCGTGACAGAGCAACCTAAAATACTATTTCAAACTTAAGCGTGACAGAGCAACCTAAAATACTATGTCAAACTTAAGCGTGACAGAGCAACCTAAAATACTATTTCAACCTTAAGCGTGACAGAGACACCTAAAATACTATTTGAAACTTAAGCGTGACAGAGCAACCTAAAATTCTATTTCAAAGTTAAGCGTGACAGAGCAACCTAAAATTCTATTTCAAACTTAAGCGTGACAGAGCAACCTAAAATACTATTTCAAACTTAAGCGTGACAGAGCAACCTAAAATTCTATTTTAAACTTAAGCGTGGCAGAGCAACCTAAAATACTATTTCACACTTAAGCGTGACAGAGGAACCTAAAATACTATTTCAACCTTAAGCGTGACAGAGCAACCTAAAATACTATTTCAAACCTAAGCGTGACAGAGCAACCTAAAATACTATTTGAAACTTAAGCGTGACAGAGCAAACTAAAATACTATGTCAAACTTAAGCGTGACAGAGCAACCTAAAATACTATTTCAACCTTAAGCGTGGCAGAGCAACCTAAAATACTATTTCAAACTTAAGCGTGACAGAGCAACCTAAAATACTATTTGAAACTTAAGCGTGACAGAGCAACCTAAAATACTATTTCAAACTTAAGCGTGGCAGAGCAACCTAAAATACTATGTCAAACTTAAGCGTGACAGAGCAACCTAAAATACTATTTGAAACTTAAGCGTGACAGAGCAAGCTAAAATACTATTTCAAACTTAAGCGTGACAGAGCAACCTAAAATACTATTTCAAACTTAAGCGTGACAGAGCAACCTAAAATACTATTTGAAACTTAAGCGTGACAGAGCAACCTAAAATTCTATTTCAAACTTAAGCGTGACAGAGCAACCTAAAATACTATTTCAAACTTAAGCGTGACAGAGCAACCTAAAATACTATTTGAAACTTAAGCGTGACAGAGCAACCTAAAATACTATTTCAACCTTAAGCGTGGCAGAGCAACCTAAAATACTATTTCAAACTTAAGCGTGACAGAGCAACCTAAAATACTATTTGAAACTTAAGCGTGACAGAGCAACCTAAAATACTATTTGAAACTTAAGCGTGACAGAGCAACCTAAAATTCTATTTCAAACTTAAGCGTGACAGAGCAAGCTAAAATTCTATTTCAAACTTAAGCGTGACAGAGCAACCTAAAATACTATGTCAAACTTAAGCGTGACAGAGCAAGCTAAAATACTATTTCAAACTTAAGCGTGACAGAGCAACCTAAAATTCTATTTGAAACTTAAGCGTGACGGAGCAACCTAAAATTCTATTTCAAACTTAAGCGTGACAGAGCAACCTAAAATTCTATTTCAAACTTAAGCGTGACAGAGCAACCTAAAATTCTATTTCAAACTTAAGCGTGACAGAGCAACCTAAAATTCTATTTCAAACTTAAGCGTGACAGAGCAACCTAAAATTCTATTTCAAACTTAAGCGTGACAGAGCAACCTAAAATACTATGACAAACTTAAGCGTGACAGAACAACCTAAAATTCTATTTGAAACTTAAGCGTGACAGAGCAACCTAAAATACTATGACAAACTTAAGCGTGACAGAGCAACCTAAAATTCTATTTGAAACTTAAGCGTGACAGAGCAACCTTAAATTCTATTTCAAACTTAAGCGTGACAGAGCAACCTAAAATTCTATTTCAAACTTAAGCGTGACAGAGCAACCTAAAATACTATGACAAACTTAAGCGTGACAGAACAACCTAAAATTCTATTTCAAACTTAAGCGTGACAGAACAACCTAAAATTCTATTTCAAACTTAAGCGTGACAGAGCAACCTAAAATTCTATTTCAAACTTAAGCGTGACAGAGCAACCTAAAATTCTATTTCAAACTTAAGCGTGACAGAGCAACCTAAAATTCTATTTCAAACTTAAGTGTGGCAGAGCAACCTAAAATTCTATTTCAAACTTAAGCGTGGCAGAGCAACCTAAAATTCTATTTAAAACTTAAGCGTGACAGAGCAACCTAAAATTCTATTTCAAACTTAAGCGTGGCAGAGCAACCTAAAATACTATTTCAAACTTAAGCGTGGCAGAGCAACCTAAAATACTATTTCAAACTTAAGCGTGGCAGAGCAACCTAAAATACTATTTCAAACTTAAGCGTGGCAGAGCAACCTAAAATTCTATTTCAAACTTAAGCGTGACAGAGCAACCTAAAATTCTATTTCAAACTTAAGCGTGGCAGAGCAACCTAAAATTCTATTTCAAACTTAAGCGTGGCAGAGCAACCTAAAATACTATTTCAAACTTAAGCGTGGCAGAGCAACCTAAAATTCTATTTCAAACTTAAGCGTGGCAGAGCAACCTAAAATTCTATTTCAAACTTAAGCGTGACAGAGCAACCTAAAATACTATTTTAAACTTAAGCGTGACAGAGCAACCTAAAATACTATTTCAAACTTAAGCGTGACAGAGCAACCTAAAATTCTATTTTAAACTTAAGCGTGACAGAGCAACCTAAAATTCTATTTCAAACTTAAGCGTGACAGAGCAACCTAAAATACTATTTCAAACTTAAGCGTGACAGAGCAACCTAAAATACTATTTCAACCTTAAGCGTGACAGAGCAACCTAAAATACTATTTCAAACTTAAGCGTGACAGAGCAACCTAAAATACTATGTCAAACTTAAGCGTGACAGAGCAACCTAAAATACTATTTTAACCTTAAGCGTGACAGAGACACCTAAAATACTATTTGAAACTTAAGCGTGACAGAGCAACCTAAAATTCTATTTCAAAGTTAAGCGTGACAGAGCAACCTAAAATACTATTTCAAACTTAAGCGTGACAGAGCAACCTAAAATACTATTTCAAACTTAAGCGTGACAGAGCAACCTAAAATTCTATTTTAAACTTAAGCGTGGCAGAGCAACTTAAAATACTATTTCACACTTAAGCGTGACAGAGGAACCTAAAATACTATTTCAACCTTAAGCGTGACAGAGCAACCTAAAATACTATTTCAAACTTAAGCGTGACAGAGCAACCTAAAATACTATTTGAAACTTAAGCGTGACAGAGCAACCTAAAATACTATGTCAAACTTAAGCGTGACAGAGCAACCTAAAATACTATTTCAACCTTAAGCGTGGCAGAGCAACCTAAAATACTATTTCAAACTTAAGCGTGACAGAGCAACCTAAAATACTATTTGAAACTTAAGCGTGACAGAGCAACCTAAAATACTATTTCAAACTTAAGCGTGGCAGAGCAACCTAAAATACTATGTCAAACTTAAGCGTGACAGAGCAACCTAAAATACTATTTGAAACTTAAGCGTGACAGAGCAAGCTAAAATACTATTTCAAACTTAAGCGTGACAGAGCAACCTAAAATACTATTTCAAACTTAAGCGTGACAGAGCAACCTAAAATACTATTTGAAACTTAAGCGTGACAGAGCAACCTAAAATTCTATTTCAAACTTAAGCGTGACAGAGCAACCTAAAATTCTATTTCAAACTTAAGCGTGACAGAGCAACCTAAAATACTATTTGAAACTTAAGCGTGACAGAGCAACCTAAAATACTATTTCAACCTTAAGCGTGGCAGAGCAACCTAAAATACTATTTCAAACTTAAGCGTGACAGAGCAACCTAAAATACTATTTGAAACTTAAGCGTGACAGAGCAACCTAAAATACTATTTGAAACTTAAGCGTGACAGAGCAACCTAAAATTCTATTTCAAACTTAAGCGTGACAGAGCAAGCTAAAATTATATTTCAAACTTAAGCGTGACAGAGCAACCTAAAATACCATGTCAAACTTAAGCGTGACAGAGCAAGCTAAAATACTATTTCAAACTTAAGCGTGACAGAGCAACCTAAAATTCTATTTGAAACTTAAGCGTGACAGAGCAACCTAAAATTCTATTTCAAACTTAAGCGTGACAGAGCAACCTAAAATTCTATTTCAAACTTAAGCGTGACAGAGAAACCTAAAATTCTATTTCAAACTTAAGCGTGACAGAGCAACCTAAAATTCTATTTCAAACTTAAGCGTGACAGAGCAACCTACAATTCTATTTCAAACTTAAGCGTGACAGAGCAACCTAAAATACTATGACAAACTTAAGCGTGACAGAACAACCTAAAATTCTATTTGAAACTTAAGCGTGACAGAGCAACCTAAAATACTATGACAAACTTAAGCGTGACAGAGCAACCTAAAATTCTATTTGAAACTTAAGCGTGACAGAGCAACCTTAAATTCTATTTCAAACTTAAGCGTGACAGAGCAACCTAAAATTCTATTTCAAACTTAAGCGTGACAGAGCAACCTAAAATACTATGACAAACTTAAGCGTGACAGAACAACCTAAAATTCTATTTCAAACTTAAGCGTGACAGAGCAACCTAAAATTCTATTTCAAACTTAAGCGTGACAGAGCAACCTAAAATTCTATTTCAAACTTAAGCGTGACAGAGCAACCTAAAATTCTATTTCAAACTTAAGCGTGACAGAGCAACCTAAAATTCTATTTCAAACTTAAGTGTGGCAGAGCAACCTAAAATTCTATTTCAAACTTAAGCGTGGCAGAGCAACCTAAAATTCTATTTAAAACTTAAGCGTGACAGAGCAACCTAAAATTCTATTTCAAACTTAAGCGTGGCAGAGCAACCTAAAATACTATTTCAAACTTAAGCGTGGCAGAGCAACCTAAAATACTATTTCAAACTTAAGCGTGACAGAGCAACCTAAAATACTATTTCAACCTTAAGCGTGACAGAGCAACCTAAAATACTATTTCAAACTTAAGCGTGACAGAGCAACCTAAAATACTATGTCAAACTTAAGCGTGACAGAGCAACCTAAAATACTATTTCAACCTTAAGCGTGACAGAGACACCTAAAATACTATTTGAAACTTAAGCGTGACAGAGCAACCTAAAATTCTATTTCAAAGTTAAGCGTGACAGAGCAACCTAAAATACTATTTCAAACTTAAGCGTGACAGAGCAACCTAAAATACTATTTCAAACTTAAGCGTGACAGAGCAACCTAAAATTCTATTTTAAACTTAAGCGTGGCAGAGCAACCTAAAATACTATTTCACACTTAAGCGTGACAGAGGAACCTAAAATACTATTTCAACCTTAAGCGTGACAGAGCAACCTAAAATACTATTTCAAACTTAAGCGTGACAGAGCAACCTAAAATACTATTTGAAACTTAAGCGTGACAGAGCAACCTAAAATACTATGTCAAACTTAAGCGTGACAGAGCAACCTAAAATACTATTTCAACCTTAAGCGTGGCAGAGCAACCTAAAATACTATTTCAAACTTAAGCGTGACAGAGCAACCTAAAATACTATTTGAAACTTAAGCGTGACAGAGCAACCTAAAATACTATTTCAAACTTAAGCGTGGCAGAGCAACCTAAAATACTATGTCAAACTTAAGCGTGACAGAGCAACCTAAAATACTATTTGAAACTTAAGCGTGACAGAGCAAGCTAAAATACTATTTCAAACTTAAGCGTGACAGAGCAACCTAAAATACTATTTCAAACTTAAGCGTGACAGAGCAACCTAAAATACTATTTGAAACTTAAGCGTGACAGAGCAACCTAAAATTCTATTTCAAACTTAAGCGTGACAGAGCAACCTAAAATTCTATTTCAAACTTAAGCGTGACAGAGCAACCTAAAATACTATTTGAAACTTAAGCGTGACAGAGCAACCTAAAATACTATTTCAACCTTAAGCGTGGCAGAGCAACCTAAAATACTATTTCAAACTTAAGCGTGACAGAGCAACCTAAAATACTATTTGAAACTTAAGCGTGACAGAGCAACCTAAAATACTATTTGAAACTTAAGCGTGACAGAGCAACCTAAAATTCTATTTCAAACTTAAGCGTGACAGAGCAAGCTAAAATTCTATTTCAAACTTAAGCGTGACAGAGCAACCTAAAATACTATGTCAAACTTAAGCGTGACAGAGCAAGCTAAAATACTATTTCAAACTTAAGCGTGACAGAGCAACCTAAAATTCTATTTGAAACTTAAGCGTGACAGAGCAACCTAAAATTCTATTTCAAACTTAAGCGTGACAGAGCAACCTAAAATTCTATTTCAAACTTAAGCGTGACAGAGAAACCTAAAATTCTATTTCAAACTTAAGCGTGACAGAGCAACCTAAAATTCTATTTCAAACTTAAGCGTGACAGAGCAACCTACAATTCTATTTCAAACTTAAGCGTGACAGAGCAACCTAAAATACTATGACAAACTTAAGCGTGACAGAACAACCTAAAATTCTATTTGAAACTTAAGCGTGACAGAGCAACCTAAAATACTATGACAAACTTAAGCGTGACAGAGCAACCTAAAATTCTATTTGAAACTTAAGCGTGACAGAGCAACCTTAAATTCTATTTCAAACTTAAGCGTGACAGAGCAACCTAAAATTCTATTTCAAACTTAAGCGTGACAGAGCAACCTAAAATACTATGACAAACTTAAGCGTGACAGAACAACCTAAAATTCTATTTCAAACTTAAGCGTGACAGAGCAACCTAAAATTCTATTTCAAACTTAAGCGTGACAGAGCAACCTAAAATTCTATTTCAAACTTAAGCGTGACAGAGCAACCTAAAATTCTATTTCAAACTTAAGCGTGACAGAGCAACCTAAAATTCTATTTCAAACTTAAGTGTGGCAGAGCAACCTAAAATTCTATTTCAAACTTAAGCGTGGCAGAGCAACCTAAAATTCTATTTAAAACTTAAGCGTGACAGAGCAACCTAAAATTCTATTTCAAACTTAAGCGTGGCAGAGCAACCTAAAATACTATTTCAAACTTAAACGTGGCAGAGCAACCTAAAATACTATTTCAAACTTAAGCGTGGCAGAGCAACCTAAAATACTATTTCAAACTTAAGCGTGGCAGAGCAACCTAAAATTCTATTTCAAACTTAAGCGTGACAGAGCAACCTAAAATTCTATTTCAAACTTAAGCGTGGCAGAGCAACCTAAAATTCTATTTCAAACTTAAGCGTGGCAGAGCAACCTAAAATACTATTTCAAACTTAAGCGTGGCAGAGCAACCTAAAATTCTATTTCAAACTTAAGCGTGGCAGAGCAACCTAAAATTCTATTTCAAACTTAAGCGTGACAGAGCAACCTAAAATACTATTTTAAACTTAAGCGTGGCAGAGCAACCTAAAATTCTATTTCAAACTTAAGCGTGGCAGAGCTACCTAAAATTCTATTTCAAACTTAAGCGTGACAGAGCAACCTAAAATTCTATTTCAAACTTAAGCGTGGCAGAGCAACCTAAAATTCTATTTCAAACTTAAGCGTGACAGAGCAACCTAAAATACTATTTTAAACTTAAGCGTGGCAGAGCAACCTAAAATTCTATTTCAAACTTAAGCGTGGCAGAGCAACCTAAAATTCTATTTCAAAATTAAGCGTGACAGAGCAACCTAAAATTCTATTTCAAACTTAAGCGTGGCAGAGCAACCTAAAATACTATTTCAAACTTAAGCATGGCAGAGCAACCTAAAATTCTATTTCAAACTTAAGCGTGGCAGAGCAACCTAAAATTCTATTTCAAACTTAAGCGTGGCAGAGCAACCTAAAATTCTATTTCAAACTTAAGCGTGGCAGAGCAACCTAAAATTCTATTTCAAACTTAAGCGTGGCAGAGCAACCTAAAATTCTATTTCAAACTTAAGCGTGACAGAGCAACCTAAAATTCTATTTCAAACTTAAGCGTGGCAGAGCAACCTAAAATACTATTTCAAACTTAAGCGTGGCAGAGCAACCTAAAATTCTATTTCAAACTTAAGCGTGACAGAGCAACCTAAAATTCTATTTCAAACTTAAGCGTGGCAGAGCAACCTAAAATACTATTTCAAACTTAAGCGTGGCAGAGCAACCTAAAATACTATTTCAAACTTAAGCGTGGCAGAGCAACCTAAAATTCTATTTCAAACTTAAGCGTGACAGAGCAACCTAAAATTCTATTTCAAACTTAAGCGTGGCAGAGCAACCTAAAATACTATTTCAAACTTAAGCGTGGCAGAGCAACCTAAAATTCTATTTCAAACTTAAGCGTGACAGAGCAACCTAAAATTCTATTTCAAACTTAAGCCTGGCAGAGCAACCTAAAATTCTATTTCAAACTTAAGCGTGGCAGAGCAACCTAAAATACTATTTCAAACTTAAGCGTGGCAGAGCAACCTAAAATTCTATTTCAAACTTAAGCGTGACAGAGCAACCTAAAATTCTATTTCAAACTTAAGCGTGGCAGAGCAACCTAAAATACTATTTCAAACTTAAGCGTGGCAGAGCAACCTAAAATTCTATTTCAAACTTAAGCGTGACAGAGCAACCTAAAATTCTATTTCAAACTTAAGCGTGGCAGAGCAACCTAAAATTCTATTTCAAACTTAAGCGTGACAGAGCAACCTAAAATTCTATTTCAAACTTAAGCGTGACAGAGCAACCTAAAATACTATTTCAAACTTAAGCGTGGCAGAGCAACCTAAAATTCTATTTCAAACTTAAGCGTGACAGAGCAACCTAAAATTCTATTTCAAACTTAAGCGTGGCAGAGCAACCTAAAATACTATTTCAAACTTAAGCGTGGCAGAGCAACCTAAAATACTATTTCAAACTTAAGCGTGGCAGAGCAACCTAAAATTCTATTTCAAACTTAAGCGTGACAGAGCAACCTAAAATTCTATTTCAAACTTAAGCGTAGCAGAGCAACCTAAAATACTATTTCAAACTTAAGCGTGGCAGAGCAACCTAAAATTCTATTTCAAACTTAAGCGTGACAGAGCAACCTAAAATTCTATTTCAAACTTAAGCGTGGCAGAGCAACCTAAAATTCTATTTCAAACTTAAGCGTGACAGAGCAACCTAAAATTCTATTTCAAACTTAAGCGTGACAGAGCAACCTAAAATACTATTTCAAACTTAAGCGTGGCAGAGCAACCTAAAATTCTATTTCAAACTTAAGCGTGACAGAGCAACCTAAAATTCTTTTTCAAACTTAAGCGTGGCAGAGCAACCTAAAATTCTATTTCAAACTTAAGCGTGACAGAGCAACCTAAAATTCTATTTCAAACTTAAGCGTGGCAGAGCAACCTAAAATTCTATTTCAAACTTAAGCGTGACAGAGCAACCTAAAATTCTATTTCAAACTTAAGCATGGCAGAGCAACCTAAAATTCTATTTCAAACTTAAGCGTGACAGAGCAACCTAAAATACTATTTCAAACTTAAGCATGGCAGAGCAACCTAAAATTCTATTTCAAACTTAAGCGTGACAGAGCAACCTAAAATACTATTTCAAACTTAAGCGTGACAGAGCAACCTAAAATTCTATTTCAAACTTAAGCGTGACAGAGCAACCTAAAATTCTATTTCAAACTTAAGCGTGGCAGAGCAACCTAAAATTCTATTTCAAACTTAAGCGTGGCAGAGCAACCTAAAATACTATTTCAAACTTAAGCGTGGCAGAGCAACCTAAAATTCTATTTCAAACTTAAGCGTGACAGAGCAACCTAAAATTCTATTTCAAACTTAAGCGTGGCAGAGCAACCTAAAATACTATTTCAAACTTAAGCGTGGCAGAGCAACCTAAAATTCTATTTCAAACTTAAGCGTGACAGAGCAACCTAAAATTCTATTTCAAACTTAAGCGTGGCAGAGCAACCTAAAATTCTATTTCAAACTTAAGCGTGACAGAGCAACCTAAAATTCTATTTCAAACTTAAGCGTGGCAGAGCAACCTAAAATACTATTTCAAACTTAAGCGTGGCAGAGCAACCTAAAATTCTATTTCAAACTTAAGCGTGACAGAGCAACCTAAAATTCTATTTCAAACTTAAGCGTGGCAGAGCAACCTAAAATACTATTTCAAACTTAAGCGTGGCAGAGCAACCTAAAATTCTATTTCAAACTTAAGCGTGACAGAGCAACCTAAAATACTATTTCAAACTTAAGCGTGACAGAGCAACCTAAAATACTATTTCAAACTTAAGCGTGACAGAGCAACCTAAAATACTATTTCAAACTTAAGCGTGACAGAGCAACCTAAAATACTATTTCAAACTTAAGCGTGACAGAGCAACCTAAAATTCTATTTCAAACTTAAGCGTGGCAGAGCAACCTAAAATACTATTTCAAACTTAAGCGTGGCAGAGCAACCTAAAATACTATTTCAAACTTAAGCGTGGCAGAGCAACCTAAAATTCTATTTCAAACTTAAGCGTGACAGAGCAACCTAAAATTCTATTTCAAACTTAAGCGTGGCAGAGCAACCTAAAATTCTATTTCAAACTTAAGCGTGACAGAGCAACCTAAAATTCTATTTCAAACTTAAGCGTGGCAGAGAAACCTAAAATACTATTTCAAACTTAAGCGTGACAGAGCAACCTAAAATTCTATTTCAAACTTAAGCGTGGCAGAGCAACCTAAAATTCTATTTCAAACTTAAGCGTGACAGAGCAACCTAAAATTCTATTTCAAACTTAAGCGTGGCAGAGCAACCTAAAATACTATTTCAAACTTAAGCGTGGCAGAGCAACCTAAAATTCTATTTCAAACTTAAGCGTGACAGAGCAACCTAAAATTCTATTTCAAACTTAAGCGTGGCAGAGCAACCTAAAATACTATTTCAAACTTAAGCGTGGCAGAGCACCCTAAAATACTATTTCAAACTTAAGCGTGGCAGAGCAACCTAAAATACTATTTCAAACTTAAGCGTGACAGAGCAACCTAAAATTCTATTTCAAACTTAAGCGTGACAGAGCAACCTAAAATTCTATTTCAAACTTAAGCGTGGCAGAGCAACCTAAAATTCTATTTCAAACTTAAGCGTGACAGAGCAACCTAAAATTCTATTTCAAACTTAAGCGTGACAGAGCAACCTAAAATACTATTTCAAACTTAAGCGTGGCAGAGCAACCTAAAATTCTATTTCAAACTTAAGCGTGGCAGAGCAACCTAAAATTCTAATTCAAACTTAAGCGTGACAGAGCAACCTAAAATTCTATTTCAAACTTAAGCGTGGCAGAGAAACCTAAAATTCTATTTCAAACTTAAGCGTGACAGAGCAACCTAAAATTCTATTTCAAACTTAAGCGTGGCAGAGCAACCTAAAATTCTATTTCAAACTTAAGCGTGGCAGAGCAACCTAAAATTCTATTTCAAACTTAAGCGTGGCAGAGCAACCTAAAATACTATTTCAAACTTAAGCGTGGCAGAGCAACCTAAAATTCTATTCTAAACTTAAGCGTGGCAGAGCAACCTAAAATTCTATTTCAAACTTAAGCGTGACAGAGAAACCTAAAATACTATTTCAAACTTAAGCGTGGCAGAGCAACCTAAAATTCTATTTCAAACTTAAGCGTGGCAGAGCAACCTAAAATTCTATTTCAAACTTAAGCGTGACAGAGCAACCTAAAATTCTATTTCAAACTTAAGCGTGGCAGAGCAACCTAAAATACTATGACAAACTTAAGCGTGACAGAGAAACCTAAAATACTATTTCAAACTTAAGCGTGGCAGAGCAACCTAAAATTCTATTTCAAACTTAAGCGTGACAGAGCAACCTAAAATACTATGACAAACTTAAGCGTGACAGAGAAACCTAAAATACTATTTCAAACTTAAGCGTGGCAGAGCAACCTAAAATACTATTTCAAACTTAAGCGTGGCAGAGCAACCTAAAATTCTATTTCAAACTTAAGCGTGGCAGAGCAACCTAAAATTCTATTTCAAACTTAAGCGTGACAGAGCAACCTAAAATTCTATTTCAAACTTAAGCGTGGCAGAGCAACCTAAAATTCTATTTCAAACTTAAGCGTGACAGAGCAACCTAAAATTCTATTTCAAACTTAAGCGTGACAGAGCAACCTAAAATACTATTTCAAACTTAAGCGTGACAGAGAAACCTAAAATACTATTTCAAACTTAAGCGTGACAGAGAAACCTAAAATTCTATTTCAAACTTAAGCGTGACAGAGCAACCTAAAATACTATGACAAACTTAAGCGTGACAGAGAAACCTAAAATACTATTTCAAACTTAAGCGTGGCAGAGCAACCTAAAATACTATTTCAAACTTAAGCGTGGCAGAGCAACCTAAAATACTATTTCAAACTTAAGCGTGGCAGAGCAACCTAAAATACTATTTCAAACTTAAGCGTGACAGAGCAACCTAAAATTCTATTTCAAACTTAAGCGTGGCAGAGCAACCTAAAATACTATTTCAAACTTAAGCGTGACAGAGCAACCTAAAATTCTATTTCAAACTTAAGCGTGACAGAGAAACCTAAAATACTATTTCAAACTTAAGCGTGACAGAGAAACCTAAAATTCTATTTCAAACTTAAGCGTGGCAGAGCAACCTAAAATTCTATTTCAAACTTAAGCGTGGCAGAGCAACCTAAAATTCTATTTCAAACTTAAGCGTGACAGAGCAACCTAAAATTCTATTTCAAACTTAAGCGTGGCAGAGCAACCTAAAATTCTATTTCAAACTTAAGCGTGACAGAGCAACCTAAAATTCTATTTCAAACTTAAGCGTGGCAGAGCAACCTAAAATTCTATTTCAAACTTAAGCGTGACAGAGCAACCTAAAATACTATTTCAAACTTAAGCGTGACAGAGCAACCTAAAATTCTATTTCAAACTTAAGCGTGACAGAGCAACCTAAAATACTATGACAAACTTAAGCGTGACAGAGAAACCTAAAATACTATTTCAAACTTAAGCGTGGCAGAGCAACCTAAAATACTATTTCAAACTTAAGCGTGGCAGAGCAACCTAAAATTCTATTTCAAACTTAAGCGTGGCAGAGCAACCTAAAATTCTATTTCAAACTTAAGCGTGACAGAGCAACCTAAAATACTATTTTAAACTTAAGCGTGGCAGAGCAACCTAAAATTCTATTTCAAACTTAAGCGTGGCAGAGCAACCTAAAATTCTATTTCAAACTTAAGCGTGACAGAGCAACCTAAAATTCTATTTCAAACTTAAGCGTGGCAGAGCAACCTAAAATACTATTTCAAACTTAAGCATGGCAGAGCAACCTAAAATTCTATTTCAAACTTAAGCGTGGCAGAGCAACCTAAAATTCTATTTCAAACTTAAGCGTGGCAGAGCAACCTAAAATTCTATTTCAAACTTAAGCGTGGCAGAGCAACCTAAAATTCTATTTCAAACTTAAGCGTGGCAGAGCAACCTAAAATTCTATTTCAAACTTAAGCGTGGCAGAGCAACCTAAAATACTATTTCAAACTTAAGCGTGGCAGAGCAACCTAAAATTCTATTTCAAACTTAAGCGTGACAGAGCAACCTAAAATTCTATTTCAAACTTAAGCGTGGCAGAGCAACCTAAAATTCTATTTCAAACTTAAGCGTGACAGAGCAACCTAAAATTCTATTTCAAACTTAAGCGTGGCAGAGCAACCTAAAATTCTATTTCAAACTTAAGCGTGGCAGAGCAACCTAAAATTCTATTTCAAACTTAAGCGTGGCAGAGCAACCTAAAATACTATTTCAAACTTAAGCGTGGCAGAGCAACCTAAAATTCTATTTCAAACTTAAGCGTGGCAGAGCAACCTAAAATTCTATTTCAAACTTAAGCGTGGCAGAGCAACCTACAATTCTATTTCAAACTTAAGCGTGGCAGAGCAACCTAAAGTACTATTTCAAACTTAAGCGTGGCAGAGCAACCTAAAATTCTATTTCAAACTTAAGCGTGGCAGAGCAACCTAAAATTCTATTTCAAACTTAAGCGTGGCAGAGCAACCTAAAATTCTATTTCAAACTTAAGCGTGGCAGAGCAACCTAAAGTACTATTTCAAACTTAAGCGTGGCAGAGCAACCTAAAATTCTATTTCAAACTTAAGCGTGGCAGAGCAACCTAAAATTCTATTTCAAACTTAAGCGTGGCAGAGCAACCTAAAATTCTATTTCAAACTTAAGCGTGGCAGAGCAACCTAAAGTACTATTTCAAACTTAAGCGTGGCAGAGCAACCTAAAATTCTATTTCAAACTTAAGCGTGGCAGAGCAACCTAAAATTCTATTTCAAACTTAAGCGTGGCAGAGCAACCTAAAATTCTATTTCAAACTTAAGCGTGACAGAGCAACCTAAAATTCTATTTCAAACTTAAGCGTGACAGAGCAACCTAAAATACTATTTCAAACTTAAGCGTGGCAGAGCAACCTAAAATTCTATTTCAAACTTAAGCGTGACAGAGCAACCTAAAATTCTATTTCAAACTTAAGCGTGGCAGAGCAACCTAAAATACTATTTCAAACTTAAGCGTGGCAGAGCAACCTAAAATTCTATTTCAAACTTAAGCGTGACAGAGCAACCTAAAATTCTATTTCAAACTTAAGCGTGGCAGAGCAACCTAAAATACTATTTCAAACTTAAGCGTGGCAGAGCAACCTAAAATACTATTTCAAACTTAAGCGTGGCAGAGCAACCTAAAATACTATTTCAAACTTAAGCGTGACAGAGCAACCTAAAATTCTATTTCAAACTTAAGCGTGACAGAGCAACCTAAAATTCTATTTCAAACTTAAGCGTGGCAGAGCAACCTAAAATTCTATTTCAAACTTAAGCGTGGCAGAGCAACCTAAAATTCTATTTCAAACTTAAGCGTGGCAGAGCAACCTAAAATTCTATTTCAAACTTAAGCGTGACAGAGCAACCTAAAATTCTATTTCAAACTTAAGCGTGACAGAGCAACCTAAAATACTATTTCAAACTTAAGCGTGGCAGAGCAACCTAAAATTCTATTTCAAACTTAAGCGTGGCAGAGCAACCTAAAATTCTATTTCAAACTTAAGCGTGGCAGAGCAACCTAAAATTCTATTTCAAACTTAAGCGTGGCAGAGCAACTTAAAATACTATTTCAAACTTAAGCGTGACAGAGCAACCTAAAATTCTATTTCAAACTTAAGCGTGGCAGAGCAACCTAAAATTCTATTTCAAACTTAAGCGTGACAGAGCAACCTAAAATTCTATTTCAAACTTAAGCGTGGCAGAGCAACCTAAAATTCTATTTCAAACTTAAGCGTGACAGAGCAACCTAAAATTCTATTTCAAACTTAAGCGTGGCAGAGCAACCTAAAATTCTATTTCAAACTTAAGCGTGGCAGAGCAACCTAAAATTCTATTTCAAACTTAAGCGTGGCAGAGCAACCTAAAATTCTATTTCAAACTTAAGCGTGGCAGAGCAACCTAAAATTCTATTTCAAACTTAAGCGTGGCAGAGCAACCTAAAATACTATTTCAAACTTAAGCGTGGCAGAGCAACCTAAAATTCTATTTCAAACTTAAGCGTGGCAGAGCAACCTAAAATTCTATTTCAAACTTAAGCGTGACAGAGAAACCTAAAATACTATTTCAAACTTAAGCGTGACAGAGCAACCTAAAATACTATGACAAACTTAAGCGTGACAGAGAAACCTAAAATACTATTTCAAACTTAAGCGTGACAGAGCAACCTAAAATACTATGACAAACTTAAGCGTGACAGAGCAACTGACCAATCGAACCAAAGACGGACGACGCTTTGTAAAGCAACCACGAAAAAATGATTTTTCAGATAAGATTTCAGATAAGAAGTATATAAATAAAAAATGTCTATATAAAATAAATATAGAAAGGTATTTGGAACAGCGCCATTGTGGATTGGGCACAGAAAGGCGAATGAAAGCGATGGACATCTGGGAAATCAATTCCAAATTATTGACCGAAATGAAAGAATCACGCGAATGTGTCAATCGGATTGTCAAGAGCAAATCTTGTTTTGGAGAAGAATTGTTTGCTTATTCTGGGACAAGAAATTTCCATTTCGACCAATTCCTTTTATCTTTTTCTGATCAATAACTTTTTCTTATTCTAATCTCTTTATCCAAGAGCAAGTCATCCACTTTATTATTTTTGCTTGCTAAAAAAACTTTTGGTCCAAATACCGTAGAGTTCCGTTCTGTTTTAATTAAAAATCATTATCCAGATCGTTGGGATGTCAAATTGGTGATATCCCTTGTGAATTGATACTGCAGCTGATAGAAAAAGTTGAACTACAAATTAAAAAAGATCAACTTCAACTTAAAATAAGATGAACTTCAAAATAAAAAAAAACCACGTCAAATTAAAACAGACCAAATTCAAATTAAAATGATCGATATAAGACCAACTTAAAATTAAAACAGACCAACTTCAAAGAAAAAAGAATCGACTTCAAATTAAAAGAGATCAACTTAATGTTAAATTGATCAAATTAAAGAGTTGAACTTTAAATTAAAACAGATCGTCTTCAAATTACAAATGAACAATTAAAAATTTAAAAAGCTCAACTTCAAATAAAAAAGATCAACTTCAAATTAAAAAAAAATCAATTCAAATTTAAATAGACCATCGTCAAATTTTAAAAAGAATACACATCAAATAAAAAAGATCAACTTCAAATTAAAAAAATCAATTCAAATTTAAATAGACCATCATCAAATTTTAAAAAGAATACACATCAAATAAAAAAGATCAACTTCAAATTTAAAAAAATCAATTCAAATTTAAATAGACCATCATCAAATTTTAAAAAGAATAGACATCAAATAAAAAAGATCAACTTCAAATTAAAAAAATTCAATTCAAATTTAAATAGACCATTCTCAAATTTTAAAAAGAATACACATCAAATAAAAAAGATCAACTTCAAATTAAACAAAATCAATTAAAATTTAAATAGACCATCCTCAAATTTTAAAAAGAATACCCATCAAATAAAAAAGATCAACTTCAAATTAAAAAAAATCAATTCAAATTTAAATAAACCATCCCCAAATTTTAAAAAGAATACACATCAAATAAAAAAGATCAACTTCAAATTAAAAAAAATCAATTCAAATTTAAATAGACCATCCTCAAATTTTAAAAAGAATACACATCAAATAAAAAAGATCAACTTCAAATTAAAAAAAATCAATTCAAATTTAAATAGACCATTCTCAAATTTTAAAAAGAATACACATCAAATAAAAAAGATCAACTTCAAATTAAAAAAAATCAATTCAAATTTAAATAGACCATTCTCAAATTTTAAAAAGAATACACATCAAATAAAAAAGATTAACTTCAAATTTAAAAAAATCAATTCAAATTTAAATAGACCATCCTCAAATTTAAAAAAAGATACACTTCAAATAAAAAAGATCAACTTCAAATTAAAAAAAATCAATTCAAATTTAAATAGACCATCCTCAAAATAAAAAAAAGATACACTTCAAATAAAAAAGATCAAGTTCAAATTAAAACAGATCAACGTCAAATTAAAACATACTAACTTCAAATCAAAAAAGGATAAAACATCAAATAAAGATAAACATAACACTTCAAAAGATAAAGTTTAAATTGAAAATACCAACTTCAAAATTAAACAAACCAACTTCAAATAAAAAAGATCAACTTCAATTACAAAAGTTTTACATAACATTCATAACATTCAATGCAATAGAGCAGCATTTCTAATTATAAAGGTATGAGCCTATGATGGGAATACTAAACTGTGGGTTAAAATGACTTCTTTTCGAACGACTTTGTAGATGTTTTGAGTTACCAATAAGTTGTGTAATTTTAAAATTGCCCATCTCAGATGTGTAGCGAGTTTGTTCGTAATGTCCCTGCTTAGTATCGGAATTGGGAATGGGCCGTTCGAAATTATAAGTGACTAAAAACAAACCGAACCCGTTGGGTTACCCATTGAGTTCGGATTAAGTGAATCGGGAAAAGTGAGTTTGTAAAGTCAGTTAAATGTAATCAATGAAAAGACAAACCTCAAAATTAGTCATTTTCTACTCTCTTTTTATTTATTTCTCTCTATAGTAGTTATATAGGTGTTAAATAATATTACCACACTGATGATGTTCACTTTTGTTATTAATAGAATATTCCAATCTTTTGATCAGTTTTTTATAATTATTTTCGGGTGTTAATAAACAGCGAAAGAGAGGGACAGAGAGAGAGAGAGAGAGAGAGAGAAGGGGGAGAGAAAGAAGGAGAGCGGAAGGAGGTGTAGAAGATAAGGTGATAGATACAGTATAAATTAAGAGAGGGGGTGTCAAATAACACACAGTTAAATAGTGTTAGATAGAAACATAGAGTTAATTGCAAATTACGGCTAATTTAAACAATTCAAATGTACGTTTTTCAAACATAACACAATCCCAAAACTGCGAAATCGTTTAGTATGTATTTTGTATCAGTAAAATAAAGAGGGTGATTGAAAAATCGATGGCATAACTTGGGGATTATGTTATATATGTGTATAGGAGCCTCTCTGTGTGGGGGGTTGATTTTGTAAAATCACTCCATTACTAGTTTAATTTTATTTATAGGGAAAGTTATCCATCTGTGTAGTCTTTGGTTTTTGCTGATCATATTTATTTACCTGTATTTGATCTGTTGTATTCTGTTACCTGAAATAATAAAGAGCCAACATTTGCAGGATTCCGACCAGATCCCCCATATTGGCTATCAAAGGAGCCCCTATCGATCATAACGCTCAGATCTTTCTTCTGAGCCCCACGACTTTCATATTTATTAGACTTATTTTATCTGTGATCCTGTCACATGGATAGTATTTATCTATTCCATGATAGTTGTTACGCTCACGTCTCATTGCGAACGACAAGACGGTCATGCAACAGAAGAAAACGGATGTTTGGAAAATCGATGGATTAACTTTGGGATTATGTTCTATATGTGTAAATGCATCTCTTTGTGTGGGGGTTGTTTTTGTAATAGCACTCCATTACTAGTTTAATTTTTTCTATAGGGCAATTTATCCATCTGTGTAGTCTTTGTTTTTTTTGCTGATCATATTGATCTACCTGCATTTGATCTGTTGTCGTCTGTTATGTGAAATAAGAAGGGAATGCTGACCGGGTCCCCAACGTTTGCTATCAAAGGCGCCCCCGCTGGTCATGACGCTGAAATCTTTCTTTTCAGCACCATGGCTTTTATATTTGTTTGGTATCATTTGTTCATGGTTTGTTGAGATATGTAGCAACACCAGACCCAGACTTATTTTACTTGTGATCCTGTCACAGGGATAGTGTTTATCTATCCCATATGTGCACACTCACACACATCGCATGTGTTAGATGTTTACAATAAAGAATGTTGATCAGTATTTGTTTGAATGGCCTATAACCCGGAAAGCAAACGTTTCCGGGCGTATAAACACATACAGAACATAATCCCAATGTTATTCAATCTGTTTGTGTTCTATGATAGTTATTTTTCAATTCTTATTTGTATTCTATACTTACCAGTCTCCTTCCCCCTTCGTTCCTTTTCACGTCGAGTCGTTTAATATAACCTTTCGGGTGAGTGCGTTGTGCATTTTTAAAAATCAAAGTTCACTCCAAACAAGGCAGGCCGCCACTGTACCCGTAATGGGCTACTGTGAATTAGGGTGTAAGTTTTGCGGTTCATCCTAAATTAGGAGCTGTGCAGCTAGAAGTTTGTTTACATTGGTTTTAAATTTCTGCATGTCGGTACAGTCGGTGAAACAGGGAGCAGGGGGAGTTCCAGAGGCCGGCAACACGAGGAAATAAGTTATTGGAGTAGAAGGCTCTCCGGCATCTGATGACCTCCACAGTAAATGGATGGGACTTAGCTGATTGTCGGGTTGGTCGAGTGTATTTACGTCGATGGGGCACCAGAGCAGAAAGTTCTTCGGAGCACAATCCATTGAAGTACTTGCAAAACAGACACAAGGATGCAACATTACGACGATGGGACAGGGGCTGAAGCTTAATGGATAGTGATGGACCTATTAAGTTAGCGATTCTGTTTTTCTACCTTGTCTAAGAGGGAGAGACTAGTGGGTGATGCACCAGCCCTGATGTGACAACAATACTCCATGCATGGGCGGATGGTGGTTTTTTAGTCTTCTGGTAAAAGATGCCTGTAATTCTTTTGTCCGGCACAAGAATGCTCCAGTGTAGCTTATTAGTGATACTGCCAAGGTATTTATTCTTTTTACTAGATTTCTATTATATAATTTAGTTTCTAAGAATTTTATTGTCTTCTCAGGTATTTTTTTCCAATCTTCCATTTCTGTTTATTTGATAGTGTCTGATCTCAGAACTACCAACCATTTATAGATATCATGTTCGACAGCCGCCCTGATCTCGTTTTGGTTTCGTAGTTCTATGTTTTCAGTTTTCCGCTTTTGATCACTAATATTGTAAATACATATGTAAACTTAATAATAGCAGTTATAAGTGTATATTTGTAAATATGAATTTAATTGAAGGTTAAAAGGAATGTATTATGTAAATGACGAAGCCCGTCTAGTGTCTGAACGACTTTTATTAACGGTATATAAGGCTGTTGAAATATATGAATTTAAGTAAGATTCTTGACACGTTTTCACTTCCAATCGCAGCCTCGTCTTGAAATTTCGTTCTTCTTTATTTACATGTAATGTAATCTAATGTAATCTAATAATGTCATTTAATGTTATCTAATGTAAATTAATTGATTAATAATAGTTTACTCATTCTAAAGGTATACAAATATTATGAACGCTGACTCGAAAAGCTTAATTAATTAAATGTTAATTACTCGAGCCCCTCTCATCTCTCTCTTCTGTTTACAAAAATTCTCCAGGGCGGACAGACAGACATACAGACAGACAGACAGACAGACAGAGAAAGTGCTCGTTATATTATCATATATACAATTGGCAACATCCCACGAAAGACGGAACACAATTGAAAAGTATGCTCATGGCCTTCATAAAAGCGTCATCGTTGCTTCGACGGACATCGTATGATGATGATCATCATCATCATGATCATCATCATCTTCAGAGTGTTTAGGCATAGCTTCGGGATTATGTTCTATACGGGTAAAGGAGGCTCTAAATGTGTGTGGGATGTTTTTGTAATAGCACCTCCATTATTAGTCTAACTTTATTTACGGTCCATTTCTTCCCAGTTCCTAGTGTTTGGTTTGTCCTGGTCATATTTAATTTGCCTGTATTTAGTCTGTTGTATTCTATTACATGAAATAAAAATGGGTCAATATTTCACAAAATGCTAACCAGGTCCCAGGTCCCATATGTTGGTTATCACAGAAGCCTCATCAGATCTTTTTCTGAGTCCCACGACCTTTACATTTGCTTCTGACCAGTGGTTCATGGTTTTGCTGGTGTATGGAAATACACCGGGGCCAGGATTATTCTACCTGTGATCCTGTCACCGGTTTAGTGTTAATCTATCCGATATGAATAAATAGTAGAATAGTAGAATGTTGATTAGTATTTGGAAACCAAGTGTTTTCAGGACATATGTTTATGTGACATTATGAATTATTTGCTGAAGGAATAACAAATAAAAAAGAATGAAATATGCCTTCTGTTGATGGAAACAACGTGTTCGTCACTGGATATTTGTTACGTTATATACTTCTCTCCGGTGACACCGCATTCACTCCAACTAGTTCTTTTTTTATCACATAGGAGACTTTTCTCCGAAAAACACTGTATCCAATTCTGATGTACATCGCCAAATAATCTTAACCCTTCAAGTGCAAAAACGTTTTCTTATGACTTCAATTAGGCACATTTTTATAGATGCTAAAGCACATGATCGATACGTATGAATACTTTCGTTCCAAGATGTACTTGTTCTTCCTCACATCGAGGTTCCACATCTTAGTCAAATACGGATTCTTTTATCAAGGCGATAACGTAAGTAAAGACTATTAACACCAGTCTATCCAGGTTTAGGCTCATCACATCGCCACATTTAAACCTAGCGAACATTATCCCGAACTTATGCCATCGATTTTCCAAACATGCGGGATAGGAAATAATTCCTAAGTCTTATTAACTTAACTTAACAACAAGAACAAGAACAAGAACAACAATAATAATAATAATAATAATAATAATAATAATAATAATAATAATAATAATAATAATAATAATAATAATAATAATCACTACACCCAAAAGACGATACGGACAGATTTTACATGAAAAGAAACGAAGGGGGAAGAAGACTGCTTAGTATAAAAGATTGTGTGGATGACTAAAAAAAAAGACTGGAGAAATACATAACTCAGACCACGGAAAGGTTAATCAGCGCAGCAAGAAACAACGTTCAACGAGCAACTCGGGAAGCACCGAAACCAGAAACAAAACGACTAGAAAAGAAAAGTGGGAAGAAAAAAAACTACATATACAGTTCATAAAACTGGCAAGAGAAGAGACCCACTAAAATAGCTGGGCATGGCTGAGAAAACAACACTTGAACAGAGAAACGGAATCTTTACTGATGGCTGCACAGAACAATGCGATTAGGACAAACTACATTAAAGCTAAAATATATAAAACACAGGAAAACAGTAAATGCAGACTTTGTGAAAAAGAGACGAAACAGTAAATAATATAATAAGTGAATGCAGCAAATTTTCCCCCCAAAATACAAGAACAGACATGACTGTCTGGGGAAAGAAGTACACTGGAAATAGTGCAAATGATTGCATTTCGAATACGCAGACAAATGGTACAAACATAAACGAGAAACAGTACTGGAAAACGAAACGCACAAAATCCTCTGGGATATGGATATACAGACAAACTCATACAAGCAAGGAGAACGGATGTTATAATAATCCACAAGAAAGAAAATCTGGCAAAATCGTAGATTTCGCCGTTCCAGCAGACCACAGGGTAAAAATTAAAGAGACGAAAAATGAAGCAAATACACGGAACTAGCTAGAGAACTGTAAGGAATATGGAGCATGAAGAAAGTCAATATAATATCAATAATTGCAGGTGCACTAGAAACAGTAGCGAAAAAACTGGAAAGAGACAACGAGAAATGCAAATCAAGGGGAAGATCGAGGCTATGCAGTGGACGGCAATAATGAATCCAGCTGAAATATTAATGAAAATCCTCAAATGCGGAAACCAACCCATATAAACTACAAACACTAACCAGCCACATGGAAACTACAATAGACGCAAAACAAAAAAAAGATGTAAGGAATACAGCATGAACACAACACAACAAACTGTACCCTTTCCCCAAATAAAAAGCATCAGCTTCGGCTGATACCACACGAAATAGTCGTGAAGGGTCAAGGAGGATGGAAGGACCGAGGAGGGAGAGCACTAACCAGACCTCCACTAGATGAGTGCGGAGAGTTATTGTACCTTGGAGAGGCTTATTGCTACCCAAACTCACAGAAAAGATCAATGGTCCTTATCAGCGATAAATTAATGGTAAGCGACTGTTGCGATAACGCAAAGTAATTTTCAAAGGTTATCGAAATAGGGAGAGAGTACTGGAACATCACTAGGTATTATCAGTGAGTAATTTCTGATGATGCCCTGTGTTAAAACTCCTAGTGGGTACAAATAATAATGATAGATCGATAGATAGATAGATCTGTACTCCACGGATAGATAGATAGATAGATAGATAGATAGATAGATAGATAGATAGATAGATGGATAGATTGACGATGAATATGAACAATGACCATAGTCGTTTACTATCAAAAGAGCAAAATGATAAAAAAGAAAAAAGGAATACAACGAGAAAATTACAAGAAAATTGAAATTCAGCTTTTGTCACTTTTATTTCATCTTTTTAATGTAAACTTTATTTTATTTTTTAATTTGAAGTTGATCAGTTTTTAATTAATGTTGATCTTTTTTTAATTTGCAGTTGATTTTTTAAAAGATTAAGTTGATACGTGGTTTAATTAAAGTTGATCATTTTAAATTGAAGTTGATTTTTTTTTAATTTGAAGTTGATCTGTTTTGATTGGAGTTAATCTTTTCTAATTTGAAGGTGATCTTTTTTTAATTAGAGTCTATCGCTTTGATTTAAAATTGATCGTTTTTTTTAATTTGCAGTTGATATTTTTTGATTTGAAGTTGATCATTTTTTAATTAATCTTGATCTTTTTTAATTTGCAGTTGATTTTTTTAAAGATTAAGTTGATACGTGGTTTAATTAAAGTTGATCATTTTAAATTGAAGTTGATTTTTTTTTAATTTGAAGTTGATCTGTTTTGATTGGAGTTAATCTTTTCTAATTTGAAGGTGATCTTTTTTTAATTAGAGTTTATCGCTTTGATTTAAAATTGATCGTTTTTTTTTAAATTTGCAGTTGATATTTTTTTGATTTGAAGTTCAGTCGTTTCTATGCTTCGACCGGTTAATTTCAAGATAAAATTACTATATCTCGAGCCGTTCTGAATCTAGAACAGTTTATTATGACGTGCCACTGTAATCGCACGTGATTCGTCCTCATAGCATGTCTTGAGCACCAGGATTTATAATGGCGCCTATACTTCTCCAAATAACATACGAAAAGCTGCAAGCTCACGGTCAAAGGCGATCAGCTTTTATTCGGTTTTGTTGGTGCCATCAAGACTAACGTTTCTCTTTTTGATATCAAGATTACTAGGCGGCACTGACTCTATTCCAAGTAGCATGTTATAACCTGATGGGCTTTATTCTGCACTTTAAAACCTTTTAATCGGTAATTCGGCCGCAGACATAATGCATAATTCATCCATAGGATAAACCGTTGATTCTCATGTTGGATACCCATTTTCTGCGATCGCGTTGGTGGCTTTATCTAGATTAGCTCCCCACGTGTTGATCAAATCTGGAACGCCATCTTGGAGTTAATTCCTCATTAGCTGAAATCAGCATTAGACACGAACTAGCCACTAGGAATGCGGCGGAAAAATATCAATGTATTAATTCTATGCAACTAATCACCAAGTTTGCTTCATAATTTCCTAGGATCTTTCATCATAATTTCCAAGGATCTTCCATCACTACTTCCTAGGATCTTTCATCAGCACTTCCTAGGATCTTTCATCATCACTTCCTAGTATCTTTCATCATCATTTCCTAGGATCTTTCATCATCACTTCCTAGTATCTTTCATCGTCATTTCCTAGGATCTTTCATTATCACTTCCTAGTATCTTTCATCATCATTTCCTAGGATCTTTCATCATCAATTATTTGTATCTTTCATTATCACTTCCTCGGATCTTTCATCATAATTTCTTATCATCTATCATCATCACTTCCTAGAATCTTTCATCATCACTTCCTAGAATCTTTCATCATCATTTTCTTGAATCTTTCCTCATCATTTCCTCGGATCTTTCATCATCACTTTCTAAGCCGTATGAAACGGGATCACATGCATGGTCACCAGTATACTCTCCCCGTGTCTCTCGAACTGCTATACTTGACTATTTAAAAAGTAATCTCTCTCTCTCTCTCTCTCTGAATTTTACGTGATATTGTTCGAATAATCACAGTTTCGTATTTGTCACACTCAATCCTCTCCAAGTATTACATAAAAGGTTGCACTGTTTTTAACCGATACTTTTAAATAACGATTATGGGATTCCATGCAAAGTAATTTATTATTATATTTGTTATTGTTGTTGTTTTTGTTGTGGTTGTGGAGTAGAAGCAAAGATAGAGGTAGTAGTAGTTTCATTTCTAGAAATAATAACGAATCTCTGAGTTTAAGATACGTCATATCTCATATTAACACATTTATTTACATGCCACAAATAACCGGGAGGGTGGTGCTGTTAGATGAGAAAAAAAACAAACAAACAAACAATAAGGCTTGAAACAATTGTCAGAGAAAAAAAGAGAGAGTCAACAGAGTCAACAGATTACGATTGGAACGGAAGTGACACCGCCGTTACTGGCATAGCGTTACCACGACCGATAGCCAGGGAGATGCGTTGGAACAACCAGGCTGACTCACGGGGCTCGTACCTAGACGTTGAAATATTATTATATTATATCACACTAGTATGGGTACCAGTCACATGAAAGGTTGTATATATATATATATATATATATATATATATATATATATATATATATATATATATATATATATATATATATATATATATATATATATATATAATGTTGCAATCTTTAATAAGTACAAGATGGTAAGATACAGAGTAACCCGCCAATAAAAATACCACATGCAATATGAAATAAAATTCACATTCCTTCTGCATTCCAACCATGTTTGGTACATATAAACTTTAGTATATGCCTTACTTGTCCACCAGGTTTCACTTGGGGTTGTAACCATGAATCTGCTTCATACTCACCGGACCTAGTCCACTTACTCCAGATTTATCTGTGGGATTTTCTAAAAGATAATATACAGGCAAACCGCTACACACAAATTCATATATAAATATTTCACGCTCAAGTTAAGGTCCGCTGTTTTTGTTTCACTGTTCGATACTAAAATCTCCTTTTTTTATTTATGAATTTTCCAACAGTGGGTCGGCTTATGCAAGTGCTAAATCTGCGATATCTTGGATTTAGTTAGTTTATCTGGGAATTTAAACTGCATTTTCTTTTTTTGTTGTTTAAAATGACTCGAGCTTCTTTAGATTAAATATATATATATATATATATATATATATATATATATATATATATATATATATATATATATATATATATATATATATATATATATGGGAAGAGAAGGATGAAGGTAATCCGACGTGATGGGAAAATGAAAAAGGAAAACCAAAAAATGGATGTTTTTTATGTGTACATCAACGTTTCGTCTTTATTTATAAGACTTCATCAGGATGATAAAATAGAGAAAAAAATGTCATGCAAGTACAGATACATGTAGGGTAGACATATTGAGAGGAAAAATAGAATGAAATAATGGCCACTGCTGGGTGGACGTCCGTGTTTGTTGGAGAAATTTCTGTACTTGCATGACATTTTTTCTCTATTTTATCATCCTGATGAAGTCTTATAAATAAAGACGAAACGTTGATGTACACATAAAAAACATCCATTTTTTGGTTTTCCTTTTTCATTTTCCCATATATATATATATATAGTAAATTATGCAAATATATTCATGGCAATTACCATAAATAAACGTTAGCTTCTATTTACGTATTTATGTTGCCATTCAACTACAGTCTGCAGCTCATTTTCTAAAGACACAACCATTGCCTTAGATATGCACGCGTTTGTTTTACACACATTCTTACCATTGTACAGCAGTAAAACAAAAACCGTTGGATATTAATAACTTTATTACAGAAGACACGATGCTAGTCTTTCTCTACTCAATCGTTATTTTTATGGTAGGTGCTCTACTGAGCTCTAACCAATGGTTCATCCCCTGTAAAACATTCACAAGAAAAACTCGTCTAGCTGCAGCCACTGTAAATAATTTTTCTTTCCTCCCCTGTGTACCTAAAATTAAACGGAACTTCTATGAGCCAAGTTTTATTTAAAAAAAAACTACCCGCTTGTGGAACACAATACTACGGGCTGCTTCCCAGCTGACTACAACATAGTCGTTTTCAAGTTCAATGCTAACAAATTCTTGTTGAGCCGTCATTTTAAATAATCACATTTTTCCTAGTTTCAATCATCGTCTATAATCCTCAAGGTGTTTTTTCACCGTCCATCTACACTCATCCCCCCTTATCCTCGAGTGGATTTTTGGCCAATATAGGCGGTAATTCATTGGTACAACAGCGTTCATATGGTGTTATGGGTTGGAGACGGAAGGAAATTCCACATCGGCCAACGCTGTGTCTTCCTGTTAATAAGTTCATAAAATGAAAATCTTGTTTTGTCAATAGTCAAACTCTAATATTTGCAGATGGCCATAGACGTTTTATATTTCAACGAAAGTGACATACTTTCCAAAACCGATATCTACCACGTGCACGTTTTATTTTATTGTTTTAATTTTATTTCACTTCATGTCTACTTGTGGTTAATAAGAGCCAAAATCTTCCGATACTACGTATTTAAGTACAAAGAAGATGCTGCAAAGTCTGCCGCAAAGAAGGTATACTCCCTCAACCGGGCTAGAAAACTGATCACACCTGCCAGTATCATATACCTGTATAAAGTCACTATCTGCATTGAGTAGTGCTGCCACATCTGGGCTGGTGCACCAACCACTTGTCTTTTCCTCTTAGGTGTAAAAAAAGAATGTCTACCCTAATAGATCTCGCACTGTCTGCTAAGCCCAAATCTCTGTCGCATCGCCGCAGTTTTGCATCTCTGTTCTTGTTTTGTAAGTACTTCATGAGAATGTGCTCCGATGAACTTACTGCACCTGTACCGCCTCAACGTAAATACCCCGAACCCGCCGAATAATAACAAAAAATAACCCCCTTTCACTGTAGAGGTCCTTAGATGCCGGAAATTTACTCTGATAGCTTCTTTTCTCGGACAGTTTTGCTTTGGAATTTCCTTCCTGATCCCTGTTTCCCAGACTGTACTAACATGCAATAATTTAAATTCATATGGGTGCAACCTTGGTTGGGAATTAGTCAGAAAGATGTTTGTACATAGAATGAAACAAGTTTCTGCTACTGTTCCGGTAGCTAGTTTCAGTCTATGTACAAACATTGTAACAGCAAGCAATCTGGGACAAAAAATCTCGGAAGACGAGTAGTACAGGCGAATGTATTTATTATGCGCGCACGTGGCCAACGCTGAATATAACACCTTCTTTTTCTCACCGTAAAACTGTAAATACAGGAAATAAATCAGTCTTACAAACATGTTCCAAGAAACAAAACAAAGAAAATTGGAAGAAAGCGAAAACTTAAATAGGTTCAGAGAACTCTGCGTTGCTTACCTCTATTTTACCAAGCTACTTGTCCCAGAATGACCAACGTCTAAACGCAAGCTCATCGGACGTCCGAATCCCATGCTGGCTCATTTGAAAAATACCGCTTCTGAGCAAGCAGGCGGTGTTGAGGCAAGACAGTTCCCTGTGCGCATGTCTTCCGGAAAAGGACGGTGTCGAAGACAAAATGTCCCCTTCGTGAATTTTGTACCGGCTAGAAAACTCTTGCATTCACAAACATCTTGCTGCCTAATTTTCAACCAAGGTTGCACCCACATGAATCTGGCCCCTATCACAGTACCCCCTACGCTTCAGTTGCAATACACCTTATTTGGGGTGAACAAAAAATTTTAAAACTAAAAAGGCTTAACTCTACTACCTTTAATTGCTTCTAGTAAAATAGGAACTTATGTTCGATGTGAGAATGAATCAGTTGTAATAGCTATTAGGTTTCGTCGTTAAATAACACACAAAGGATTGATATGGCGTCAAATAGACCACACAAACCAAACAATGAATCGTTTACATCGTGATTCCCAACATTTTGGTCCATTCCCTCCAAAACCCCCTTTAAAATCCTGAGGTGATATATAATTCTTATCATTTAAAAAAGTGAACTCCGTTAATAACGCTAGTATCTTGGTTTAAACAATTTTCGAAAGGACATCGCTTTGGCCCCAGATGTCAGTCGTGCTCAATTTCCCCCTGTGTGTGCCCCACGTTATGGATTTAAGCCATCTCGTTATACTCCGGGTATCCTAACGGTCATTTCCGAACGTATATACCACACACTGAAAAAGGGCAGGGAGTGGGGGGGGGGCTAGGGCAGTTGCGCTCAGATATCTCCAAAACCTTTGATGAAATCTGGCATGAAGGTCTACTCGGAAAAATCAATGGAGAGTAACATATATTTTTGAAATATAATTATCCAAGGACACGTGTTTCGTCGTCTAGTGAGATTGAAAACCTATATGAGGCGTCATATTGGTAAAAGAAAAAAAACTGTTCCCACGTAACATTTAGGAAAAATAGTTTTCCCTATAAAGAGTTTAATTTGTTTGAATTATCGCAAATAAAATAAACAAATAAATGAACTCTATAAAAACGATACAGTCTAGCGTATCGCGAGGGTTGGTCCAGTGGTAGAGCGTCGGACATCAGTGTTTGGGATCCTGGTTTCGAATCTTGTTAAGTTCAGCCATGCGGATGAGTCGTCATACGACGAAACACGTGTCTGTGAATAATTATATCATATATATATATTATATATATATTAGATTTTTAAGACATTTTGTATTCTTATACGTCAACAAATAAGAAATAAATGAAAAAGATATAAGCAATGATATTTTTCTATTAATTTATTTATATCTATATATATATATATATATATATATATATGTATATATATATAAATTAATAGAAAATATATCAATGTTTATATATATATATATATATATATATATATATATACATATATATATATATATATACAGTACCGTCCAAAATTAAGGAACAAAAATAAAATATTCCTAATCTCAAATAAATTATATTTTATTATTTGTGAACATATCACTACATATGTAAATTATGTAGTTGGACTTTTACCGAGATTTTCAGATGAATTAAAATAATATTATTAAAGTTATCCACCATTTTACATCTTTCAAGTGTCCAAAACTAAGGAACATTAAGGAAAAATAATTGTTTAAAGTTTAAAACAGTAGTTTTTTTTGTATAAAAGAATGAAAATAAATATTCTAAACTTTAATTTCATCACTGGTGCAAGTCACGCAATATCAATCATGTCAAAAAGAAATAAAACTGATTTAAGCGAAAAAGCAAAAATCGTCAAATTAAGAAAGGAAAAGTTGACAATAGAAGAAATCGGAAAACGTGTGAAACGTTCAAAAAGTGTTGTAAGCCGAGTTCTAAAACTCTATAAGGAAACAGGAAGGTTAAGTATCACAAAGAAACCTGGTAGAACAAGAAAGACAACGGAAAAAGAGGGCAGAATTATACAACGCCTAGTGTTAAAAAACCGTTTCCTTACAGCTGTCAAAATTCCTTAACAAATGGAAGGTGTCACGAATGTTTCACGACAAACTGTGTCCAGAAGGTTGCACGAAATAGGTCTTTTTGCCAGATCTCTTCGAAAAAAGTCGCTAATAAGTAAAATAAACAAAGCAGGTAAATTGGCGTTCGCAAAAAAGCATGTTATATGGTCAGAAGAAAATTGGGAAAAAGTTTATTCTAGTGATGAATCGAAATTTAATGTATTTGGCAGTAATGGTAAATAATTTGTAAGAAGAAGAAAAGGCAAAAGTTTGGATCCTAGCTGCATCAAAAAAACTGTTAAATTTGGTGGAGGTAGCGTGATGGTTTTCGGCATGATATCATGGCAGGGTACATCACCACTTGCACGCTTAAATACTAGAGTAAATTTAACTGTATACGGGAATGTTTTAGAACAGTATGTTTTGCCAGTGTTGCACAATTCTGGTATCAAAAAGACTGTTTTTATGCAGGATAATGCTCCCTGCCATAAGGCAAAGCTTATCATGAATTATCTGGCTGATCAAGAAGTAGAGGTAATGGACCGGCCTGCTTAGAGTCCTGACATGAACCATATAGAAAACTTATGGAAGACTCTAGAACAGCATGTTATGGCAAAGAATCCGGAAAACATCGAAGACTTGTGGCTGAAACTGAAACATGAATGAGCCAAGATAACTGTGGCCCAATGTCAAGATTTAGTGAAATCCTGCAGTCTTGGATGCGCAGCAGTTATTGAAAACAAAGGTGGAAGTACCCAATATTAAATCTCTTTTGCCTTTTTAATGTGATTTAGTTAAAAATTATATTTTGTTCCTTAATTTTGGACACTTGAAATCTGTAAAATGATGAATAACTTTTAAAATATTATTTTAATCCATCTGAAAATCTCGGAAAACGTCCAACTACATAATGTGTATATTCAGTAAAAATTTCATAAGAATTAATATATAATTTTGTTTAGATTCAGAAGATTTAATTTTTGTTCCTTAATTTTGGACAGCACTATATATATATATATATATATATAGAGAGAGAGAGAGAGAGAGAGAGGGGTAGAAGAAAAAAGAGTGATAAATATGCGACGATTGTCCAAATTTATTTCAAATTTCAATTGTTCAATGCAAGGTGTATTCAGTAATAAACTAGTGTTTATTATTCTTTCCTTAAGCCAAGGCTTTTCAAAGATCGAAATCTTATCATCAGAGGAGAAATACAGATGGATAAGTTGGCTTTCGAAAAAACCAAAGTTCAAATATTTGAAAAATATGAAAATTATTATTAAAGGAATTTTTCTACAATTGCTCTATCTCGTATATTGAGCTAATCCTCTTCACAATAGGTTCCATCTACTAAAAGTTTTTACTTTGGTTTATATTTTATCCTATATATATATATATATATATATATATATATATATATATATATATATATAAAATCCTGAAACGGTTTTTATGGTAAACAACTGATGATCCCTTATATAAAAAACATATATAAAAATATATTTATATTAGAGTAAATTCTTGGAAGTTAACTAATATAGTGATTGCAGTAGATTGATTGACTTACTAGACAAAAATCTTTCAACGTAAATTTTTTTTTTTTAAGGTTAAAAACACTTCCGAGACTATATATATATATATATATATATATATATATATATATATATATATATATATATATTCGAAGTTGTTTCGTGACTTGTCTACATATCCTAATATAATCCTTTAAAGTGTCTTCACGAAAATTACTTTTGCCAGGATCATATTATCGAAGCTTTTTTTTCTTCTTCTTTTTATTGCGAATATCATTTTCTCTCATTGTGCGGCCTTTTCTGATTATCTCATGTCTCCCAAGAATTCTGTAGTTTGACACGGAATGGAACAAAAAAAAAATGACCCCCCCTCCCCACCGTCTTGAGTTGATCGAATCAAATCGAGAATAGGCCTAACCCATATGTCGGTCGGCCCGTCACGATTACTATCGCCTTTTTATATACTGCTTATTTATATACAATATCAGTCGCACGGTTAACTAATTTGCATATTTGTTTTGTGAAATGACATTTTATTTATTATTTAAATATAAGTTTGTAATCTGAGGCAGGAGCAATGGGATATAGGTACCGGAAGGTGGAACAGATGAACAAAAATAAATGAAGAGAAAATAAGAATGGAATCTCAAATCAATTTATTAATATTTCACGTAAAACAGATTAAATACCAGAACAGTAAATAGAAAAACGGGGTATATGTTACGACGCTCAGCAGAGGCGCGAACGGGGTCCAAAAAACTAACGAGAACGGGGTTATAAAAATAAATATGCAACAAGTGAGTTTAACCTACGTCGAGAAGAGATATTTGTCTACTTACCTATGATATTTGTTTGTATTTTTACGTACTATAAATGGGTTTTTATTAGATGTAAAAAAAAATTCTTGTTCATTTTTAACTTGTACTTTTTCTAGACAAAATGGCGTCTTGTGCTTAGTCTCTTACGAGCAAGCGCCATTTTGTATTTGCAAGTTCGTGTGACAAAACTATTGATTTCTAATAAATAGCAGTTGGAACGGTTTAAAAATACAAACAAATATCACAGGACATTTTTAAATTAACTTTTATCGACGACAGTTACTTTTATTTGTTGTATATTTGTTCTTTTAGCGTTTTTACTCTGCTGAGCCTCGTAAAAGATATCCGAAAAACGTTTACTGTCAAGCAATTAACTATTATTTGTTAGTGTTTTTTTTTTAAATTTTATGATTGTTTTGATTTTAATATGAAAAATAGTTCTGTTTCGCAATATTTTATTTTCTTCGACAAATGTTCAGCATTTGTGTTCAAATGTCCCTGTCTTTACAGGAACCGACTTAATTCATAGCAAGTTACGATCTAATTCTAAACTGCAAGTGAAAAAGCAAATTGATTTTTTTCCCTTGTTTTCCTGTGGTGTTGTCTATTTTAGCGAGAGTATAGTTGGTTCTAGTCGCATTGTTCGCGCTATTACTAGTGATTCTATTTTAGCTAGAGTATAGTTGGTTCTAGTCGCATTGTTCGCGCTATTACTAGTGATTCTATTTTAGCTAGAGTATAGTTGGTTCTAGTCGCATTGTTCGCGCTATTACTAGTGATTCTATTTTAGCTAGAGTATAGTTGGTTCTAGTCGCATTGTTCGCGCTATTACTAGTGATTCTATTTTAGCTAGAGTATAGTTGGTTCTAGTCGCATTGTTCGCGCTATTACTAGTGATTCTATTTCTCTGTTCAGATGCCCTCTTCGTGGCCATGCCCAGGTGTTTTCATGCATATCTTTCTTGGTCAGTAAAAAAATGGGAAGAGAATCAGCTATATGGGCCTCATCCATGTAGCTGCTCCTCTTCTTATTTTCATTTTCTTGCTTTTTTGTTTTCAATTTTGCTGTTCCCTATATTGTTCTTTTTGATTGTGGCTATTGCAGCAGCGATCAGCTTTTACGTGATTTCGGTTATATTATTTTCTAGTTCTTGTTTTGTGTCATTCACACTATCTTCTGGACTTACATTCTCGCCATTTTACGTAGAGTTGGTCAGTATCATCATTCGGGCGCAGTGCATTGTGCATGGTCATTAGTTTAAAAAATGGACACTTGCTGCTGAATAAAAATTTACTCAACTAACAGGATTTTTTGGTCCCCCGATTTATAGAATCGGGGGACTTATGTTTTGAGGCATGTCCGTCCGTCTGTCCGTCCGGATTTTTCTCCGCAACCATCCATTGAATTTCTCTGAAATTTTGCATGAAGTTGTAACTTTGGTCAGGTTAGAAAGTGACATTCTCCGATTTTTGAAAAAAATCTAGTTAGCCCCCCAGAGGGGTCTAAAGACCCCGAAATGGCTAAAAATGACATTTTTTGCCCCATAACTTTTCATCCATCCATTCAATTTCTCTGAAACTTGGTCAAAATGTGGAGGCAATTGTTCCTAATAGAAAATAACTATCGCCGACCTTGGAAAAAATCTGGTTCCAAAATGGCAAAAAATGACCCTTTTCTCCCATAACGTTTGATCCATCCATTCAATTTTTCTGAAACTTGGCCAAAATGTAGATGCAATTGTTCTGGATATAAAATGAGCATCTTTGACCTCAGAAAAATTCTGGTTCGCGCTCCTAGGGGGTCAAAAGGGGGTCAAAAATGCCCTAAATTGCCCAAATTTATTGCATTTTACACTCGCCACATCGAGTCACATACAGAGGGGGACCACGCACGCGCGGCTTGTCATTTTTCTTTATTACGACTTTGAACGCGTTCACTTCTTGTTTTAATGATGATCATATTTTAAAAGTCGACTGTTGCTGACGAATTCAACTAGCAAGATTTTTTTTCTGTTTGCGTGTTTATTTTTCTCTTTTCCCGGGCAACATCGCTGCATGGCTATTCTTTTTCTCTGTCTTTTTCAAAAGTACGACTTTAAACGCGTTCATTTGTTGTTTTATTTTACAGAATAATACACAACTCCCGATGATTGCGGAGATTTCGGTTGGAATTAAAATTCACACAAAAAGCAGATTTTCTTCTAGAATTATAAACACGTCCATTAAGTGAATGATATTTAAGAAATTTTCGATAGCCAAATAAACTATCTGAATTTATTTTTTAAAATTATTTATTTATTTTAAAAAAGTAATAGACATTTTTAAATCATTCTTGTTCGAGACATATTACCCTATTGGAGATGAACAAGAAGGATTAAAAAGAGAAAAATATTACCCTATTGGAGATGAACAAGAAGGATTAAAAAGAGAAAAATATTACCCTATTGGAGATGAACAAGAAGGATTAAAAAGAGAAAAATATTACCCTATTGGGGATGAACAAGAAGGATTAAAAAGAGAAAAATATTACCCTATTGGAGATGAACAAGAAGGATTAAAAAGAGAAAAATATTACCCTATTGGAGATGAACAAGAAGGATTAAAAAGAGAAAAATATTACCCTATTGGGGATGAACAAGAAGGATTAAAAAGAGAAAAATATTACCCTATTGGGGATGAACAAGAAGGATTAAAAAGAAAAAAAATATTACCCTATTGGGGATGAACAAGAAGGATTAAAAAGAGAAAAATATTACCCTATTGGAGATGAACAAGAAGGATTAAAAAGAGAAAAATATTACCCTATTGGGGATGAACAAGAAGGATTAAAAAGAGAAAAATATTACCCTATTGGGGATGAACAAGAAGGATTAAAAAGAGAAAAAATATTACCCTATTGGGGATGAACAAGAAGGATTAAAAAGAGAAAAATATTACCCATTGGGGATGAACAATAAGGATTAAAAAGAGAAAAATATTACCCTATTGGAGATGAACAACGAAGGATTAAAAAGAGAAAAATATTACCCTATTGGAGATGAACAAGAAGGATTAAAAAGAGAAAAATATTACCCTATTGGAGATGAACAATAAGGATTAAAAAGAGAAAAAATATTACCCTATTGGAGATGAACAACGAAGGATTAAAAAGAGAAAAATATTACCCTATTGGAGATGAACAAGAAGGATTAAAAAGAGAAAAATATTACCCATTGGGGATGAACAAGAAGGATGAAAAAGAAAAAAAATATTACTCTATTGGGGATGAACAAGAAGGATTAAAAAGAGAAAAATATTACCCTATTGGAGATGAACAAGAAGGATTAAAAAGAGAAAAATATTACCCTATTGGAGATGAACAAAAAGGATTAAAAAGAGAAAAATATTACCCTATTGGGGATGAACAAGAAGGATTAAAAAGAGAAAAATATTACCCTATTGGAGATGAACAAGAAGGATTAAAAAGAGAAAAAATATTACCCTATTGGAGATGAACAAGAAGGATAAAAAAGAGAAAAAATATTACCCTATTGGGGATGAACAAGAAGGATTAAAAAGAGAAAAATATTACCCTATTGGGGATGAACAAGAAAGATTAAAAAGAGAAAAAATATTACCCTATTGTTGATGAACAAGAAGGATTAAAAAGAGAAAAATATTACCCTATTGGGGATGAACAAGAAGGATTAAAAAGAGAAAAAATATTACCCTATTGGGGATGAACAAGAAAGATTAAAAAGAGAAAAAATATTACCCTATTGGAGATGAACAAGAAGGATTAAAAAGAGAAAAATATTACCCTATTGGGGATGAACAAGAAGGATTAAAAAGAGAAAAAATATTACCCTATTGGGGATGAACAAGAAAGATTAAAAAGAGAAAAAATATTACCCTATTGTTGATGAACAAGAAGGATTAAAAAGAGAAAAATATTACCCTATTGGGGATGAACAAGAAGGATTAAAAAGAGAAAAAATATTACCCTATTGGGGATGAACAAGAAAGATTAAAAAGAGAAAACATATTACCCTATTGGAGATGAACAAGAAGGATTAAAAAGAGAAAAATATTACCCTATTGGGGATGAACAAGAAGGATTAAAAAGAGAAAAAATATTACCCTATTGGGGATGAACAAGAAAGATTAAAAAGAGAAAAAATATTACCCTATTGTTGATGAACAAGAAGGATTAAAAAGAGAAAAATATTACCCTATTGGGGATGAACAAGAAGGATTAAAAAGAGAAAAAATATTACCCTATTGGGGATGAACAAGAAAGATTAAAAAGAGAAAAAATATTACCCTATTGGAGATGAACAAGAAGGATAAAAAAGAGAAAAATATTACCCTATTGGGGATGAACAAGAAGGATTAAAAAGAGAAAAATATTACCCTATTGGAGATGAACAAGAAGGATTAAAAAGAGAAAAATATTACCCTATTGGGGATGAACAAGAAGGATTAAAAAGAGAAAAATATTACCCTATTGGGGATGAACAAGAAGGATTAAAAAGAGAAAAATATTACCCTATTGGAGATGAACAAGAAGGATTTAATAGAGAAAAATATTACCCTATTGGGGATGAACAAGAAGGATTAAAAAGAGAAAAATATTACCCTATTGGAGATGAACAAGAAGGATTAAAAAGAGAAAAATATTACCCTATTGGGGATGAACAAGAAGGATTAAAAAGAGAAAAATATTACCCTATTGGGGATGAACAAGAAGGATTAAAAAGAGAAAAATATTACCCTATTGGAGATGAACAAGAAGGATTAAAAAGAGAAAAATATTACCCTATTGGGGATGAAGCAGAATGATTAAAAAGAGAAAAATATTACCCTATTGTTGATGAACAAGAAGGATTAAAAAGAGAAAAATATTACCCTATTGGGGATGAACAAGAAGGATTAAAAAGAGAAAAATATTACCCTATTGGAGATGAACAAGAAAGATTAAAAAGAGAAAAAATATTACCCTATTGGAGATGAACAAGAAGGATTAAAAAGAGAAAAATATTACCCTATTGGGGATGAACAAGAAGGATTAAAAAGAGAAAAATATTACCCTATTGGGGATGAACAAGAAGGATTAAAAAGAGAAAAATATTACCCTATTGGAGATGAACAAGAAGGATTTAATAGAGAAAAATATTACCCTATTGGGGATGAACAAGAAGGATTAAAAAGAGAAAAATATTACCCTATTGGAGATGAACAAGAAGGATTAAAAAAAGAAAAATATTACCCTATTGGGGATGAACAAGAAGGATTAAAAAGAGAAAAATATTACCCTATTGGGGATGAACAAGAAGGATTAAAAAGAGAAAAATATTACCCTATTGGAGATGAACAAGAAGGATTAAAAAGAGAAAAATATTACCCTATTGGGGATGAAGCAGAATGATTAAAAAGAGAAAAATATTACCCTATTGTTGATGAACAAGAAGGATTAAAAAGAGAAAAATATTACCCTATTGGGGATGAACAAGAAGGATTAAAAAGAGAAAAAATATTACCGTATTGGGGATGAACAAGAAAGATTTAAAAGAGAAAAATATTACCCTATTGGAGATGAACAAGAAGGATTAAAAAGAGAAAAATATTACCCTATTGGGGATGAACAAGAAGGATTAAAAAGAGAAAAATATTACCCTATTGGGGATGAACAAGAAGGATTAAAAAGAGAAAAATATTACCCTATTGGGGATGAACAAGAAGGATTAAAAAGAGAAAAATATTACCCTATTGGGGATGAACAAGAAGGATTAAAAAGAGAAAAATATTACCCTATTGGAGATGAACAAGAAGGATTGAAAAGAGAAAAATATTACCCTATTGGGGATGAACAAGAAAAATTAAAAAGAGAAAAATATTACCCTATTGGGGATGAACAAGAAGGATTAAAAAGAGAAAAATATTACCCTATTGGGGATGAAACAGAAGGATTAAAAAGAGAAAAATATTACCCTATTGGGGATAAACAAGAAGGATTAAAAAGAGAAAAATATTACCCTATTAGAGATGAACAAGAAGGATTAAAAAGAGAAAAATATTACCCTATTGGGGATGAACAAGAAGGATTAAAAAGAGAAAAATATTACCCTATTGGGGATGAACAAGAAGGATTAAAAAGAGAAAAATATTACCCTATTGGAGATGAACAAGAAGGATTAAAAAGAGAAAAATATTACCCTATTGAGGATGAACAAGAAGGATTAAAAAGAGAAAAATATTACCCTATTGGAGATGAACAAGAAGGATTAAAAAGAGAAAAATATAACCCTATTGGGGATGAACAAGAAGGATTAAAAAGAGAAAAATATTACCCTATTGGGGATGAACAAGAAGGATTAAAAAGAGAAAAATATTACCCTATTAGAGATTAACAAAAAGGATTAAAAAGAGAAAAATATTACCCTATTGGGGATGAACAAGAAGGATTAAAAAGAGAAAAATATTACCCTATTGGGGATGAACAAGAAGGATTAAAAATAGAAAAATATTAACCTATTGGAGATGAACAAGAAGGATTAAAAAGAGAAAAATATTACCCTATTGGGGATGAACAAGAAGGATTAAAAAGAGAAAAATATTACCCTATTGGAGATGAACAAGAAGGATTAAAAAGAGAAAAATATTACCCTATTGGGGATGAACAAGAAGGATTAAAAAGAGAAAAATATTACCCTATTGGGGATTAACAAGAAGGATTAAAAAGAGAAAAATATTACCCTATTGGGGATGAACAAGAAGGATTAAAAAGAGAAAAATATTACCCTATTGGAAATGAACAAGTAGGATTAAAAAGAGAAAAATATTACCCTATTGGGGATGAACAAGAAGTATTAAAAAGAGAAACATATTACCCTATTGGGGATGAACAAGAAGGATTAAAAAGAGAAAAATATTACCCTATTGGGGATGAACAAGAAGGATTAAAAGAGAAAAATTTTACCCTATTGGGGATGAACAAGAAGGATTAAAAAGAGAAAAATATTACCCTATTGGGGATGAACAAGAAGGATTAAAAAGAGAAAAATATTACCCTATTGGGGATGAACAAGAAGGATTAAAAAGAGAAAAAATATTACCCTATTGGAGATGAACAAGAAGGATTAAAAAGAGAGACATATTACCCTATTGGGGATGAACAAGAAGGATTAAAAAGAGAAACATATTACCCTATTGGGGATGAACAAGAAGGATTAAAAAGAGAAAAATATTACCCTATTGGGGATGAACAAGAAGGATTAAAAAGAGAAAAATATAACCCTATTGGAGATGAACAAGAAGGATTAAAAAGAGAAAAATATTACCCTATTGGGGATGAACAAGAAGGATTAAAAAGAGAAAAATATTACCTGATTGGGGATGAACAAGAAGGATTAAAAAGAGAAAAATATTACCCTATTGGGGATGAACAAGAAGGATTAAAAAGAGAAAAATATTACCCTATTGGGGATGAACAAGAAAGATTTAAAAGAGAAAAATATTACCCTATTGGAGATGAACAAAAAGGATTAAAAAGAGAGACATATTACCCTATTGGAGATAAACAAGAAGAATTAAAAAGAGAGACATATTACCCTATTGGAGATGAACAAAAAGGATTAAAAAGAGAAACATATTACCCTATTGGAGATAAACAAGAAGGATTAAAAAGAGAAAAATATTACCCTATTGGAGATGAACAAAAAGGATTAAAAAGAGAGACAGATTACCCTATTGAAGATGAACAAAAAGGATTAAAAAGAGAGACATATTACGCTATTGGAGATGAACAAGAAGGATTAAAAAGAGAGACATATTACCCTATTAGAGATGAACAAAAAGGATTAAAAAGAGAGACATATTACCCTATTTGAGATAAACAAGAAGAATTAAAAAGAGAGACATATTACCCTATTGGAGATGAACAAAAAGGATTAAAAAGAGAAACATATTACCCTATTGGAGATGAACAAGAAGGATTAAAAAGAGAGACATATTACCCTATTGGAGATGAACAAAAAGGATTAAAAAGAGAGACATATTACCCTATTGGAGATGAACAAGAAGGATTAAAAAGAGAGACATATTACCCTATTGGAGATGAACAAGAAGGATTAAAAAGAGAGACATATTACCCTATTGGAGATGAACAAAAAGGATTAAAAAGAGAGACATATTACCCTATTGGAGATGAACAAGAAGGATTAAAAAGAGAAACATATTACCCTATTGGAGATGAACAAAAAGGATTAAAAAGAGAGACATATTACCCTATTGGAGATGAACAAAAAGGATTAAAAAGAGAGACATATTACCCTATTGGAGATGAACAAGAAGGATTAAAAAGAGAAACATATTACCCTATTGGAGATGAACAAAAAGGATTAAAAAGAGAGACATATTACCCTATTTGAGATGAACAAGAAGGATTAAAAAGAGAAACATATTACCCTATTGGAGATGAACAAGAAGGATTAAAAAGAGAGACATATTACCCTATTGGAGATGAACAAAAAGGATTAAAAAGAGAGACATATTACGCTATTGGAGATGAACAAGAAGGATTAAAAAGAGAGACATATTACCCTATTGGAGATGAACAAAAAGGATTAAAAAGAGAGACATATTACCCTATTGGAGATGAACAAAAAGGATTAAAAAGAGAGACATATTACCCTATTTGAGATGAACAAGAAGGATTAAAAAGAGAAACATATTACCCTATTGGAGATGAACAAAAAGGATTAAAAAGAGAGACATATTACCCTATTTGAGATGAACAAGAAGGATTAAAAAGAGAAACATATTACCCTATTGGAGATGAACAAGAAGGATTAAAAAGAGAAAAATATTACCCTATTGGAGATGAACAAAAAGGATTAAAAAGAGAGACATATTACCCTATTGGAGATGAACAAAAAGGATTAAAAAGAGAGATATATTACCCTATTGGAGATGAACAAAAAGGATTAAAAAGAGAGACATATTACCCTATTGGAGATGAACAAAAAGGATTAAAAAGAGAGACATATTACCCTATTGGAGATGAACAAAAAGGATTAAAAAGAGAGACATATTACGCTATTGGAGATGAACAAGAAGGATTAAAAAGAGAGACATATTACCCTATTGGAGATGAACAAGAAGGATTAAAAAGAGAGACATATTACCCTATTGGAGATGAACAAAAAGGATTAAAAAGAGAGACATATTACCCTATTGGAGATGAACAAAAAGGATTAAAAAGAGAGACATATTACCCTATTGGAGATGAACAAAAAGGATTAAAAAGAGAGACATATTACCCTATTAGAGATGAACAAAAAGGATTAAAAAGAGAGACATATTACGCTATTGGAGATGAACAAGAAGGATTAAAAAGAGAGACATATTACCCTATTGGAGATGAACAAAAAGGATTAAAAAGAGAGACATATTACCCTATTGGAGATGAACAAAAAGGATTAAAAAGAGAGACATATTACGCTATTGGAGATGAACAAGAAGGATTAAAAAGAGAGACATATTACCCTATTGGAGATGAACAAAAAGGATTAAAAAGAGAGACATATTACCCTATTTGAGATAAACAAGAAGCATTAAAAAGAGAGACATATTACCCTATTTGAGATAAACAAGAAGAATTAAAAAGAGAGACATATTACCCTATTGGAGATGAACAAAAAGGATTAAAAAGAGAAACATATTACCCTATTGGAGATGAACAAGAAGGATTAAAAAGAGAGACATATTACCCTATTGGAGATGAACAAAAAGGATTAAAAAGAGAGACATATTACCCTTTTGGAGATAAACAAGAAGAATTAAAAAGAGAGACATATTACCCTATTGGAGATGAACAAAAAGGATTAAAAAGAGAAACATATTACCCTATTGGAGATGAACAAGAAGGATTAAAAAGAGAGACGTATTACCCTATTGGAGATGAACAAAAAGGATTAAAAAGAGAGACATATTACCCTATTGGAGATGAACAAAAAGGATTAAAAAGAGAGACATATTACGCTATTGGAGATGAACAAGAAGGATTAAAAAGAGAGACATATTACCCTATTGGAGATGAACAAAAAGGATTAAAAAGAGAGACATATTACGCTATTTGAGATAAACAAGAAGCATTAAAAAGAGAGACATATTACCCTATTTGAGATAAACAAGAAGAATTAAAAAGAGAGACATATTACCCTATTGGAGATGAACAAAAAGGATTAAAAAGAGAAACATATTACCCTATTGGAGATGAACAAGAAGGATTAAAAAGAGAGACATATTACCCTATTGGAGATGAACAAAAATGATTAAAAAGAGAGACATATTACCCTATTGGAGATAAACAAGAAGAATTAAAAAGAGAGACATATTACCCTATTGGAGATGAACAAGAAGAATTAAAAAGAGAGACATATTACCCTATTGGAGATGAACAAAAATGATTAAAAAGAGAGACATATTACCCTATTGGAGATAAACAAGAAGAATTAAAAAGAGAGACATATTACCCTATTGGAGATGAACAAAAAGGATTAAAAAGAGAGACATATTACCCTATTGGAGATAAACAAGAAGAATTAAAAAGAGAGACATATTACGCTATTGGAGATGAACAAGAAGGATTAAAAAGAGAGACATATTACCCTATTGGAGATGAACAAAAAGGATTAAAAAGAGAGACATATTACCCTATTTGAGATAAACAAGAAGCATTAAAAAGAGAGACATATTACCCTATTTGAGATAAACAAGAAGAATTAAAAAGAGAGACATATTACCCTATTGGAGATGAACAAAAAGGATTAAAAAGAGAAACATATTACCCTATTGGAGATGAACAAGAAGGATTAAAAAGAGAGACATATTACCCTATTGGAGATAAACAAGAAGAATTAAAAAGAGAGACATATTACCCTATTGGAGATGAACAAAAAGGATTAAAAAGAGAGACATATTACCCTATTGGAGATAAACAAGAAGAATTAAAAAGAGAGACATATTACCCTATTGGAGATGAACAAAAAGGATTAAAAAGAGAGACATATTACCCTATTGGAGATAAACAAGAAGAATTAAAAAGAGAGACATATTACCCTATTGGGGATGAACAAGAAGGATTAAAAAGAGAGACATATTACCCTATTGGAGATAAACAAGAAGAATTAAAAAGAGAGACATATTACCCTATTGGAGATGAACAAAAAGGATTAAAAAGAGAGACATATTACCCTATTGGAGATAAACAAGAAGAATTAAAAAGAGAGACATATTACCCTATTGGAGATGAACAAAAAGGATTAAAAAGAGAGACATATTACCCTATTGGAGATAAACAAGAAGAATTAAAAAGAGAGACATATTACCCTATTGGGGATGAACAAGAAGGATTAAAAAGAGAGACATATTACCCTATTGGAGATAAACAAGAAGAATTAAAAAGAGAGACATATTACCCTATTGGAGATGAACAAAAAGGATTAAAAAGAGAGACATATTACCCTATTGGAGATAAACAAGAAGAATTAAAAAGAGAGACATATTACCCTATTGGAGATGAACTAAAATGATTAAAAAGAGAGACATATTACCCTATTGGAGATAAACAAGAAGAATTAAAAAGAGAGACATATTACCCTATTGGAGATGAACAAAAAGGATTAAAAAGAGAGACATATTACCCTATTGGAGATAAACAAGAAGAATTAAAAAGAGAGACATATTACCCTATTGGAGATGAACAAAAAGGATTAAAAAGAGAAACATATTACCCTATTGGAGATGAACAAGAAGGATTAAAAAGAGAGACATATTACCCTATTGGGGATGAACAAGAAGGATTAAAAAGAGAGACATATTACCCTATTGGAGATAAACAAGAAGAATTAAAAAGAGAGACATATTACCCTATTGGAGATGAACAAAAAGGATTAAAAAGAGAGACATATTACCCTATTGGAGATAAACAAGAAGAATTAAAAAGAGAGACATATTACCCTATTGGAGATGAACAAAAATGATTAAAAAGAGAGACATATTACCCTATTGGAGAGAAACAAGAAGAATTAAAAAGAGAGACATATTACCCTATTGGAGATGAACAAAAATGATTAAAAAGAGAGACATATTACCCTATTGGAGATAAACAAGAAGAATTAAAAAGAGAGACATATTACCCTATTAGAGATGAACAAAAAGGATTAAAAAGAGAGACATATTACCCTATTGGAGATAAACAAGAAGAATTAAAAAGAGAGACATATTACCCTATTGGAGATGAACAAAAAGGATTAAAAAGAGAAACATATTACCCTATTGGAGATGAACAAGAAGGATTAAAAAGAGAGACGTATTACCCTATTGGAGATGAACAAAAAAGAATTAAAAAGAGAGACATATTACCCTATTGGAGATGAACAAAAAGGATTAAAAAGAGAGACATATTACGCTATTGGAGATGAACAAGAAGGATTAAAAAGAGAGACATATTACCCTATTGGAGATGAACAAGAAGGATTAAAAAGAGAGACATATTACCCTATTGGAGATGAACAAGAAGGATTAAAAAGAGAGACATATTACCCTATTGGAGATGAACAAGAAGGATTAAAAAGAGAGACATATTACCCTATTGGAGATGAACAAGAAGGATTAAAAAGAGAGACATATTACCCTATTGGAGATGAACAAAAAGGATTAAAAAGAGAGACATATTACCCTATTGGAGATGAACAAGAAGGATTAAAAAGAGAAACATATTACCCTATTGGAGATGAACAAGAAGGATTAAAAAGAGAGACATATTACCCTATTGGAGATGAACAAGAAGGATTAAAAAGAGAGACATATTACCCTATTGGAGATGAACAAGAAGGATTAAAAAGAGAGACATATTACCCTATTGGAGATGAACAAAAAGGATTAAAAAGAGAGACATATTACCCTATTGGAGATGAACAAGAAGGATTAAAAAGAGAAACATATTACCCCATTGGAGATGAACAAGAAGGATTAAAAAGAGAGACATATTACCCTATTGGAGATGAACAAGAAGGATTAAAAAGAGAGACATATTACCCTATTGGAGATGAACAAGAAGGATTAAAAAGAGAGACATATTACCCTATTGGAGATGAACAAAAAGGATTAAAAAGAGAGACATATTACCCCATTGGAGATGAACAAGAAGGATTAAAAAGAGAGACATATTACCCCATTGGAGATGAACAAGAAGGATTAAAAAGAGAGACATATTACCCCATTGGAGATGAACAAGAAGGATTAAAAAGAGAAACATATTACCCCATTGGAGATGAACAAGAAGGATTAAAAAGAGAGACATATTACCCTATTGGAGATGAACAAGAAGGATTAAAAAGAGAGACATATTACCCTATTGGAGATGAACAAGAAGGATTAAAAAGAGAGACATATTACCCTATTGGAGATGAACAAGAAGGATTAAAAAGAGAGACATATTACCCTATTGGAGATGAACAAAAAGGATTAAAAAGAGAGACATATTACCCCATTGGAGATGAACAAGAAGGATTAAAAAGAGAGACATATTACCCCATTGGAGATGAACAAGAAGGATTAAAAAGAGAGACATATTACCCTATTGGAGATGAACAAGAAGGATTAAAAAGAGAGACATATTACCCTATTGGAGATGAACAAGAAGGATTAAAAAGAGAAAAATATTACCCTATTGGAGATGAACAAAAAGGATTAAAAAGAGAGACATATTACCCTATTGGAGATGAACAAGAAGGATTAAAAAGAGAAACATATTACCCTATTGGAGATGAACAAAAAGGATTAAAAAGAGAGACATATTACCCTATTGGAGATGAACAAAAAGGATTAAAAAGAGAGACATATTACCCTATTGGAGATGAACAAGAAGGATTAAAAAGAGAAAAATATTACCCTATTGGAGATGAACAAAAAGGATTAAAAAGAGAGACATATTACCCTATTGGAGATGAACAAGAAGGATTAAAAAGAGAAAAATATTACCATATTGGAGATGAACAAGAAGGATTAAAAAGAGAGACATATTACCCTATTGGAGATGAACAAGAAGGATTAAAAAGAGAGACATATTACCCTATTGGAGATGAACAAAAAGGATTAAAAAGAGAGACATATTACCCCATTGGAGATGAACAAGAAGGATTAAAAAGAGAGACATATTACCCCATTGGAGATGAACAAGAAGGATTAAAAAGAGAGACATATTACCCTATTGGAGATGAACAAGAAGGATTAAAAAGAGAAAAATATTACCCTATTGGGGATGAACAAGAAGGATTAAAAAGAGAAAAATATTACCCTATTGGAGATGAACAAGAAGGATTAAAAAGAGAAAAATATTACCCTATTGGAGATGAACAAAAAGGATTAAAAAGAGAGACATATTACCCCATTGGAGATCAACAAGAAGGATTAAAAAGAGAAAAATATTACCCTATTGGGGATGAACAAGAAGGATTAAAAAGAGAGACATATTACCCTATTGGAGATGAACAAGAAGGATTAAAAAGAGAAAAATATTACCCTATGGGAGATGAACAAAAAGGATTAAAAAGAGAGACATATTACCCTATTGGAGATGAACAAGAAGGATTAAAAAGAGAAAAATATTACCCTATTGGGGATGAACAAGAAGGATTAAAAAGAGAGACATATTACCCTATTGGAGATGAACAAGAAGGATTAAAAAGAGAAAAATATTACCCTATTGGAGATGAACAAAAAGGATTAAAAAAAGAGACATATTACCCTATTGGAGATGAACAAGAAGGATTAAAAAGAGAAAAATATTACCCTATTGGAGATGAACAAGAAGGATTAAAAAGAGAGACATATTACCCTATTGGAGATGAACAAGAAGGATTAAAAAGAGAGACATATTACCCTATTGGAGATGAACAAAAAGGATTAAAAAGAGAGACATATTACCCCATTGGAGATGAACAAGAAGGATTAAAAAGAGAGACATATTACCCCATTGGAGATGAACAAGAAGGATTAAAAAGAGAGACATATTACCCTATTGGAGATGAACAAGAAGGATTAAAAAGAGAAAAATATTACCCTATTGGAGATGAACAAAAAGGATTAAAAAGAGAGACATATTACCCTATTGGAGATGAACAAGAAGGATTAAAAAGAGAAACATATTACCCTATTGGAGATGAACAAAAAGGATTAAAAAGAGAGACATATTACCCTATTGGAGATGAACAAAAAGGATTAAAAAGAGAGACATATTACCCTATTGGAGATGAACAAGAAGGATTGAAAAGAGAAAAATATTACCCTATTGGAGATGAACAAAAAGGATTAAAAAGAGAGACATATTACCCTATTGGAGATGAACAAGAAGGATTAAAAAGAGAAACATATTACCCCATTGGAGATGAACAAGAAGGATTAAAAAGAGAGACATATTACCCTATTGGAGATGAACAAGAAGGATTAAAAAGAGAGACATATTACCCTATTGGAGATGAACAAGAAGGATTAAAAAGAGAGACATATTACCCTATTGGAGATGAACAAAAAGGATTAAAAAGAGAGACATATTACCCTATTGGAGATGAACAAAAAGGATTAAAAAGAGAGACATATTACCCTATTGGAGATGAACAAAAAGGATTAAAAAGAGAGACATATTACCCTATTGGAGATGAACAAAAAGGATTAAAAAGAGAGACATATTACCCCATTGGAGATGAACAAGAAGGATTAAAAAGAGAGACATATTACCCCATTGGAGATGAACAAGAAGGATTAAAAAGAGAAACATATTACCCTATTGGAGATGAACAAGAAGGATTAAAAAGAGAGACATATTACCCTATTGGAGATGAACAAGAAGGATTAAAAAGAGAGACATATTACCCTATTGGAGATGAACAAAAAGGATTAAAAAGAGAGACATATTACCCTATTGGAGATGAACAAAAAGGATTAAAAAGAGAGACATATTACCCTATTGGAGATGAACAAGAAGGATTAAAAAGAGAAACATATTACCCTATTGGAGATGAACAAGAAGGATTAAAAAGAGAGACATATTACCCTATTGGAGATGAACAAAAAGGATTAAAAAGAGAGACATATTACCCTATTGGAGATGAACAAAAAGGATTAAAAAGAGAGACATATTACCCTATTGGAGATGAACAAGAAGGATTAAAAAGAGAGACATATTACCCTATTGGAGATGAACAAAAAGGATTAAAAAGAGAGACATATTACCCTATTGGAGATGAACAAGAAGGATTAAAAAGAGAGACATATTACCCTATTGGAGATGAACAAGAAGGATTAAAAAGAGAGACATATTACCCTATTGGAGATGAACAAAAAGGATTAAAAAGAGAGACATATTACCCTATTGGAGATGAACAAGAAGGATTAAAAAGAGAGACATATTACCCTATTGGAGATGAACAAAAAGGATTAAAAAGAGAGACATATTACCCTATTGGAGATGAACAAAAAGGATTAAAAAGAGAGACATATTACCCTATTGGAGATGAACAAGAAGGATTAAAAAGAGAAACATATTACCCTATTGGAGATGAACAAGAAGGATTAAAAAGAGAGACATATTACCCTATTGGAGATGAACAAAAAGGATTAAAAAGAGAGACATATTACCCTATTGGAGATGAACAAAAAGGATTAAAAAGAGAGACATATTACCCCATTGGAGATGAACAAGAAGGATTAAAAAGAGAGACATATTACCCCATTGGAGATGAACAAGAAGGATTAAAAAGAGAAACATATTACCCTATTGGAGATGAACAAGAAGGATTAAAAAGAGAGACATATTACCCTATTGGAGATGAACAAGAAGGATTAAAAAGAGAGACATATTACCCTATTGGAGATGAACAAGAAGGATTGAAAAGAGAAAAATATTACCCTATTGGAGATGAACAAGAAGGATTAAAAAGAGAGACATATTACCCTATTGGAGATGAACAAGAAGGATTAAAAAGAGAAAAATATTACCCTATTGGAGATGAACAAGAAGGATTAAAAAGAGAGACATATTACCCTATTGGAGATGAACAAAAAGGATTAAAAAGAGAAAAATATTACCCTATTGGAGATGAACAAGAAGGATTAAAAAGAGAGACATATTACCCCATTGGAGATGAACAAGAAGGATTAAAAAGAGAAAAATATTACCCTATTGGAGATGAACAAGAAGGATTAAAAAGAGAGACATATTACCCTATTGGAGATGAACAAAAAGGATTAAAAAGAGAGACATATTACCCTATTGGAGATGAACAAGAAGGATTAAAAAGAGAGACATATTACCCTATTGGAGATGAACAAGAAGGATTAAAAAGAGAGACATATTACCCCATTGGAGATGAACAAGAAGGATTAAAAAGAGAGACATATTACCCTATTGGAGATGAACAAGAAGGATTAAAAAGAGAGACATATTACCCTATTGGAGATGAACAAAAAGGATTAAAAAGAGAGACATATTACCCCATTGGAGATGAACAAGAAGGATTAAAAAGAGAGACATATTACCCTATTGGAGATGAACAAGAAGGATTAAAAAGAGAGACATATTACCCTATTGGAGATGAACAAAAAGGATTAAAAAGAGAGACATATTACCCTATTGGAGATGAACAAAAAGGATTAAAAAGAGAGACATATTACCCTATTGGAGATGAACAAGAAGGATTAAAAAGAGAAACATATTACCCTATTGGAGATGAACAAGAAGGATTAAAAAGAGAGACATATTACCCTATTGGAGATGAACAAAAAGGATTAAAAAGAGAGACATATTACCCTATTGGAGATGAACAAAAAGGATTAAAAAGAGAGACATATTACCCCATTGGAGATGAACAAGAAGGATTAAAAAGAGAGACATATTACCCCATTGGAGATGAACAAGAAGGATTAAAAAGAGAAACATATTACCCTATTGGAGATGAACAAGAAGGATTAAAAAGAGAGACATATTACCCTATTGGAGATGAACAAGAAGGATTAAAAAGAGAGACATATTACCCTATTGGAGATGAACAAGAAGGATTGAAAAGAGAAAAATATTACCCTATTGGAGATGAACAAGAAGGATTAAAAAGAGAGACATATTACCCTATTGGAGATGAACAAGAAGGATTAAAAAGAGAAAAATATTACCCTATTGGAGATGAACAAGAAGGATTAAAAAGAGAGACATATTACCCTATTGGAGATGAACAAAAAGGATTAAAAAGAGAAAAATATTACCCTATTGGAGATGAACAAGAAGGATTAAAAAGAGAGACATATTACCCCATTGGAGATGAACAAGAAGGATTAAAAAGAGAAAAATATTACCCTATTGGAGATGAACAAGAAGGATTAAAAAGAGAGACATATTACCCTATTGGAGATGAACAAAAAGGATTAAAAAGAGAGACATATTACCCTATTGGAGATGAACAAGAAGGATTAAAAAGAGAGACATATTACCCTATTGGAGATGAACAAGAAGGATTAAAAAGAGAGACATATTACCCCATTGGAGATGAACAAGAAGGATTAAAAAGAGAGACATATTACCCTATTGGAGATGAACAAGAAGGATTAAAAAGAGAGACATATTACCCTATTGGAGATGAACAAAAAGGATTAAAAAGAGAGACATATTACCCCATTGGAGATGAACAAGAAGGATTAAAAAGAGAGACATATTACCCTATTGGAGATGAACAAGAAGGATTAAAAAGAGAGACATATTACCCTATTGGAGATGAACAAAAAGGATTAAAAAGAGAGACATATTACCCTATTGGAGATGAACAAAAAGGATTAAAAAGAGAGACATATTACCCTATTGGAGATGAACAAGAAGGATTAAAAAGAGAAACATATTACCCTATTGGAGATGAACAAGAAGGATTAAAAAGAGAGACATATTACCCTATTGGAGATGAACAAAAAGGATTAAAAAGAGAGACATATTACCCTATTGGAGATGAACAAAAAGGATTAAAAAGAGAGACATATTACCCCATTGGAGATGAACAAGAAGGATTAAAAAGAGAGACATATTACCCCATTGGAGATGAACAAGAAGGATTAAAAAGAGAAACATATTACCCTATTGGAGATGAACAAGAAGGATTAAAAAGAGAGACATATTACCCTATTGGAGATGAACAAGAAGGATTAAAAAGAGAGACATATTACCCCATTGGAGATGAACAAGAAGGATTAAAAAGAGAGACATATTACCCTATTGGAGATGAACAAAAAGGATTAAAAAGAGAGACATATTACCCTATTGGAGATGAACAAGAAGGATTAAAAAGAGAAACATATTACCCTATTGGAGATGAACAAGAAGGATTAAAAAGAGAGACATATTACCCTATTGGAGATGAACAAGAAGGATTAAAAAGAGAAACATATTACCCTATTGGAGATGAACAAGAAGGATTAAAAAGAGAGACATATTACCCTATTGGAGATGAACAAGAAGGATTAAAAAGAGAAAAATATTACCCTATTGGAGATGAACAAGAAGGATTAAAAAGAGAGACATATTACCCTATTGGAGATGAACAAGAAGGATTAAAAAGAGAAAAATATTACCCTATTGGGGATGAACAAGAAGGATTAAAAAGAGAAAAAATATCTTATTTTTAAAGAGGAATTTTTGCGTCGAAAGCTGAAGTTTTTAAAACAAATAAATAATTTATTAAAAAAATTCATATTGTTTATTTGGTTTTCAAAAATGTCTAAAATGTTATTCAAATATCAAGCAATGCTTTAAAAAAGTGTGACAATTTTTCATTACGCCCATTGATTTTTTTCCTAAGTGATACTTAACTCGGAATGATGACATTTAAAAATCCATTGGATTTAAATTTATACAAATATCAGGATTTTTTTCTGATGGCGTGCTCATTCTTCTCTCACCGGGCGACACCGCCTAGAAAGATTTTTGCACCTGACGAATTATCACTTAGAACTTCTTTCTTTTTCTGTTTCATTTTTTTTTAAATAATACTCGTCTGGCGATGCTGACATAAAAAAAAACCCACTGTAATCTGAAAGCAGGATTTTTCTATTTTGCTCTCGGGCAACACCAGGTATACCTCCTAATCTCATATATTTTTCTCTTTTTAAGGTTCAACCTCTCTTAAATATTTTTATTTCTATTTTCATTCCATAATAAATGCCAGTATACAGAAATCATATGCCCTTAATAGGGTTAAGATGAAAATTAATATACACTAAATGTACAAAAGCAAGGAAATTTACACTTTTATTGTCATTAATTAAGGATATGACTACATATCAACCAAACTATTTCATTATCACATCACTACAGTATAAATCTCTATGCATGAGTGGATAAAGTGTGGGAGGTGCGCTGAAGAAAAATTCCTACCAGTAAAATACATAGCCCTGTTGTGCTCATATACCCTTAATGACAATAAAAGTGTAAACATTTCGGAATTTCCTTGCTTTTGTACATTTAGTGTATATGAATTTTCATCTTAACCCTATTAAGGGCATATGATTTCTGTATACTGCCATTTTTCATGGAATGTCACTACTTTTGTAAAGGCTATGTCTCAATACAATGGTCATTTTTAAGGTTTTTTGGAATTGTCTGGAAAACTAAGGTATATGGTAAACTGAAATTAAAATGCCATCAACTAGACCCTAGAACGTCTATCTCTGCCAAAAATCAGCTGAATCCATCAAATAGTTGATAAGATACAGGGTGGCACATACGTACGTACGTACGTACACACGGATAACATTATTTCATGATTGAACTTTCTGGATCTCTGGGTTGCTTTGACTAATGATGCTGAAATTCTACACACTTATAGAACCTATCAAATAAAAATTTTGTGCAAGGTTTTAACTAATTTGGTTTATTGGTTTTTGAGTTATGATTGATCAAAGAAATGAGATTTCTAGCATAGGCCGTTTTTGAAGTCTATTAAGGATAGAGCGCTCTCGCGCCTCCCTTGATTTGTTTTTTTTTTCAAAGCTGCGGACTATTAAAATCAATACATGCAAACTTTCGCCAAATTCGAATTAACTCGCAGCACCATGCAGGTCTGGCGCTTCGCCTCTAAAAGAGTTTTGCGATGAATAGAAAAGCAACGTCTCTTTTTTCTAACGTGTTTTCTTTTGTTCTTTCCCGTGTTACGTCCCTTTGTATTTTTATGAGCAATTTGAATAATTTTCTCGTTTTTTTTTTGGTAGTTCTACGTCGGAACTGATTCAATCAGTGGTCTTATCTCCCAAAAGAACAAGTCTTGCGTGAAACGCGAGCCAATAAACAGAAATACATGTTGCGGCAAAAATAAATTCTTTTTTAGATTGGCAGATTTTGGCGTGACGCAGTCATATAGTAGTCTCTCTTTCTCTATCTCTATCTCCCCCCTCTCTCTCTCCCTCTCTCTCTCTCTCTCTCTCTCTCTCTCTCTCTCTCTCTCTCTATATATATATATATATATATATATATATATATATTATTTCATCTATCCATTTAATTTATCGATTTTCAGTATTGACTTAAAAAGTGCTTAATACGTAAGTAGAGCAAGGTAATAAGTTATGAATATATATTCATGGCAATTAAGCTACACAGAGGCTTCCGTGTTTATCCCCCGTAAGGAAACGGCTGAAATGCATTTAACTTGACGATTCCCTACGATGATGAAATGCGGAAGCCTTTGTGTAGCTTAATTGCCATAAACTATTTTCATGACTTACTATATATATATATATATATATATATATATATATATATATATATATATATATATATATATATATATATATATATATATCTGTTTGTGGTTAAAAATCTGTCTGTTTGTCCACCTTCTCTTCCAGCTATTTTCTCTCTCTCTCTCTATCTCATGACACACGCACGTATAAGACTTTTCATTTATACAAATATTATTTGGCTACACATTTGCAGATATATTCCGGTTAATAATTTTCTCTATAAATGAAAAACGTTTTATTCCTAATAAATGGCTCTATTTATTAGTAAGCACTTTAATATAAACACAGTAAGAATTCTTTAAATTTTACCCTGTGGATGGAAACTTACCTGAATTTATATATATATATATATATATATATATATATATATATATATATATATATTTTGGATTTGACTTTGGTTGCACTGGTCGGGATTTCGGAACTTTGATTGGACTTTTTGTATTATTTTGATTGATTTATTTATCATTAACATTGAATATGGACACATTTCGCGACTGGATAACTTTGCCGGCCCCTTCAATTTCACGTATTTGGACTGCTGTTTGTATCTTGGAGTAATGTCCTTCCGGATTATGCTTCTCAACTTGTATGACCTGGATGGACTGTATGGATTCAACAAAAGTATGTTTTTGGATTGATATGTTTGATGTTATGTATTTTTATGTATTTGTGTATATAATTTTATATATTTTCAAAGCGTAATTTTATTGCCTGTAGTAGTATAACTGCGGTAATGGTCCTCTGAAGAGAAGAATTATCTTTGAAAACTCATGAGCTAAGGACTTAAGGATGCTTTGCATGAACTTTGAATTCTAATAAAATTTGATTGACACCTTATTTTATTACTTCATTTTATATTATAATATTAATGCTCTATCCAGTATATTGAGCTTCGGTTTTTTATCCGGATGTTTCACTAATTATAAGATATTAGTTGACGCTTATATCTTTTGTTGGATTGCTTCATATATATATATATATATATATATATATATATATATATATATATATATATATATATTTATACATATATATTTATATATATATATATTTATACATATATATTTATATACATATATATTTATATATATATATATTTATATATATATATATTTATTTATATATTTATATATATATATATTTATATATATATATATGTATATATATATATGTATAAACAATATAATGATAAATTCCAATGATAGAGTCTTTATTCATTTTTTTCAAAATTCAGAATAATTTAATGCTTTGACGATACGTTTCGTACATTCACTAACATCCAGGAATAGATATGTACATCCAGGATTTTTCCTATATGCAACTATTTTTCAAACAAAATATCGTTTATAGAAAAACGATGAAGCAGAAACAGAACAAAACACAGCAACTCACATTGAACGCTGTTGTAGGAACGTGGTTTTTCCTGATCGTATTTGGGCTGTACACAGATAACTATAGTGACAAACTCGACCGAAAACATCACATCTGCCTTGGTAGATACTTCATTAGGCGTATATATATGTATGCATGTATATATATATATATATATATATATATATATATATATATATATATATATATATATATATATGTATATGCATATGTATATATATATATATATATATATATATATTCAAATTATTTTCGTTCTTTTTTTTTAATTTATTTTTTTATTTTTTAAGCATTGGTGATAGGTAATAAGTGTCAATAGAAAGCCCTTACAATGCAAGATAGTTTTTTTTTTACTGTTATCTTATATATTTCGGAGAAACACTCCATTTTCAAAGATATATATATATATATTTAAATAAACAAACTTATAGTTTTGTTCATCGAAGAAACGTCTTGTTGGTCTGACGTATATATATATATTATTAAAAATAACCGACAATTTTTTGTCTGGTTATTTTAGTATTAATCCCTTCAATTTTCCGGATTAAAATCTTAATCTCGGAAGAAAATACTAAAATCCTAGAACATAATACTAATACACAAAAACTCCACATACTAGAAGCTTTACTCATTAAAACCAAAAAACCTGCTATTAACAAGATTAATTTTAACACTAGTATTAATATACTTAAATGCTTATAATACCTAATTATAGTTTCATATTTAAATTTTCCAGCCATAATTAATTATAAATATCACTCCAGGTCTTTACCTGTTTGTCATTATTCCACTGACGATGGACCCAGACGGGTCAGAAAGTACTCTGGACCAACATGTACATTACGGCAAAAAAATGTGAGATGGGTGGACCAATGTTTTTTTTTGTATTCTGTTGTTTTGGAGCAGATGCGTTTAACGCGTCTGTAGGAGCTGTATATGATTGATTTCTTGAGTTTGTTAGGATCGTTAGTAATGAAATTCAAATACCTGTGGCTATCTGTGGGGTTGGTGTACAGGGATGGTGTGATCCGGCTCTTGTTTATCTGTACCAGCACATCGACGAAGAGTATAGATGAATCCAAGCTTTCAAGTATCAGCTTTATGTAAGTGTTGAATTTGAGAAAGGCTTGTTTGCCATGTGCTCATATGAAAGATATATCGTCTATGTATCTTCAATAGTGTATTGTTTTTAAAGGGTAATTTCCGAGGAGTTTGTTTTCGAGTGTATATATATATATATATATATATATATATATATATATATATATATATATATATATATATATATATATATTTGCGTAGCTTGAGGCCATTTGACTCTAAACTATATATATATATATATATATATATATATATATATATATATGTATATATATATTATATACATGGTAACATTTAAAATCGTAACAGTGGTCACATTGTAAAATGCTTAACGTAATGCGATTTTGTTCTGTGATGCCATCCAGCGTTGCTGAATTTAAATCGTCAACGA
>OY744540.1:18184049-18199049 GCA_963556195.1 Sepiola atlantica | reverse complement strand
GACATTAACTCTATCGAACAGCCGTGGTCAATCCTGAAGAAGAAAAGTGTATGGAGGACGTGTTCAGCTTTCACCTTACGATGCTATGAAGGGTTAGGGTTAGGGTTACGGTTATCAGCACTCGTTAAATGTTTGGGTATTATCAAGTGTTGCGCATGTATGTTTATCGCTTGAGGTATTTCCGGCGTAGATGATTGTGTTTAGCGCAACCACGCTAATATTTCGGTTTTCGGTTTTCGGTTTTCGGTTTTCGGTTTTCGGTTCGATTATTTAGCCTCTAAATCTATCATCGTCAGTAAAAAAAACTGATTTGTTTTTAAGTTATTTCACCTTCCTCTCTGTTTTTGTTATGATACAACTTAATCATCTCTCGTTGATTTTAGCTCCTTACACTAAGTGGCATTATGCCTTGCCTGGAGCGACTGTCGCTGGATATCCTTTAAGATGGAGCTTTATAACAAAAATAAATAATAAAATTGGCTTATCTTAACACATTACTGCAGTTTCATAGGAGATCCGTTCGCTATAAATGGATTAATCAAATCCTTACAACTGGTATACATTTGAATATAAATCAAACTGACAAAAAAAAAAAAAATTCTGAACTAGCTAATAATTTTTTCGAAAATGTAAAATGTGTAACGCCACCGCGTGCCATCACTTAAAATTGATCGCGTAACGAAAGCGTCGTTCTACTTTTTAAATACGGTACTGGTACAGTTTGTGACCCATGCTGAAACCGACTTTTCGTAAACAGCCGGAAGATGCCGACGTGCTTAGCAAATCAGATTGTAGCAAACGACTGTTTGCAATTGCAAATTAAGTAAATCGTAAAATTAATTAAGTTAAGACAGTTTATTAAAGTGTTAATAAATTTCAGCGCTTTAGGACAGACGATTCAGTGTCTTAAGGACTAAAAATGTAAAATCTGTTTTTTTTTCATCCTTACCTCTAACACTAAAAAAATGTAAACCACTGTTTTTGTTTTTCACCGTGACTCTAAACCCTAACTCTAAAAAATGTAAAAAATATTTTTTAACCCTAACCTAACCCTAAACCAATCATAACCTAGTAGATATAGTTTAAAAGGTGTACCAGTACAGAAAAAAACAATTTATCAAAATGAAAGAAAAATAACAAACCGTATGTGACTCGATGCGGCGAGTGTAAAATGCAATAAATTTGGGCAATTTGGAGCATTTTTGACTCCCCTCCCTTTGACCCGCTGGGGGCGCGAACCAGAATTTTTCTGAGGTCAAGGATGCTCATTTTATATCCAGAACAATTGCCTCTACATTTTGGCCAAGTTTCAGAAAGATTGAATGGATGGATCAAACGTTATAGGAGAAAAGGGTCAATTTTTGCCAATTTTGGGGGCTTTTGACCCCCTGGGGGCGCGAACCAGATATTTTCCAGATACTTATTTTCTATTAGAAACAATTGCCTCCAAATTTTGGCCAAGTTTCAGAGAAATTGAATGGATGGATGAAACGTTATGGGACAAAAATGTCATTTTTTGCCATTTCGGGCCTTTTGACACCCTGGGGGGGGGGGGGCTAACCAGATTTTTTTAAAATCGGAGAATGTCACTATCTAACCTGACTAAATTTACAACTTCATGCAAAATTTCAGAGAAATTCAATGGACGGTTGCGGAGAAAAATTCGGACGGACAGACGGACGGACGAACAGACAGACGGACGGACGGACGGAAGGACATGCCTCAAAACATAATTTATAAAATCGGGGGACCAATTAAACAAGCCTAAACTTTCTCGTAAAAATAAAACACTTTCTCGTAAAAGAAAAATTATAACATAAAAATAATATGTTATAAAACAATTGTTTCATTATATTTTCTTCGTCAAAAAAATATATATTTTTTATAAAATTTTACATACGATGACTGTTATTTTATTGCTATTTAAATGTTTTATTATTTTTTCCTGTTTGATAGCGTTGCATCGTTTTAATTTTGAGGTCGGGACGTTTTTATTCGGCATTTTCCGGCTGATTACGTAAACAGTCGGAAGATGCCGACGAAAAGTCAGTTGTAGCATGGGTCACAAACTGTACCAGTACCATAAATAAAAATTAAAAACATGTCCTTCGTGATGGTACGTGGTAATATTACGCCATTTATCTATTTATGTAAAGGAATATGAACATTACATCAATTCCTGACACGCACGAGGGTATCTTAGTGTCATAAAAACACGGTATAAGGTTTAAACATGTGAGCGGCTTTTAACTGTAAAGAATTGTATTCACTATGTTATACAACTTTAATTCGAACACATTGAGCACTTGAAAAAACAATGTTTCATTAATTTTTTCATACGTCGTTTTTAAATCAGTTATTACCATTGGTTTCGCGCTGTGAGAGCGATTCTTCAGATGAATTTAACACGTTACAATGTTCCGGTTTATTTAACCTATTTTTCTATGTTCTTTATGAACTTTATAAACTAAATTAATCGGTTATCTATAAACCAGTATCCATAGACATACAATAACTACTTAAATATAAGAATAAACTATATACACGAAACCTGCAGATAACCACATATTTCTAAACTACGCTAGCAACCACCCTCTTAATCTTAACAGATATATAAGATATAGAGTTAGCATACACATTAAACGTATTCGCCCAGACCTCAACATAATTTATACCATATGAATAACCTAAAATAACTATTTAAAGACTATCCTATAAAACTCATTAATTCTAAACTTTTGTTTTCATATAAATAAACACGTGATGGCAAGTGATGACGTAACGCCATTTTCATTTTTATTGTAGAGGAACAAGCATATTCCATCAGTTCCTTACACGTACGAATGTATCGTAATGCCATGAAGACCGGTGTAATGTTGAGACATGTGAGTGGGTTTTTAGTTTAATAATTGTATTACTTATGTTGTATGAAAAAATGTTTCATTTAGTTATTACCACTGGTTTCACGCAACGATAGCGATTCATCAGATGACCTTTGCGCATTACAAGATGTTATACTTTTAAAATCCAATGTATATACTCTTTGTGAACTGTAAAAACATATTAAATCAGTTTTTAACAAAAGAGCATAGATAGACAACAACTCCTTAATTAATCTTCTCTTTATAATATAAAACTCAATGCCTGCGTGTGTGTACGTGTGATGTTCTATGTTCCCTCTAGAAAATAAGGTTAGAAAATCTACATAAAATCTAAAACTGTATTCTTATGTAAAATTTACCGGGGAAGACAATGGAAGTGTTCCCGAATATCTAAGTGCATTCCCAAGGGGGATATGAGGGCATACCCCCTTTAAAACTTCAAACATATTCTGTTTTTATATTATATTTAAATCATATGCATAACATTTTCAGGATAAGACAATGGAAGTGGTCACATGTCTCTAAGTGCCATCTTAACTTAAAACCGCCATGGGGGGCGGGAGTGGACCGTTTTTAAAACTTCAAATATATCCTATTTTGATGAAATTTGTATTATGTATAAGATTTCTTTGGGAAGACAATGGAAGTGGTCCCGAAACTCTATGTTACTTTCTATGTGCGGAATATCTACGTGCCCTCACTTCTAAGTTACCCATGGGGATAGACCCCCCCCGTAAAACTTCAAATACTTATATCCGAGTTTAATGAAATTTAGACCATATGTAAAAGGCACGAATTCAGAGAGTTTACTAACATTTTATGTTCATCAGACTATATTAAGGGTAAAAGTGGAAAAAAGTGTGTGTGTGTGTGGGGGGGGGTGGGGGTTAGTAAAAACAAAGAAAATAATATGGTGTTTTAAGCATAGTGGAAATTAAATAATACTGATCCTTATTCAATCCCGAGCAACGTCGGATCTTCCTGCTAGTATCAGGATAAAACTACAAATTGCCACAGTCCTACATTTTTTAATCGTGGCCAATACATGTACGTTACAGGATGTTATGCTTTCTACAACCTTTTTTCTATGTTGTTTGTAAAATTACCTACGTTATTAAAAAGAAAGCAACATCTACAAATGACTGCATTCCTATGGAATTTCATGGCTAAGATCAAAGGGTAGTATCTGTTCTGCTGCTGCACTTTATATTTTCTGTAAAAAAGTCAGTAAAATAGAAATCCTTTTAGATTGAGGAAATTTAAATTCTTTCTCCCAATCTATAGTGGCCCTTTTTGGGGAGCTTGATTTTTCTCTACATTAAAAACCAACCATTGGGTCTAACCTTAGCCGCGTGGGGGGGGGGGGTGCAAGTTAATAGAGAGATGAGAGGAAAAAATAAAAGGGGAATACGAAAAGGAAGTGCAGATCAAAAGTAAGGGGTCTAAACGATTTTTTAAAAGCTGTCTTGACCCCTTCTTTGTATTCCACTCTTCAGTCGTTTTCTATCCGTCGATGAGGATACTAGCCTGTTGACCCCAATCCCTCACTCAACTGACCGATGAGACTTGTCCAAACTTATATAAGACACTTTAAATAATATCCCCATTCTACCCGTGTCAAAAGCTGATTCAGAGTATTGTTTATTTGTATGAAACACTTTAGGTATATGCAAACGAAACAAAATAACGAAATATCTATCTTTAATTAATTACATTCTGACGCAATTTTTTCTCTCAGGTTTTAAAAATAAAATAGTCTAGTTATACAGGGTGTTTCAAAAGTCTTGGGAACATAACGATTTTTAATAACTCAAAAACTATTAGGAGTTGAAAAATGAAATTGGTACCGTTGGAAAGGTTAAAGTTTCAAGTTTCGTGGGGAATCTTCAAAGTTGCTCAATATGAGCACCATTCGTCACACGGCAGACATCTAGTCGATAGTCCATTTCCTGCCAAACGCGTTCCAGCATCTTGACGTCAATGGTTCCCACAACTGCCGTTACTCGAGCCTTTAGTTCGTCAATATCTCTTGGAAGGGGCGGCACATAGACTTGTTGCTTGACAAAGCCCCAAAGGAAAAAGTCACACGGGGTAAGATCTGGAGACCTAGGAGGCCAGGGCATGAGAACGTCATCACCTCGCCCAGATCTCCCAATCCATCTACCAGGCAGCCTTGTGTTAAGAAACTGCCTTACTCTAAGACTCCAGTGTGGTGGTGCACCATCTTGTTGAAAAATGAAGTCATCAGATTCTGCTTGTTCCAACTGAGCCATTAACCAGTCTTCCAGCATATTGAGATAGGATTCACCAGTGATAGTTGCCTCTTCAAAGAAGAACGGTCCATAGACACCTTTCTTGGAAATTGCACAAAACACGTTCACTTTTGGTGTATCTCGCTCGTGCTCAAGAAGTTCATGAGGATTCTCAGTACCCCATATGCGAGTGTTATGCTTGTTAACTTTGCCATTCAGATGGAAGGTCGCCTCATCGCTAAAAACAAGCCGGTCACCAAAGCCGTTATCTTCCAACTTCTCTTGCATTGCAATGCAAAAGTCACGGCGAAGTGGCTTATCAGTGTCCTTCAACTTTTGGACCAACTTGAGCTTGTAAGGTACCATTTGCAGTCGTTTCTTTAAGACACGCCAGACAGTTGCTGGAGCAAGCTGAAGTTCCCTGCTGGCTCTTCTCACTGATTTACGGGGGCTCCGCTGAAAGGCTGTCCGAACTTGCTCAACTGCATCTTCTGAAGTTGAAGGGCGACCTGTTCGCTTACTTGGGCACAAACACCCATCTTTCACAAATTTAGCATGCCATCTGACAATGGATTTCCTTTCAGGGGCTTCTTTTTTAAATTTCCTGCGAAATGCACGCTGAACACATGTCCACGATTCAGTCTTTGCAAATTGGAGGACGCAAAATGCCTTGTCTTGTTTAGAGAACGCCATTACTGCACCTGGAAAGATAACACGAAAATCATTAGTATGACCAAAAACTTGATTAAGCAAGCTTTAAAATGGCACCAGTTTCATTTTTCTACCTGGAATAGTTCATGAGATATACGCATTTGTAATGTTCCCAAGACTTTTGAAACACCCTGTATGATAAATCGCATTCTATACCATTTATTAGTTCCATCTTGTGTCTTCTCGAATTTTTTTGATAAGGATTGATTAATATGTATTATTGGATTGTGCGAAATGTTGTAAGAAGAACACCCAATATGAGAGCAGTTGTCCGAAAAATCCAAATAATAAGTATCATCTCTCCTCATCTAAAAAATTCAGAAACATTATAGCAAATCAATACGGACTCAAATTAATACGAAAATGGAAACGCTTCAGCACTCTTTCCGTTTCATAAATACATCACACATTTTGAATTATAACGACCATGAGTTATTGGAAAAAAACACAAAAACATTATGTTCACCATTCACTAATAAGAGCCATTGTCAAGATACACCTGAAGAAGGTCGGAGGTTACATCGGCCGACACGGTGTAAGAATAACATCTAAGTTTAGAACAGTGGTCCGAACAATCATAATAATACCTTCGTGTTCTCGTCTTCATCACTGTCGGTCTTGCCTGATTACTTTTGTCCTTGATAAAGCTATAGCCGAAACATGTATGCACATATGTAGCCAAAATATTTGTATGAATTTAATTTAATACTAAAATATATTTTCGATTGTTATTGAGTACCATTACATAAATACAGTAGGTTTATATTTATATGTTCATATTTCTTATAAGCTCTACTCACGTATTGAGCACTGTTCAAGTAAATACTGAAAAATAATGTTTTTATGGAAGTCGTTTGTAACAAGACATGAAGCAACTTGGTGTAAGAAGCTAAAACAAAACGAACAATTATTAACACAAAGACAGGAGATGCATATTGACCCAAGAATTAAAAAGATCAATTCTATATGTAGGAGGGAAACAGTCAGCAAGAAGAATGATTTATTTTAAATCTCGGCGAAGACTTTTTGAATTAGCACTCATCATAAACACTGACACAATTAAACAACGTACCGGTTTCTACAATTTATCTCCTTTAATATTATACTAACTGAACATGACTTGAATATAGATCGAGGATAGCTATTTTACACCACATTCTAAACAAAACTTTGTGCATAGGATCAATATTTACAACAAAAAAATATTTTATTCCATTTCATAAACGCACCACCTATTTTGAATTTTAATATCTATGTTTTGTTTCGAAAGAAAAGAATAAAAACATTATTTCCCTGTCAGGAATATATACTGTCCCATGCAATATTTGCATTCAGATATATGTTGGTGAAATTCAACGCGAACTTAAGAAAAGTCTTGCTATACAGAAAAACTATATAAAAAAATAACAATTCCTAAATGCGCTATTCTCTCATGTGTTACAACATGATCATTCTTTTAACTTTAAATTCATGTTAAATAAATCTCGGCGAAAACTTCTTAAATATGCACTTATTATTAACACTGACACAATTAAACAACGTACCGGTTTCTACAATTCATCCACTCTAATCAGCAAACTAATACCAACCGAACAGGACTTGAATTTAGATCGAGGATAGCTATTTTACACCACATTCCCAACACAACTTTGCACATAATATCGATATTAATTAATAATAACACATTTATTTCAATTTATAAACGCACAACATATTTTGTAATTCGAACGTCTATGTATGAAACACAAGTACAAAAAGATATTTCACGTCATAGACGCGCCACATATTTTCAAATATTGATTTCTATGTTTTCTTCAAATCAGTCATCTTGAAAAAGTCTTGAAATAAAGACGAAACGTTCATGAATATATAAACAATTTCAGAGGTGTAACGGATAAACACGAACTGAAGCAAATTAAGTCGTATACTGGTGGAATGAGTTTCGCATGTTCCATCATTTATTAATATATATATATATATATATATATATATATATATATATATATATATATCATAAAGATAGAGGCAAAATGCCTTCAAAGAAACCATGTGTTAGATGCAGATATTTTTTATTAAATATGAATAAAAATCAAATTTTTTTTTTTTGTCATCTTGATTTTTTAAATCTAATATTTCGCTTGATAAAACAAGCCTCGGCACAGCTTAGACAAATAAAAGGTATAAACCTTTTTTTTCGTAATAATCCTTCTTGGTCTTGTAGAAGTGTCTCGTCCGATGTTGTGGACTAACGGTGCAAATGTCTGTTTTAAATAGAACTTGATCGCGCATGGTCGCTGGTAGTTATAAATTTGCGAAAAGTTCATTTTTTAAGCATCTTTTGAATTTTAACATAAAGATAGAGGCAAAATGCCTTCAAAGAAACCATGTGTTAGATGCAGATATTTTTTATTAAATCAAAATCAAAATCAAAATGTATATATATATTTTTTTCTTCATCTTGATTTTTTTATCTAATATTTCGTTTATATATATATATATCTATCTATATATATATATATATATATATATATATATATATATATATATATATATATATATACACATTATGATCTTAATTGCCGTCAGTGCGGTTCGATGAAGGTTCCGTATAGCATAATATTTCCAGAAAAATTCATTTCTTCAGGCGTGCGTTACACTTTATTTCAAACGTACACTGGAAGAAGAAAATATCAGAAAATAAGATAAATTTAAAATTTAAATTAAAAAAATGGTTTTATTTCATTTATTTATTTGCATGGTTTACGTTTCATTCTAATTAATTGATTAACATTTTTAGGGAAGCCCCTCCGTTGAGAGTGATCTTTCTTTCATTGAGATCTGTGATTTAACTGTGTTTAATAGTTCCGAAAAAACTCTCAATATTATTTATTAATTTAGTTATTGTTTTTTTTTTATTAAACATTTAATGTTAAAGTAAATATTACTCTTATGAAGTTTATACTGTGCAGTCGTCGTCGTCGTCATCATCATCATCATCATCATCATCATTATTATTATTATTATTATTATTATTATTATTATTATTATTATTATTATTATTATAATAATAATAATAATAATAATAATAATAATAATAATAATAATAATAATACTACTACTACTTACAGTTCAAAAGTGTGAGTAGTTTTTTCTTTTAAAATTTTATATATATGCATATATATAAAGAGGGAGAAAAAGGGAGAGATATAGTCATACACAGGAAGGCTATTTTGCTGTATCCCAGCTCTTCAGTGTGATCCAGCCGGGATCGAAACTCGACGAAAGTCAGCGCTTTTAACCACTTGTCCATCATCTAGCTGCTGCCGGGAGTTAGCGAAATCACAATGTTAAACATTGTTAAATACAGAAAACTCTATTTGTTTACACACTAGTGGAAGTTGGCGATTTCGCTTACCAGAGAGGTCAACCCAAGAAAGGGTAGCATATCTAGTCATCTACAGATTGTCGGTTTCGCTGTATCACAGCGGTGTACTGGTTGGCTCGTGTTCTTTTTAAAAATACCTTTAGACAACATGTTTCTATAGATGTTTGTTATACAATTTTTAAAGTTCTACTTTCTTTTTGCAATGAAATTTGGTATTCAAAGAGCCAAACATGAAGAACTCCCCTCCTTGTCTGGTATTTTCAGAAGTCATAGTGCTTAAAGAAAAGCAAAAACTTCCCACTCGTCGACTAAACTGTGAATAGCGCGTAGCACCTGAGGCCAAAACATCTCGCAGTTCTGCAACTCAATTCAGAAGAGAAAAAAAGGTTGAAAACCATTCGTCTTATTTAGGGGCTTGCAGGAACAAAGAGTTAACAAAGATATATAAAAGAAAATTATTTATCTATTATAACATTATTTGTTTATTCAAATTATAGAAGTGACTGGTGCGGTAGTTACCGACTTGGACTAAGGGCCCGGCGTCACGGGTTCGAGTTTAATCGGTGTTTTTATATTGCTTTTGATAATGTTTACATAAAAGGTGTGAGTTCTAACTCTGTTTAATAGTAGGGTTATGTAGACTCTTAGGACTATGTCGGGCAACTCGTAGAGGAGAAGGAAAAACTCAGAAATAAAACTTTTTCCAATTCCCTCTTAGTAAGAAGAGAAAAGAGGGGGAGAAAACTAAGATAAAAATAGAAGTGGACTATGATAATAAGCTATCTTCTACGGACTAACTAGTTTCACAATATATATATATATATATATATATATATATATATATATATATATATATATATATATATATATATATATATTCCATGATAAATGCCAGTATACTGAAATCATATGCCCTTAATAGGGTTAAGATGAAAATTCATTTACACTAAATGTACAAAAGCAAGGAAATTCCCAAATTTTTACACTTTTATTGTCATTAAGGGTATGACTACATATCAACCAGACCATTCCATTATCACATAACTACAGTATAAATCTCTATGCATGAGTGGATGAAGTGTGTGAGGTGCGCTGAAGAAAAATTCCTACCAGTAAAATACATAGTCCTGTTGTGCCTGCATACCCTTAATGACAATAAAAGTGTAAAAATTTGGGTATTTCCTTGCTTTTGTACATTTAGTGTATATGAATTTTCATCTTAACTCTATTAAGGACATATGATTTCAGTATACTGGCATTTTTATGGAATGTCACTACTTTTGTAAAGGCTATGCCTCAATACAATGGTCATTTTAAAGGTTTTTTGGAATTTTCTGGAAAACTAAGGTATGTGGTAAACTGAAATTAAAATACCATCAACTAGACTCTTGAACCTCTATCTCTGCCAAAAATCAGCTGAATCCATCAAATAGTTGATGAGATACAGGGTGGCACATACGTACGTACGTACACACGGATAACACAAAATTATGCCTGACCTTCTTGTATCTCTGGGTTGCCTTGACTAATGATGGTGAAATTTTAAACACTTATAGAACCTATCAAAACAAAAAATTGGGCAAAGTTTTAACTAATTTGGTTTATTGGTTTTTGAGTCATGATTGATCAAAGAAATGAGATTTCTAGTATAGGCCATTCGTGTCGTCTATTAAGGGATAGATCCCTCTCGTGCCTCCCTTGATTACTGTCTATAACTCTCTCGATATATCGATCTAATATATATATACATATTAAGTAAGTAATATAGAATATATATATATATATACATATATATATATATATATATATCTAATATATATATATTAAGTAAGTAATATAGAATATATATATATATATATATATATATATATATATATATATATATGAAGAAGAATGGAAAGGAATTAGAGAAGCAAAAGTCAAATCATAATTCAATTCAATTGCTCAAAGCAAGGTATATTTCGCAAAAAAGGCAATTTATTCAAGTTAAATTTTCCTTAAGCCAGGCTTTTCAAAGATCAAAATCTTATCATCAGAGGAAGTCGCTGGGATAGATAAGCCTGCCTGCCTGCACTTATTGGACATTTTACCCTTTGGATTTTCTATTTTCGCCGCACCTGAAGTTGTGGCTTCTTGGAATTTAACTTTGATTCCTATCTCACAACCTTTCGGGCCTTTAAACGACCTACCTATCTACATCTCATTCTCTCCCTGGACTTTTCGACACCGGACTTTTTAGCAATCGGACATTTGCTTGCATTCGGGCAGAATTTTGCCCTGTTGTTTCTTCCCCCTACAACTTTTATTTTATTTTTTCAAATTTTAAATCTTGGCCTTTGCCAACTTATCTATCCCAGCGACTTCCTCTGATGATAAGATTTTGATCTTTGAAAAGCCTGGCTTAAGGAAAATTTAACTTGAATAAATTGCCTTTTTTGCGGAATATACCTTGCTCTGAACAATTGAATTGAATTATGATTTGACTTTTGCTTCTCTAATTCCTTTCCATTCTTCTTCATTCTACCTGCTCTATCCTGGATATTGAGCTATATACTCTTCACAATAGGTTTCACTTTTCCTAAAAGTTCGCTTTTAGTACACCACTTTATATATATATCTGTATTCTATATTACTATCTATATCTCTTTTTTACTGTATTTATATCATGTATAACAAGTTTCTTTTTATTTTCGCATATAAATGTGACGTTCTAATCTTGTGCTATAAATTATCGACTCAACGAAGGAAATGACAAAAGCTTTTGAAATATTACTAAAATATCGTCTTTGTATATTTATTATGTATTCAGCTTCCGCTGAATAACTGAATTCCCAATCGGTATTTAAAGAAATCAAAGAAAACTCAGGAATTTCTACCGTTCTTTAATTGGTAAGCATTTGCGTACATGGAAAGATAAGAACGTGTAGCGACGAGAACTTGAAGAGGACCGGATTAATGAATGATTGGGTTATTGTTACGGGGTGAAAAAAATATAATTGTGGCTCTAGAAATAGCAATTGAATGAATGGCTTCTGTCTACTAGTAATAAATATTTGTTTTTAGAAAAAGAAAGAAAGAAAAAAGGGGGTTCGCGAAAGAAAAAAGAAGTATGGTTTCAGTAAGAAGAAAGAAGTGTGATTCGAGATGAAAAGAAAGAAAGAAGTGTAGCTCTAGAAATAGCAATTAAATGAATGAAGGAAGAAAGAAAAAAGTCGGGTTCTAGAAAGAAAAAAAAGAAGTGTGACTCTAGATGAAAAGAAAGAATGAAAGAAGTGTGGTTCTAGAAAGAAAAAAAGAAGTGTGACTCAAGATGAAAAGAAAGAATGAAAGAAGTGTGGTTCTAGAAAGAAAAAAAAGAAGTGTGACTCTAAATGAAAAGAAAGAATGAAAGAAGTGTGGTTCTAGAAAGAAAAAAAGAAGTGTGACTCTAGATGAAAAGAAAGAATGAAAGAAGTGTGGTTCTAGAAAGAAAAAAAGAAGTGTGACTCTAGATGAAAAGAAAGAATGAAAGAAGTGTGGTTCTAGAAAGAAGAAAAGAAGTGTGACTCTAGATGAAAAGAAAGAATGAAAAAGTGTGGTTCTAGAAAGAAAAAAAGAGAGAAAAAGAAGTGGTTGTAGATAGAAATAATGAATGAAGTGTGGTTCTAAAAAGAAGGAAAAATGTGTGCGTATAGTAGGAAATAACGACGATGTATGGTTGTAGAAAAAAGAAAACAAAAGGTAAACTTAAGTATGTTTCTGGAAATAACTATATATATATATATATATATATATATATATATATATATAAATATACCTCATGCTAACGATAAATAAATAAATAAATAAATAAACAAAAACTAAACAAAAACTTAACAATTTAAAAAATAAAAAACTTAAAATAGAAATACAAGGAACCACGTGTTAAAATGAAATAAATTCACCCATTATATTGACACAACAAAGGAAACAGGATATAGGCCAACCTATAGCAAATAGAACAATAGAACAGGATATAGGAAGAAAGTAACAATAACCACACCTTTGTTCGCGGGAAGCCCAACGATTGGCTGAGAGAACAACAAAGAATCTGATTGGTTAACTAGCCAGCCGTGTATATAAAAACACCCGGCAAAAATAACTCCATGCATTTTAGCCTGAAGATTCCTCCGGGGATTAATCGCGGGAGCCTCTGTGTAGCTTAATTGCCATACATGTATTTTCATAGCTTATTATATATATATATATATTTAAATATATAATTTTATTACTATTTGATGTATATATGCATATAATATTATAAGGTTATATGTATATATTTTCGATACTTACTCTAATAGTGCTCAGTACACTGTAGAGCTTATAAGTAGTAGCAGTATGAACATTTATCTATGGAAATTAATCTATACAGTGGCGTCTATGTTTCACGACCGAAGTAAATCATCAGGTTAAATGCGCAGGTATATTGTTAGTGATTGCTTATATATCTAAGTAGTGTTTCATTTAACTAACTAATTAATCGGATTCATTGTTATTACCCTATCTCGGACTATTATTTTCATTGGCCAATCGACGAACCCTTCTTAAACAAAGGCCTAGCTAGCCTTTCTTTGACACCCTTTTTTTATTTGGGGTTCGTTTGGCGCACCCCATTTTTAATTGGGTCAAATTAATAGGTGACTTATATTAAACACGTGGAGACTGAACAAAGTTTATATTTTCTATTTATGCGTTGATATTTAGAGTTATTTTTAGTTAAGTTTTTTATTCATTAAATTATTAGGTTTTGTTTATTTATTTTATTTTAAATTTAAAAAAAGTTATCCTAAAGTAAAGTTTATTTAATGTCTACACTTAGTTGCTATTTTGATTATATAATTTAGTGATTTTTGGGAATCATTAACACACCGATTCAAAAACATCACTGAAGAACACTTACTGGAAGCTCAAAGTTGGTGGACGCTCATCAATAATCGAAAATATTACGATAGTCAAGTACATTCAGATATTTAGACAACCCGTGTAGATTATGTTTGAATGAGGAGCTAGAAATTAAAAATTTTAAAGATCCCCAAAATTGATAAATTGTAGAAGCGAAATAGCTACTAACTGTAGAAATAGGGAAGTAGCATTATTTCAGTCCCCACGTGTTAAAATAAGGGCACCTATTAATTTGACCTATTTAAAAATAGGGGGTGCCACAACGACCTACAAAAAAAGAAAACAGTGTAAAACTAAGGGCAGCCAAGCCTTTGTTTGTGAGGAGTTCGGAAAATAATATTATAGTCGCTGGAATTTGCTTTCTCCCTCTCTCTTTATATATATATATATATATATATATATATATATATATATATATATATATATATATAAAAGTAAAACATTTAATGTATTAAAATTGTTTTTTCCGTTTGTCTTTTCCACGCACACACACACACACATACACACACACACACACACACACACACACACATATATATATATATATATATATATATATATATATATATATATATATATATATATATATATATATATGTAAAGGAGTAAGGCTACCAACATTTGTAGAATGTTTTTTTCAACATTTATTTATTATTTTGTTGTTTTTTTCAACATTTATTTATTATTTTGTTGTTTTACCATTTTATGATTTTATATATATAACGCGTTTCAAGCGGTGGCCCGCTTTCATCAGATATGAAAATCCATTTGAAGAAATGTCTTTCGATTCGAGCAAATGTTGTTTCATTTGAGGAATTTGTTATTGTTTTTGCGCATGCGTGGGTTTGCG
>OY744540.1:18171549-18179049 GCA_963556195.1 Sepiola atlantica | reverse complement strand
TCTCTCTCTCTCTCTGCCTCTCTCTGCCTCTCTCTCTCTCTCTCTCTCTCTCTCTCTCTCTCTCTATATATATATATATATATATATATATATATATAACATTTTTTCACTCTCTGCCACTGACTGACTTCTCTCAGCTCAGAGCTTGATCGAGCGCTCTTAGCAGCCACGGCCACTACTTTTTCTCATCAACCCATCATGTCAACCCAATATTTCGATGTACTTGCATGACATTTTTCTTAAAATTATCATCCTGAGGAAGTCTTACATTAAAGACGAAACGTTGATTAATATATAAAAAATATCTCTTGGTTTTTCCTTTTTCATTTCCCATATATATATATATATATATATATATATATATATATATATATATATATATATATATAGTCTCGGAAGTTTCTCAACCATTAAAACTACATAAGGAAGAAAAAAACAAAAAAAAACATTTTAGTCCCAAGTCGTTCAGTAGAAAATCACTCATGTAAGTCAATTTATTTTTTTAGTCACTATATTAGTTTGCTTCCAAGAATTTACACTAGTCTTAACATTATTTAAGGGATCATCAGTTGTTTACCATGAAAAACTGTTTCGGTTCTTTAAGTTTAAGTTTTCTTGAATATATATATATATATATATATATTCAAGAAAACTTAAACTTAAAGAACCGAAACAATTGCAATATCAACAGGAGATTACATTGTACAAAATTTATTTATTAATATATAAAATATTAAAAGCTGCAAATAAAACTATTAGTATCAAGTCCATCTATGCTGTATTAGGCCAATCCATACGAAATTAGTTTTGTTCTAGAGTCGATTGCGAATATATACACTGGAAACTATTTGGATTGGAATTGATGAAAGTTTTTCAAGTTTTAATCTGATGTATAAATGATAATAAATATGTTCGAAACGCGTGTACATATGGATACACCTATTTAAGTTTTGATTTTCGGAACATGATTATAAAATTTTATTATGTCATAAAGTGTGTAATCTACTGAATTGTAATTATATATATATATATATATATATATATATATATATATATATATATATATATATATATATATATATATATATATATAACAAGGAGTAAGGTAAAATAAAATACCTTTTAAAGCATGTTAAGATGCGATAATATTTTATTAAAAAAAAGAAAAATCGATACCGATTTAAAAAAATTTTTTTCATAAATTTTCATTTTTAGTTTATAGTACAGATAAATTCCGCCAAATAGAATTGGCCTCTTCAGTGTAGTTTGTAGATCCGATCTTATTGGACTGCCGGTTTCAGTTGGTGCAACCGGTTTATGAGGTGGTTTTTTTCTCACTTTCGGTACGAGATCACGCATGCACGTGGTATATGTATATTGATTCATTGCACTGACCATCCAAAAATCAATCCAAACTCATAATTTTCATAAGTTCTTTCAATTTTTTAGTTTTTAAGTATTTTATATTTATTTCATATCTCGGTTGATGTTTATCATTCCAATTTACATCTTACATATAAAAAAACAGTCTTTTCATCTATAACTTTTTGCATAATTACACGTGTTTCTTGGCAGATTCGGAGAAAAATTACAGTTCAATCTGTCAATCTTCAGAGAATATTAGAAAGTGTATTTGCAACAAAAAACAGAGGAAAAATCCGAAGGAAAAAAAGAGGAGATTTAAAATGAATGTTCCGATGAAAGCTTGGTAATTTTGAGTACATGGAGAATAAAGAATATGTAAGTATTAAATTTCGCAATTCTTTGGTGAATGCACTCGGAAATTATGCCCTCGGAGAACCCATAATTAATAAGAATTTCAGAAGGTTGATAGGGTGGCGATTGGCAGTGCCTTGGGTGCTATCCTAGCGAATATTTTCACGAGTTGCAGGCATTCTTGTTCAATTGTGTTCTTAGACTCTTTTGCTATTAACGTTTTGTAGACTTTTTTTCCATAAGTTGGATACGCTCCACCCAGCATTAAAGTTTACTATGGAGGAAGAGCAGAGTGTAACTTGATGCTTTTTAGACGTTTTCGTTGAGAGGACAGGGAATAACTTCACTTCTACAGTATACAGGAAACCAACGTTTACGGGCCTGTATATTAGTTGTGATCCCTTTGCACCTACGAGGAGAAAGATCAGTTTGATAATGATCCATGTTCACCGCGCTCTAATGATTTGCAATGAAAGCAAATCGCGGTTGTAATATTTGTTTCATTTTAGAGGAGTGAAATCTAATAAGACACATTTTCCCCAGTGCACCCCATGCTCTAGATCCAATGAGAGAGAGAGAGAGAGAGAGAGAGAGAGAATCGATGTGAGCTTAATTAACAGTTGTGTCATCTACGTAGACATCAACAAATGATTCCAGCATTTAATTTCGTCAACGTGTTTTAAATGATTTAACCATTTTGTGTTTTTTTGCTCAGTGACTCCGTTTCACCTGCGTTTTCTTGCTTATGACGTTCCCAGCATCTTTGACAATCTGACATGCTTTGTTTTTCAGTGCACCTGCGTTTTCTTGCAGATGACCTTTCGTGCATCCAGTGTCTTTTATTTGTTAACAATTGATCGCACGTTGTCTCTTCCCGTGCAGGTGTTTTATGGTGTGAAGATTATTTTTATTCAAATAACTTTTTTGTTATTTAACATCATCTTTTTTTGACAATTGATCTCGTTTTTATCGTTTTTCAGTGTGGGTCGTTCTAATCCTTAGATTATTTTTTTTATTCAAATTACCTTTTGGTCATCCAATTATTATCTAATCTTTTGACAATCGTCAGGTGCATCTTCCTGTTGTCAACATGACTTTTTCGTACACACGACCCGGATATTTAACATTTCTGTCACGTGTGCACGAAAGTAACCTGTCTCTTAGTTTTTTTTCTGTGACTGTTCTTCTTTCGATTAATAAATCTTATGGGCCCTAAAACGCCCCCATAATATGGCATTGTACATTGTAACTTTAGCCCCCCCCCCCTACCGGGCGTTATATTCGTCGACGATCGTTTAATTATTTGAGAATCCAGCCTCTTTGTTTTTCTTCTGCCAGTAACTGGATTGCATCTGCGTTTTCTTGCTTATGACGTTCCTAGCATCTTTGGCAATCTGACATGCTTCGTTTTTCGGTGCACTTGCGTTTTCTTGCAGATGACCTTTCGTGCATCCAGTGTCTTTTATTTTTTAACAATTGATCACACGTTGTCTCTTCCCGTCAGGTGGATCTTTTTGTTGTCAACAGGACTTTTTCGTACACACGACCCGAATATTTAACAAGAGGTTGGCCTCAGAATATGTCTTTAAGGCACACCCGCATTGATTCTATATTGTTCAGACCTTTGCTCATCAACAACTCTTTTTATAAACCTACCCGAAAGAAATAATTCGATTATGCTTACCACTATAACTGCCACTTGAATTTTTCTCCAAAGCCATAACTAGTATTACATTTAAGCAAAATAAGATATAATATCAAAATATAGAGAGACTACCACCAACAGGTGCAGTGTAAACATGTAAATTGATGACGCACTACAAACAGAGCCATCTGTTGGCCGTCCAGTTAACTACTCTGGTGGTAACGGGATTACCAACTTACCTCTCGTAATTTTGTCCGGATTAAAAGAGGTTCCGGATTACCAGTTGCCGGATAATCCGTGTTACACATGTATTACTAATATGAATGGGAAAGGTATGAACCTTCAATTTCAACCCGTCTATGAGTAAAATAGGGAAGGTGTGAACCTTCAATTTCAACCCATCTATGAGTAAAATAGCGACTTTTTTTCGATGTGTTGGATAATGGCCCTATGGGAATGGACGTATCTGTTAGAAATCGTTGGTTTGACTTGCGCGAATTAGCGCGGATGGGACACGTGTAGTCGAGTGCAGAATAGTGCCTGTTCTCAGAGTCGGAAATCACAGACGTGACAAGGTCACCGCGTGACGAGACCTCGGATCAGGGGACAATTTGCACTTGCGAGAGGCTCAGTTACATCACGGGCCTTTGCGTGGGAAGCAGAGGGATCCGTGACGTCACCCGTTCTTCGGAGAAGCGAGTTTTAGCAGTCTGGGTTTTGGAGGCGAACCTATCAGACGTGATTTTTACCATGTAAACTACAACAGATCAAGGCGAAATATTTCCCTACGAAAATACAGGCGAAAGATCTCTTCCCCCCCTCCACGAGTGATTAAGGACTTAACTGTTAAGTAATTACGAAATTACGAAAGCAGTAATTTGCTTTCTCTCTCTCTCGACGTTAGTGAATATCTCCCAGCTGACTGATAGCTAAGGCTTGAAATAAAACTGAAGTTAAATTTAAAAGGATTGTTTTTCTTCCGACCCAATCATGGAGCTTTTGTTGCAGCGGCGTGGTTCACGGCAGAAGAAGGATGAAGGAGTTCAACCACTAGACGACATCGAGACGGCGACCCTCTACGCGGCGAGGGAGAAATTTAAAGGTATGCAAACTATATGATTTATGTTTTAAAAATGACGAGTGATTAAATGTGAACTGCCACGGCCCTTTCTGGGACGAGTATACAAAACTAGAAAAGCCGCGTCCCTAAGTAGGGGTACGCAACAGATGTAATCAATCGTGTTTCGTAATTTTTTAGATGAGAATTAATAATTAAATTATTTGGATTATTGGGACTATTGTCTTTGTCGCAAACATCCGTGGCGCAACGGATAAAGGTTATACTCAGTTCCAAGTGTCAGACTTCAGGAGGTTTAAGACTGTCGGAACGAGAACAAACTACCATCGTCTATCAAATAAAGGGTTCCGTTCTGCACAGATTCTTGAGTTCGACATAAAGATTCTCGTGTTGTAAAAGCCGCACCTGCAGATTGCCGGATGTTACATCGGCCGAAACGTTGTGAGAATAACATAAAAGATGAAGACAATAGTCCGAAGAATACAAATAATAAAATGATTAGTCTCTAATAGTTATTTATAGTAATAGTACTTATCTCCTCTTTAGGAGCTTAGACACAATGTGATTTTAAGAAGCCAGCGTACTAGATAACCACAATTTAGCGACATTCCCCGGTAGGTGTGTCTCGGGCAATTAGAAATAAACTAACACTTTCTCAGAGAGAAGGTGAAGCCTGGGAGCTCCTAAGATTAAACAGAACCCCCGCGCGACAGAAAAAAGCCACTCTTGAACCGATTGTAGTTATTATTGTTTCGATATTAAATTACCTTAAAAGGGTTGATATGCATTTTGTTAAAATAGACGGCGATCAATTAGCTAGAAAAAAATAAATGATCTAACATCTAACATTTATTTAAATGATTTAAACGCCAATTTATTATTTCTTGATGTGTTGTTTTTATTTCACTTGATATTGTCGTTATTCAATCGCATGATTTGATGGCCGATTGGCGCGTCTTTAAACTGATTAAATATCGGCTTCTCATTAATAGTCACGTTTTGTTCACGATTCTTTTGACAGTGCGATCCATTTAAATACTCAACATTCATGGAAATAAGAAAGTTTCAATAAACATTCGTTTTTGTCAATCAAGAATCCTGACAAATATTCGGGACGATTAAAACGTATCTTTTTTTGCAGCATATTTGATTGATTTAGTGAAGTCTAATCAATTGAATGCAATATGAATGAACCGAATACAATAACCATGTGATACAATTAGCTTTCACAGTTCTCTTTCCCCTTCCTCGCCTTTTCTCTCTTTTTCCTATCTCCTTCCATCTTCCTATCTCTTTCTCTTGGTCTCTCTCTCTCTCTCTCTCTCTCTCTCTCTCTCTCTCTCTCTCTCTCTCTCTCTATATATATATATATATATATATATATATATATATATATATATATATGCGCAAAAACGCCAAACAATAACACATTTCCTCAAATGAAACAACACTCTTTCAAATCGAAAGACATTTCTTCAAATGGATTTACATAAGTGATGAGAGCGGACCACCGCTTGAAACGCGTTATATAAAATTATAAAGTGATAAAATAACAAAATAATAAATAAATGTTAAAAAAACATTTACAAATGTTGGTAGCCTTATTCCTTTACATATATACTTTTCTCTCGTTAGAACTTCACTAATACTGCACTACCCTCTTTTCTCTCTCTCTCTATATATATACATACATATATATATATACATACATACACATATATATAACTATTTTATGTACCCTCTTTTCTCTCTCTATATATATACATATATATATACATACACACACACACACACACGCACACACACACACACACACATATATATATAACTTCTTTATGTATCCACATAAAATGTTATAAGGAGATATAAGTTTTATGTATCGATTTTCAGTATTTACTTCAACAGTGCTCGATACGTAAGTAGAGCTAGGTATTAAGTTATGAAAATATATTTATGGCAATTAAGCTACACAGAGGCTTCCGCGTTTCATCCCCGGGAGGAACTGTCAGGCTAAAATGCATGGTGTTAGTTTAGCCGGATGTTTTTATATACACGACTAGCTAGTTAACCAATCAGACTCTTTGTTGTTCTTTTAGCCAATCGTTTGGCATCTTCCGAACAAAGGTTCGGTTGGTTTTACTCCATACATTTTAGCCTGACAATCCCCATCCGGGGATGAAATGCGGGAGCCTCTGTGTAGCTTAATTGCCATCAATATATTTCCATTACTTTTATATATATATATATATATATATACTTTAAATATTCACACAGAACGACTATAAATAAAACTCATCTCACTATACTAAGGCGCCATCTTACTTCTTAACAAAACACAGAATAACATTAACTTAACTGAATAAAAACTCACTGGATATTATTTTTACAACGTTTCGGCCGATGTAACCCCAAACCTTCTTAAAGGGCATCTTGTCGAACTCGTGAATCTTTCTGTCGAACTCGGGAATCTGTACGGAATTTCGAACAGAACTCATTATTTAATCGACGGAGGTAGTTTACTCTCGTTCCGTCAGCCATGGGGAGGCCGCCAGGACCCGTGGCGTAACGGATAAAGTGATAAGCAAAATCAGTTTCAAGTGATAGTCTTCTGGAAGTTGGAGGTTCAACTCTCAATGCGGGCGATGATTACAATTAGAAATGACTTAAGACTTCCACCGGTTATGGCTGACGGAACGAGAGTAAGCTACTTCAGTATAGATTCCCAAGTTCAACACAAATATTTCCGAGTCCGACAAAATACGTCTGAAGAAAGTTTGAGGTTACATCGGCTAAAACGTAGTGAAAATAACATCAAAGATGAGAACAGTAGTCCGAATAATCCAAATACTACAAGCTGAAAATATGTTGTGTTGATAATACATAGTAGTCGTCCGTTCTCTTCCTCTTGGGTAATAAATAAACATCCGTTTTTCTCAATCAAGAATCTTGACAAATATTAGGAACGGTTAACGCGTATTCTTTTTTTGCTGCATATTTGATTAATTTAATGCACTTGGATCAATTGAATGCAAGATGAATGCACCAAATGCAATAAGCATGT
>OY744540.1:18124049-18166549 GCA_963556195.1 Sepiola atlantica | reverse complement strand
CTAAAATTTAATCTTAATCTTTGGGGCGAAACTAAAAATCCGATTAAGCATAAGAATATAAACACATTTTAATTCGAGAATAAGACGCCTGCAACTATTTAAAACAAACACAAATTAACAAGATAAAAAGAAATGAGTCTGAGTATAATCTGCAATTGAACGTGGAATCTCCTTCGGAAGAGGGAACTGCTTTCCGATAATCCATGGGGAAATTGGAAAGGATTACCAAATAGAAATATTTAATGCTGGCGTGAAAACCAGACACTTCGAGAACAGAATGGCTCGAAGGAACTACTTAGAGAAACATGATAATCTATAATGCTTGTGAATAATACACCCACATACACACCCACACACACAGACACACATATATATATATATATATATATATATATATATATATATAGAGAGAGAGAGAGAGAGAGAGAGAGAAAGAGAGAGAGAGATAGAATGGTAGTTTGCTTGAAGCATCGCTGCGAATAATAGTAATATATTTAGAAGGCGGAGGGCAATGCAGAGTGCCGGATAGGTTATAAGCTGGAAGGAACAAAAATAATACATCGAAGTAGGGGAGTTACTACTTATTTTTCTTTAATTTACTACACAGACGGATTTTTCCTTTGGTGTTTATTATTTTTGACAAAGGGAAGATTTTCCCGAAATATCAAATAAATGATTTTTAATCATCATCCGGACAACACAAACAGCCGACACCACAATTGCTGTTATGTAATATTTTAAAGAAAAATAAATAGTAAGTCCCCCCACTTCGATTTATTATGTTTGTTCCTTCCAGATTACAACCTATTCGGCAATCTGCATTGCCCTCAGCCTTCTTAACATATTATATATATATATATATATATATGTTTTACCTACAGACACATGTGTTTTATATTTAGGCAATCTTCAGTGTAGAGTATGATAATTACTAATGGTTAAAGGATTCGAACCCAGTTGTAAAGTCACCTTTGACTCTGCAGTCTGCTTTTCAACTCCTTGGATATCACCAATTAACATGGAATAGAAGATAATTTCAATTCCATATGATGTCGAATCGGTAGACGTATACATTAAGCTTTGCTATATAGTGTTCAACAGCAGATGCCGGAACTTCGCATTACGCATAGGTTGACAGATTATCATTAAATTCTCTTAGAGGCCCAATCCTTTTTGAAGGGAGCTATAACAATATTTGTTCATATAGATATTTATTATTTTTACCTACATACACATGTGTTTCATACTTACGCAATCTTCTGTGTAGGAGATGATACATACTGATGGTAGAAGGATTCGAACCCAGTTGCAAAGTCACCCTGGACTCTGCAGCCTGGTATTCCTCCCCTAGGCCACCATCAATTAACATGGGAAAAGAAGATAATTTAAATTCTATATAATTTCGAAGCAGTGGACATATACATGAAGCTTATTCATATAGTGTTCAACAGTAGACGCCAGAAATTCGCATTACCCATAAGTAGACAACATATGCGTGTCTTTGTGTGTATAAAGTTAGGTATTTTTACCTGTTTAGATATTTGTATGCGTAAGATTCACAGATAAATTACTTTACCGATTATTATGAATTTTTGATATGTATTATTTCCGTGTTATTAGCTAATATGTGTCCTACATCAGAGGGGGCAGTTATGTTTTTGTAGATTTCATTAAATGTACCTAGAGTTTTAAAGATGCATGGTGAGGCGGCAGGATAGGGTAGTGGTAGTAAAACCAATGTAGCTATTAGCTTTATTATTCTTATGGGAGTTACACAGGTTATGTTTAATGTTTAATGGCATGAACGGCGGCACCGGGGGGGCAGGGGACTCAAGCCCCCCCCCCCCCACACACACACTTCTTGACTTGCCCCCCCCCACTTTACGGTCATCAATAATGAAGTTATATATGCATGTGTTTAACCGCCCCCCCCCACTTTTTAGGAGAGCCCCCCCCCCCACTTTTATAACTGTCCCGCCGGTCCTGTGCGGAGAAGTTGTTTTTCACTATCAGATTTTGGGTCTTAAATTTTAATAAAAATAATGAGTCTTATTTTATTAGACATATGTTTCTAAAACGCTTCTCCATCTATAATATGTGGTAACGTAGAGGATTAAATAAATAGTTTCAGAAACATATGTCCATGAAATATTTTGTTGATTCAAACTTTTGAAACATACATACTTAATAATGATTATGTCATAAATTTCGTTTTTTTTCGAAGTTGTTATATATGAGCTCTGGTCAATCTAAAGTCCTATCCATTGAGCTGACTTCATACCTTTAATATTAAATAGTATACGACACACTCGACTTGTCTAACAATTCATCTAAGTAACTTTGAGATTCAGCATCAGCAACAGTTTTGGTGTACGATCGTTTCTGAGACGAACGGTATTTATCAATTCCAAGTTGTCACTTCATCAGCACAGATTCAATCACAAAACAATTAGAAGCGTATATATTTTATCTATTTAACATTTTATATATATATATTTCTTATATTTTAAATTATTTTTAATATTTGTACATTTTTTATATGTTTACATTTAATTCGTTTTATTGTTATTATTATTATTATTATTATTATTATTATTATACTTATTATTATTATTATTATTATTATTATTATTATTATTATTATTTATATTATTATAATTATTATTATTATTATTATTATTATTATTATTGTTATTATTATTATTATTATTATGTTTTGATTATTAATATTTTGATTATTTATTTTTATTCTTATATTTTTTATTACTATTTTTATATTTGAACTTGTTACTATTGGTGTCTAACTTTCATTGTTATTATAATCATTGTATATTCGTTATGTGTGTGTGTTTCATATAATAACTATTTATTTGATGGTCAACATTGTTGATGTTTTGTTCGACTTCTAATTGTGCTTTGATAGAATCTGTGCCGATGAAGAGACAAATTTTAATTAATAAAGACCGTTCATCTCAGAAACGAACGAACACCAAAACTGTTGTTGATGTTGAATTTTTGGGACAAATATAAATGTATATGTTTAAATTTTGTTTATTTCTAAATTACAACATTATAGCGCTGATTGACCATATAGGTCAACTATTGATCTGATTGACCATATAGGTCAACTATTGATCTGATTGACCATATAGGTCAACTATTGATCTGATTGACCATATAGGTCAACTATTGATCTGATTTGATACCTGCGTATACAATGACCTCAATTTGACTTAACATCCCTGGTAACTCTAAGGTGAGGTTAATGTTTATTCACTTGTATACTACCCAAGTCTATGCATTTGACTTCTCTAATTATATATATATATATGATGTTATTTCCACCTTAAGATTTAATCTTTTCATCTCTTTCACACTTTTGCCCATTTGAGTTTTTACGACTAATAAGCCATCATCTCTATATAATCCTATGTATTTCTATGTTAATGTATTTAGTGAAGTTGTATATATATATATATATATATATATATATATATATATATATATATATATATATATATATATATATATATATACAACTTCACTAAATACATTAACATAGAAAAAAAAACTGAGACTTGTAAACAAACAATACAGAATGCCCCTAACCCAAATAGTATACCAGGCCACAATTTCAACCAAAGAAACCCCAACCGAGAAAACATACTATATAGGCATGGCTGTTAATGTATTTAGTGAAGTTGTATATATATATATATATATATATATATATATATATATATATATATATATATATATATATATATATATATATATACTATACAACTTCACTAAAGACATTAACATAGAAATACATAGGATTATATAGAGATGATGGCTTATTAGTCGTAAAAACTCAAATGGGCAAAAGTGTGAAAGAGATGAAAAGATTAAATCTTAAGGTGGAAATAACATCAAATATTAAACTAATTAACTTCTTAGATGTAACACTTAACTTAAATTAAGAAACGTATAAACTCTATACTAAAGATAATGCCAATCCAATTTATGTCTATCCACTCTCTAACCATCCAAAAACTATAATCAAACATATCTCCAAATCAATTGAAAAGAAAATTAGCAATAACCCCTCTAATAAAGTAATCCTCAACACACCTTAGGCCTTTTACAATAAAGCACTAAAAGAAGGCGGATACAAAAACACCCAAATTAAATATATCAAACCTACAGCACCCAACAATAAACACAGAAATAGAAGTAGGAAAATTATCTGGTTTACACCCCCATTTAATCACATAGTTAAGACTGAACTTGGTAAGAGATTCCTAGATTTAATTTTCCTACACTTCCCTCATAATAACATACTACATAACATCTTTAATAAAAACATGGTTAAATGAAGCTACAGTCATGGCAGAAAACGTAGAACAAATAATTAAAAGACATTAAAATAAAATTTTAAATTGCAACAAAATACTGAAAGTAAAACAACAAAAACTGAGACTTGTAAACAAACAATACAGAATGCCCCTAACCCAAATAGTATACCAGGCCAAAATTTCAACCAAAGAAACCCCAACCGAGAAAACATACTATATAGGCATGGCTGGTAATACTTTCAAAGAATGATATTTTTCCCGTCATAAATGCTCATTCAATAATTCTGTCTACCAATAAAGAACTTCACTCTATATATACTACTGGGAACTAACCCGCAATAATCAATCACCAACAGTGACTTGGAACACTATTAGAAAAAAACAGTACATGCGGTTCCTTGAACTTATCATGTTACATTTGCCTAACTGGAGCACTGGAGTTAGATTTAGGGATAGGGGTAAACTCCTAAACAAAAAGCAAGAGACCTCAACTAACTGTAGGCAGAATAGATCACACCGTCTCGGTAATTTACATATAACCTCTTAAACCAATGTTACCATGTAAAAATAGATTAAGAACCAAAAACCTATAATTTTTAAACCCTAACTGAAGCCATCATCCTATATTATCTACTAAATACCTCAGAATAAATTATCCCCTAAGGCATGAAAACCTCAGGCCCTCCATTAGTAAAAAGAACTTTACCTATCCACAAACAATAATTAAACAACATGATTATCCATTTATACCATATCATATACCATGCTCGAAATAATTATTATATTCAATCTTCCATTAAATGAGAATTATAATTAAAATACATTACTAATTGTAACCATCAAAACCATTAATTTTATTACCATTAATATTATTACTAATTGCAAATTATTATTATTATTATTATTATTATTATTATTATTATTATTATTATTATTATTATTATTATTATTATTATTATCTATATATTAATACGATAGCGTGTGTGTTCGTGTGTCACGCTTCCGGCAATAGCTCTGCGCATGCGTGCCGCACTTAAATTTTGAAAACATTCAACTAGCCTGCGTTTAGGAATGTTTACATGTATTTAGCTCTGGCGCAATGGTTGGCGAGGTAGAATTTTTTACTTCGGCCCGACTGGTTCATAGTTCGATTCCAACCAGCCTCTAAGATTTTTATTCTACATTTCGAGGGGAAGGGGAAGAAATAATACATTTTTTTTATCACTTGGTTAAAAACTACTTTTTTGCGTTGCTTAAAACTTAAAACTATTTTTTGTTTTTATGTTGGCGTTTTTAATGGCATTGTCTATTTAATTACGTTGACTGCTTAAAAAGTAGGGTATCGGCCAGTATTATTTATTTATTTTTATTTTTTGGAACGGATGGCATATCAACCTTTTTTAGTAGATATGCGCAGTGTCTATCGTACACGAGTTACTATTTTAAACAATTATTTCACTCTTATCCAGAAGGGGGGGTCATAATAAAGCAAGCGTAACTTACTAACAAATAGAGGGTGCTTTGTTACATTAGGACCCGCATTGAAAACATCATTTCGTGTAATTTACACGGGTTCCGCTAGTTATTATTATTATTATTATAACTTTTACTACCATATCATAGATTTGTCAGTGGGTTGATTTTTATACTCAAAGACAAGCGCTCAAAATGAATTGGGAGCGACAGCATTTTGAGCGCTTGTCTTGCAGTATGAAATCAACCCACTGACAAATCTATGATATGTTCCTACATAGGTTTAATCGCACGTGTGAATGCGTCTAATATTGTTCTGTATCAATCTGTGGATCGAATAAAAAGACAAAAAGACGTGATGAACGCGAACGATAAGAAAGGTGTCTCGTTAATCGTTTATAGAAAAACTATTTCTCTACTTGACGATTATGGTGTCTTGGTCGAGAAGAAAAGAAAAGTTTCCTTTTGTCAAACTGGAAGCTTAGGTGCGAACGAAAATACATAAGTTTAAAACATATTGCCTTACACTAGATAATGTGTAACATTGATCCGTAATATGTGCCCCCCCCCTGAACATTTTGATAATAATTGTTAATCCAGTTTTTTCCACTCTGAAAACACTTTGCGAACTATTCACATATTTCTCCCGCGTTGTGTGCATCAACGATCATCTTTTTTTCAAGTCAAAACTAATTTTTTTTTGTACTTTGGGTTTAAAAAAAAAACGGAGAAAAATCATCGTTACTTATGTTGGAAGATGCGTCCTCGAATCTGTGTATGTTAGTCAGTCTGTTTATCCGTCTGTCACATTTCTGTTCAAGACCTTTCATTACAAACACGCGCACACTTTATAGACTAGTTTATTCGAGGTGCGTCCAACTATCTCTACAAGTGTTTGTTCCGTAAGTTGGTTTGTCACGCTTCGGATAAAATTGCATTTTTGTCGGTCTGTAACGCTACAGTTCGAAATAACATTTGCATTACTAAACGCGCAGTTTGAATGGACGCATCTTATTTTTGATGATGTCAAGCATCTCTCTTTCCGGCGTTTGGTCTGTCACGCTTAAATATTGAAATAGAAACATCGGCCGTCTGTGACCGCTAAGTTTGCCGAAATCGAAATTTCAGCACGAAACGAACAGATTGAACATATGCATCTTATTATAGGAATATCTAAGTATCTCGTTGGTCTGTCACACCTAAATTTAAAAGAAGATTTTCGTTGGTCTGTCACGCTTAAAGTTAAAATACCATAATAGCATTTTCATTTGTATGTCACGCTTAAGTTTGAAATAGCATTTTCGTTTGTATGTCACGCTTAAGTTTGAAATAGCATTTTCGTTTGTATGTTACGCTTAAGTTTGAAATAGCATTTTCGTTTGTATGTCACGCTTAAGTTTGAAATAGCATTTTCATTAGTGTGTCATGCTTAAGTTTGAAATAGCATTTTCTTTGGTATGTTACGCTTAAATTTGAAATAGCATTTTCGTTGATCTGTCTCGCTTAAGTTTGAAATAGCATTTTCGTGAGTATGTTACGCTTAAGTTTGAAATAGCATTTTCGTGAGTATGTTACGCTTAAGTTTGAAATAGCATTTTCGTTTGTATGTCACGCTTAAGTTTGAAATAGCATTTTTATTAGTGTGTCATGCTTAAGTTTGAAATAGCATTTTCTTTGGTATGTTACGCTTAAATTTGAAATAGCATTTTCGTTGGTCTGTCACGCTTAAGTTTAAAATAGCATTTTCATAAGTGTGTCACGCTTAAGTTTGAAATAGCATTTTCGTTTGTATGTCACGCTTAAGTTTGAAATAGCATTTTCGTTGGTCTGTCACGCTTAAATTTGAAATAGCATTTTCGTTGGTCTGTCACGCTTAAGTTTGAAATAGCATTTTCGTTTGTATGTCACGCTTAAGTTTGAAATAGCATTTTCGTTTGTATGTCACGCTTAAGTTTGAAATAGCATTTTCATTAGTGTGTCACGCTTAAGTTTAAAATAGCATTTTCATTAGTGTGTCACGCTTAAGTTTGAAATAGCATTTTCTTTGGTCTGTCACGCTTATATTTGAAATAGCATTTTCTTTGGTATGTTACGCTTAAATTTGAAATAGCATTTTCGTTGGTCTGTCACGCTTAAGTTTAAAATAGCATTTTCATAAGTGTGTCACGCTTAAGTTTGAAATAGCATTTTCGTTAGTATGTCACGCTTAAGTTTCAAATAGCATTTTCTTTGGTCTGTTACGCTTAAGTTTGAAATACCATTTTCGTTGATCTGTCTCGCTTAAGTTTTAAATAGCATTTTCGTTGATCTGTCTCGCTTAAGTTTTAAATAGCATTTTCGTGAGTATGTCACGCTTTAGTTTGAAATAGCATTTTTGTTGCTCAATTAACACTTAGTTAGGATCGAAATTTACGTTGGTCCGTCACCCCTAAAATTTAAATAGTATTTCTTTGGTCTGTCACCCCTAAAATTTAAATAGTATTTCTTTGGTCTGTCACCCCGAAAATTTAAATAGTATTTCTTTGGTCTGTCACCCCTAAAATGTAAATAGTATTTCTTTGGTCTTTCACCTTCCTCGCTAAACGCGCAGATTGAATGAACGCATATTGAGAATAACCGTTTTTTAAATGTTCAAACATAAAAGTCAGTGTTAACTTCGATTCGTAAACTCTGAGTATTAATAAGTTACAACAGTTCAATATGAATCTGCTTGAACAACAAAAATATTTCTTTAAGCGATTTATTTTGCGGGATGGAGGGTGGGTAACATTATTTACCTTGTAAGTATTTGGTTGGTTCGAAATAATTCAGTTGTTGTGTGTAAATATAAAGAAATAAACTCTGTAGAAGACACGTATATCTAGCAATGCGACAGAAGCAAATTACGTATTCTGTTAAAAAACAAACTTGTAAATGACTAGAATACTTGTGACCCATTTAGCTCGGGTTAGGTTGTTTGAATCAGGGAAGATTGACTGTGCAAAGCCACTTAAATATAAAATATATACATAAAAAAGCAATATCTAAGATTAGTCTCATTCTGCTCGATATATATACCCACTCTTTATCTCTTTCTCTCTCCAGATATGAGTTTTATAATATTACTATTTGTGGTGATATTTCCTTTTTGTTAATAATGAACGTTTTATTCTTTACTTTCTTTATTACCTTCAACTGTTTATAAACAGAAAACCATCTTGTATCTTCACACCTAAAGTCAGCAACGTGGGTGGCATTGTAGAAATTATTCCAAACTTAAGCGGATAAAAGGGCTATAACATGTTAGGAATAAGGGTGAGAGAAACGATGAGGGAAGAAAAAAAGGGAATTTGATCTTTAATAAAAACATTCTTAGTCTGCATTGTTTTAGTATATATATATATATATATATATATATATATATATATATATATATATATATATATATATATGACAACAGACAAAAGAAACTGAAGAGAGCCGGATGGCTAAGTCCTTCCGTTTCTTGAAACCGACGGTACGAATGTTTTACTAATTTTTCTGTACCAATATATATATATATATATATATATATATATATATATATATATATATATATATATATATAGGGTGAGCCAAAAGTAGGTGGACAGTAAAAAATATTTTTTTGTTGTAGCGTAAGAGGCAGACTTCAAAGCTGTGTAAATCAAGAAGGAAAATGTTTTTTACTGTCCACCTACTTTTGGCTCACCCTGTATATATATATATATATATATATATATATATATATATATATATATATATATATATATATATATATATGTGTATATATATATATATATATATAGATATATATATATATATATATATGTATATATATATATATAGAGAGAGAGAGAGAGAGGAAGAGAGAGAGAGAGAGGAAGAGAGAGAGAGAGAGAGAGAGAGAGAAAGAATTAGAAAAATAAGAAAGACCAGAAACTCAAAGTGGTATTTCAATGTTTCGCCCTCATGTTGTGAGGACTTTTTCAATAAGGAGAAGAAAGGTGAAAACGTAGCACTCGTCTGCGCTACTTGTTTAACTTTCTTTGTAATTCTTGAAAAAGACTTCGTTAGATGAGGGTAAAATGTCGAGATGCCATTTTAAGTATTCTCTCTTTTCCTTTTTCTCTCATCCTGTCAGATTTATCTCATCCTAATAATTTATATATATATGGAAAATGAAAAAAAAGAAAAACCAACAATATTATTTATGTATCAAATAACGTTTCGTTTTCATTTCAAGACTTTCTCTGTATTATTGGTCTGAAGAAATAACACACAAATATAAATGTCGTAAATAGTAGCAGAAGGAGGAGTAAAGCTCAAAAGGCATCTTATGGAAAGATAACATATATATATATATATATATATATATATATATATATATATAGTCTCGGAAGTTTCTCAACCATTAAAACTATATAAAAAATTTAAAAAAACTTTTAGTCCCAAGTCTTCCAGTGGAAAATCACTCATGTAAGTCAATTTATTTTTTACAGTTATTATATTAGTTTGTTTCTAACACTATTTTAAGGGATCATCAGTTGTTTACCATGAAAAACTGTTTCGGGAATTTAAATATATATATATATATAACAAAGTATCTTTATTATTTGGAACATTCGGACTACTATTTACATTTTGGATGTTATTTTTACAACATTTCGGCCGATGTAACCTCAGACCTTCTTCGGTCATCTCAAAAGTTCTCAAACATAACAAATTATATGTTTAACTAGTGGTTAATGTATTATATGTTAAGTTTAATGTAGTTTCATACAACGGGCCTTAAACCATCTTGGTAAAATCAAAATAACTCTGATTTTGATGAAATTATGAACTAAAGTATAAGAAACCAATATAAATATTTGAAATTTCAAATGTGATATGAAATTTCAAATATTTCCGATTTGCATTAAATTGAATCTATTGTTATCAGACATCAATTAAGGAACATTCCCTAAGTTTCAATTTCTTCTATAAGCCCAATCAAGTTTACGCTCCGAATTTTATACATTTTCATTGAATTAGAATTATGTAATGAATTTTGATTAAAAATGTAATAAGGATTCTAGACATAAGCTTCAGTATCATTATATCTTCGTAATGGGCAAAAAGTTGACGTAATAGTTTTCTCTTCGGTGAATTAATTGTATTATTTCCTCAAAGAATACCCGTCTTGTGACGGTCATTCTGCTAGTATAAATATATTTTTGTTTGTTCTTAGAATAAGCAAGAAGACAACATTAAATAAAAAAGGAGAAAATCAAATGTGTGGCACAAGGCAATGAGAGACGCTCTTCTTGGCGCAGCTTTGAACCAATCTCAGGAGCATATATATATATATATATATATATATATATATATATATATATATATATATATATATATATATATATATATGTACATATATATACAGGGTGGGCCAAAATAAGGGTCCTATCTTTAAATTTGAATAACTTGAATTTGAATAACTTCCACAAAATAAAAGTTAAACTCACCAAACTTTATGTGTGTGTAGACTGACCGTTCCGAGATGTTTTGAAATAAACAAAACAAATTTTAGCCGAAAAACACTTCTTAAAACTTACAAAAACTAAAGTATTGTTTTTCACACTTTTTTGAGTTTTTTAAGCAAAAATAATGTTTTCTAAATGAGGGTACGTTCCTTAGGGCTAATACGGCTCAAGCTTGCTTCGGAAGGGGTCCTTTACTTATTCTAAAAAAAATTTTAAAAAATCAATAAATAAAAAAGTTATGATTTTTTAAAAATAGGACCCTTATTTTTGCCCACCCTGTATATATATATATATATATATATATATATATATATATATATATATATATATATATATATATATATATATATATATCAGTTATTATAATAATGTAAATTACAGGTTCATATCGATTTATATGCAATTTATATGCGATTTATATGCAAATCTGATTTCAATTGCAAATGACAAGCTCGATATCTAGCAAATAAATAGAGCTATTAAATGTATTGATTTGAAGATTTTCACCATATCATCTTATAATAATTTATACCCAAAACATCTAAAGGGATTTACATATAGTTCTAGATAATCTGCACACTAAACTATGGTTTTTGAGGCACTTTACTATAAGACAGATCTCTTTCATGCGAATCCTCAGTTTCCGACATAAACATGTATACACACACATACATATACACACACACATACACACACATATATATATATATATATATATATATATATATATATATATATATATATATATATATATATATATATAAGTGGTGTACTAAAAGCGAACTTTTAGGAAAAGTAAGATAAGATTTTGATCTTTGAAAAGCCTGGCTTAAGGAAAATTTAACTTGAATAAATTGCCTTTTTTGCGGAATATACCTTGCTCTGAGCAATTGAATTGAATTATGATTTGGCTTTTGCCTCTCTAATTCCTTTCCATTCTTCTTCATTATATATATATATATATATATATATATATATATATATATATATATATATATATTTATATATTTATTTAAAGAAGTGAGGCTACCAACAATTGTAAAAGACTTTTGACAAAAGCTGTTTATTATTTATTATGTAACCTAAGAACGGTGGAGAGTAAGACGATTCATATGTTAGGCGACAATGACTTACTAAGCAGACCTAGTATAGCATTCAATACAATATGGGAACCTATAATTACAAATAATAGATAAGTAGTGATTTATTAGTGATAAGTATTGATTTACTCCTCTCCAGGAGTTAGGCACAAGGCCAGTGTTTTATCTTACTCCCACAAGTAAGATGTGACCTAAGGTCGGGTCGGGAAAGTGAGGTTTAAAAATTGCCTGGGCAGCCCCGTCGGCATTCCCCGGTAGGGCCGCCTCAGGCAGTGAGAAATAAACTTACTCCTCCCCAAAGAGGGGAGGCGAAGCCTGGGAGGGTGGACCTCCTAGAACTGCACAGGACAGTCCCATAGACCGGCGTAAATCAAGCCCCGAAGGCCAAGACAATACCAGTCTATGGGGTGCAGTATCCATCGGAACAGATACTACACTTTGATCTTAGCCAAAGCCCTCCAAAAAATTCATACTAAATTTGTCCGCAAGGACGCGTGGGGCAGTGGATATAGTACAAAGTAAAATTCAGTTCTAAGTGATAGTCAGTTGAAAGGTTCAATCCTCAGTGCGGGCGATACGAAGAATTGCGAATTACTGAAGACTTCTTCCCAGTCATGACAGTTGGAACAAGAGCATGTTACCACCGTGGATTTAATAAAGGGTTTCGTTCGAAATTCCGTGAAGATTCTCGAGTTCGGCAAGGTATACCTGAAGTATGTCCAAGTTTACATCGGCCGAAACGTTGTGATAAAAACAACCAAGATGAGAACAGTAATCCGAATATACCAAATTCTACAAATTATCAACCCTCATCTAAAAAATTCCGAAACATGTATGATTTTGTATTGAGTTATTTCACTTGGTATAACGACAACGTTGCTTCTACGCCATTCTTTTGTGTTCTTCCCCAACTTCATATGCAATCGCCAAGCCTTGCTGCTTTTTGTGTCGAGGTAAAAATTTGCAATCCTGCAAGTTAACGAAAAGCTGCGACTAACAAAGAGAACTTCGAGCAGACCAAACAATCCTGAGGCACGATCGTCGTGAGCTTTATGCAGAAGTTCGACAAAAAACAATACTTAAAATCTAGGCAGAAATAGTGATCGCAATCATAAGACCATAACTATACTCATCTATGCAACTGCAAAAGCAGAGCCAACTGACCTCTGATGTAGAAGTGAATCTACATAAAATCTAAAAGTGTATTCTTATGCAAAATTCTTCAGAAAAGACAATGAAAGTGTTCCCGAATATATAAGTGCACCTAAGGGACTATGAGGGCATAACATTTGAAATATATTAAATATTTATGAAATTTGAATCATATGTATGAAATTTTCTTTGGGTAGACAATGGAATTGGTTAAAATCTCTAAATGCGCTCTTAACCTAAGGGGCTATAGGGTTAGACCCTCCTTTAAAACTTCAGATGTTGATGAAATTTATATAATATGTATAAAATTCTCCGGGGATAACAATGGAAATGGTCCCGAATCTCAACGTTACTCTCTATGTGCCGAATATTTACACGTCTTCTACCTCTAAGTAACCAATGGAGACAGAATCCTCTGCAAACATAAAATACGTATATCCGATTTTAATGAAGACATTAATTCAGAGAGTTTTCTAATATTTCAGCAGTTTTCAATTACATTAAAAGCCGCAACGAGAGGAGTCGTCAGTATAAACAACAAAAGTAACGTAGTGAAAAATGTACATAGTAGTGATCCTCATTCAATCCCGAGCAACGTCGGGTCTTCCTGTTAGTCTCTAATGAAGATAAGGTTACATATGCGCTACAGAAAACATATTCAAGGCAAATCACACTTGTTACATAATTGATGTATGTATGTGAAGAACGATTACATCAGTTAGTACGGATTCGTATCTAGGTGAACCAGTGCAAGTTACCTTGACACGAAAATTTGAAAAACAGGTTCGTGCTCGAACTAAAAGAATAAACAAGCCCGATCTCAGTTTCGGAGTTCAAAATAAGATCAAACATAAATGTTATGGCACATTCTGTCTCCTTGAAGCAGTGACGTCACGATATCGTCTGAAAGAGAGAAACGCGTTTTTAGTTAGTCTGTCTCTGAAAGCAGTCACGAGCAGATGTGAATTGGAGATGTAATTTAAAAAAATGGAAAATGGGAATATAATTCTTAAAAGAGTGCATAGCGACTAGTCTGTCCACTCTTCTCTCCGTTTCCCCGTAACTAAGTAGAATTAAGTTTAAAAGAACAAATTAGGTCTCTTTCTCAATTTAATTAATGTGTGACATTTAATCGTATGATGATAAAATCTCTCCCAAATAAAGACCCAGTTTAAACTCTCTGCCACTTTGCTCTTCCTTTTTTGTGCATAAAAAAAGTACTTGTTTCAGACCCACTACGACGATAATGACGGCGAAATGCGGCGCAGTAGACGACGACAATGGTGATGATGAAATGCAGCGGACTACGATGATGATGATGACGACGGCACCGGTGTACCAGTATAACGAGAACAAACGAAGTAAGATTTTTTGTTATACCAAGTTGTAAAACTTAATTGTTATACAAAGTTTGAAAAATTAATTGTTATACCAAGTTTGAAAAATTAATTGTTATACAAAGTTTGAAAAATTAATTGTTATACCAAGTTTGAAAAATTAATTGTTATACAAAGTTTGAAAAATTAATTGTTATACAAAGTTTAAAAAATTAATTGTTATACCAAGTTTGAAAAATTAATTGTTATACCAAGTTTGAAAAAAATATTTGTTCTACCAAGTTTGAAAAAAAAAAATTTATTATACCAAGTTTGAAAAAAAATATTTGTTATACCAAGTTTGAAAAAAAATATTTGTTATACCAAGTTTAAAAAAAAAAATTTATTATACCAAGTTTGAAAAAAAAAATTATTCTACCAAGTTTGAAAAAAATATTTGTTATACCAAGTTTGAAAAAAAAATTGTTATAATAAGTTTATAATAATGGTTTTAATAAGAACTGAGTGTTTGAAGAAGCGACAACGTAACACACCTACCATATGACGACACTAAGAAATCCATACAAGTCTCTTACAAGTATATATGGGATCAAAAAATAGAAACAGCCACACTTGCATTTTTCAAGACATCGACAACTGGTCATGAACACCCTGATCTGTTCAGTAATGCCCACAATGAATACTAAGCTCAAACTCGTGTCACATCCTGTCCTCGTGGGTAAAAAGTTTTCTTTTTTATTTCTATTATAATCTACGTCTAATTTCATTTGTACGTACGTTATCACCTCCACACACATTAAAAAATAAAATCATCCTATCACTAAAGAAGAAATTCAAAAAGGTTAGAGACGGTCTACCTAGTGTCGACGTATACATGAATTTTAATTTTACCAATCTAAAAATTAATTGTTCGAAAATCGAATAGAATGACATAGATAGAATTCTGTTGTTACTGCCGACTTTAAAGTGACCTCCATTTGAATTATTCAATAATATTTAGCTGACAATTGATTTTATGGTCAGAAAGAAATCGTTTATTTGTAACAGATTTAAAATGTCACACTATAAAAATGTTAGTTAAAACGTTGTTTACCTAATTAAAATAAGGTTTATTATACGAGAAAACAGTAGGTTATAAATTGTTGACTCTCCACTGGGTCGTGCTAGTAAGTATAACATATATATATATATATATATATATATATATATATATATATACCGGATATCATTTGCAAGCTTATATATTTCATACTCTTTATGTGCTGAACATCTACGTGCTTCCCATCTCTAAGTGATCCATGGGGACAGATTCCATTTTAAAACCTAAAATACGTATATCTGATTTTATACTCTCATAAAAATTTAAAAATTACACTGAGACATTTATGACCGTTATGGGCATAGATGTGTCAATTTTTTTAGTAATTTTTATTTCTCTAAGTGTACAAAGGATGTAAATATATTTATACACGCACACACGCACAAACACACACACACACACATATATATATATATATATATATATATATATATATATATATATACATATATACATATATATAGATATGTATATATATATATATATATATATATATATATATGTCTGTACATACTTGCAGACAAAAATTGGGAATTTCCTTGCTTTTGTACAGTTAGTGTATATGAATTTTCATCTTAACCCTATTAAGGGAACATGATTTCAGTATACTGGCATTTATCATGGAATGTCACTACTTTTGTAAAGGCTATGCCTCAATACAATGGTCATTTTTAAGGTTTTTTGGAATTGTCTTGAAAACTTAGGTATATGGTAAACTGAAATTAAAATGCCATCAACTAGACCCTAGAACCTCTATCTCTGCCAAAGATCAGCTGAATCCATCAAATAGTTGATGAGATACAGGGTGGCACATACGTACGTACGTACATACATACATACAGATAACACAAAATCATGCCTGACCTTTCTGGATCTCTGGGTTGCCCTGACAAATGATACTGAAATTCTACACACTTATAGAACCTATCGAATAAAAATTTTGGGCAAAGTTTGAACTAATTTGGTTTATTGGTATTTGAGTTCTGATTGATCAAAGAAATTAGATTTCTAGCATAGGCCGTTTTTGAGGTCTATTAAGGGACAGAGCGCTCTCGTGTCTCCCTTGATATATATATATATATATATATATATATATATATATATATATGTAGAAGGATGAAAAAGAATTAGAAAAGCAAAAGTCAAATCTTTTTTCAATTCAGTTGCTCAGAGCAAGGTATATTCTGCAAAAAGGCAATTTATTCAAGTTAAATTTTTCCTTAAGCCAGGCTTTTCAAAGATCAAAATCTTATTATCAGAGGAAATCGCTGGGATAGATAAGTTGGCAAAGGCGAAGATTTAAAATTTGAAAAAGTAAAATAAAGATTGTAGGGAAAAAACACAAGGCAAAACTCTGCCCGAATGCAAGCAAATGTCCGATTGCAAAAAAGTCCGGTGTCAAAAAGTCCAGCCTTGTTGCATCCACGAACGTACTTTTTATTGGACCTTTTACCCTCTGGATTCTATCTATCTCCGCCACACCTGAAGATGTGTTTTTTGGAATTTTACTCTGAATCCTCTCATGTCATTTCTCGTGCCTTTTAACGACCTACCTATCTACATTTCACATTCTCCGCTGGACTTTTTGACACCGGACGTTTTTGCAATCGGACATTTGCTTGCATTCGGGCAACAATAGCGAAATTATTAGAAAAAAAGGTCAAAATGAAAAAAATATATATTTTGATTTTAATAAAAAATATCTGCATCTAACACATAGGTTTTGAAGGCAATTTGCCTCTTTCTTTAAGTTATACATTTTGAAGATGCTTAAAAAAATGAAATTTCCCAAATCGTTATTAATTCTTGTTTTTCAGTTAGTTTATAAAATGTGCGTACTGCTGCAGTGGTTAAGGTAATACATAACCCCGTTTTGAATATAAATAATTTATTAATATTTCTGAATATTAAAGTGTGCCGCTTTTGTCATTGTATGGGCTGATATAATACGGTTTTAAAACATACAGGGTGGGCAAAAATAAGGGTCCTATTTTTAAAAAATCATAACTTTTTTATTTATTGATTTTTTTTTTTTTTTTAGAATAAGTAAAGGACCCCTTCCGAAGCAAGCATGAGCCGTATTAGCCCTAAGGAACGTACCCTCATTTAGAAAACATTATTTTTGCTTAAAAAACTCAAAACAGTGTAAAAAACAATACTTTAGTTTTTGTAAGTTTTAAGAAGTGTTTTTCGGCTAAAATTTGTTTTATTTATTTCAAAAAATCTCGGAAGGGTCAGTCTACACACACATAAAGTTTGGTGAGTTTAACTTTTATTTTGTGGAAGTTATTCAAATTCAAGTTATTCAAATTTAAAGATAGGACCCTTATTTTGGCCCACCCTATATATATTAATTAAATGTTCACTTAGCGTTCCTTAGCTATTAATATGTTATAGAACATTCACTTGTATTTGAATCGTCGGCTTAACCGGCATTGAAGCGGGTGCAGCACATCTCTGATCGCTGCATCTCATTGTCTCTTATTTGGCTCTTCGTTGTTTGCTATATCAACATTATATATATATATATATATATATATATATATATATATATATATATATATATATATATATGTATATTTGTATATATATATATATATATATATATATATATATATATATATATATATATATATTTGTAGCCCATAGAAAACCCTCTAGATGGCCAGTGTAAGTGTATGACGTCGCTAGCTATAAATGCATCGTTCCTTTCATTAAGTTGAACGCTCTTATGATGTCAAGCCGCCGAAATAAGTGTTAACATTATCACTGTTTATTTAGCTATTCAGCGGTGGCCGTATGATTATAGATGTCGGGATTTGAGTTGTAAAATACTCGTATCCCGGGGTTTAAAATCACGCGACAAGTAGTGAATAGTTATATCTGTATGCTGATGAGTTCCGATTAAAAAGGACGAAACGCATACGTACATAGATAATAAACAAAACAAAAAAAACCCAAATATTTAAAAATGTTATTCATGACGTTAAAATATTAGAAATAAAAGAATAAGATAGAAATTGTAATACGGGATTGATAGGAAACGCCAGGTGCGCCTCGAGTCGGTTTAAAGCTTTAACGTTATTGAAATTTATTTTAATTGATGTCATTTTACTTAAACCTCTTTTATTTTACTTGCATCGGTTTTTAGCTGGACGTGAACTTAACTGGTATCTAGATGTACTGTTCATCACGCGACCAGTAGTGAATAGTTATATCCCTTTGCTGATCAGTACAGATTAAAAAGGACAAAACGCATACACACATAGATAACAAACAAAAAACCCCCAAATATTTGATTATTTGTAGCCCCTAGAAACCCCTCTAGATTGCTGCACTCCATTATTTCCAGTTCATGGAAACATCGATGAAAACTTGTGTTACATAGTCCTTTAATTACGCGTACCTTTTCTTCTTCGTCGTGGAGGCGTGTCGTCTCGATGTCGTCTAGTGGTTGAGTTCTTTCTTTGTTTCTGTACTGCCGTGAACATCGCCGTCTGCTGTGTCTGCAACAAAACCTTCATAAAACCAACATCTTTTAAATTTTGATTAGTGTTATTCAGACGTCACAGAACCCTTATGCGGAGGTGCATTCGTCACAGACTGACTCCCTTGAACCCCCGACCTAAAAGGTCTCGTCAAAATGGTGGCTTGTCAACGTTTGTGAGCTCTAACTGTGAGAACCAGTTATATTTTGCACTCGACTGTACGTGTCTACCCGCACTAAATCGCGCAAGTCAAACCAAACGATGCCCCACACATACGTCCACTAAACATGCGTCCGGCCCCACAAGCCCATTATCCAATTCTTGGAGCTAGTCCCTTGTCCAACGCCGAAAACCATAAATGCGACGTCTAGACATAGTTTCTGTTTTTTCTTTGATCCTCGTGAACCTGTTTTCAGCTGACCGCCTCTACGTTTTCGCCATCCAGGTATAAGTTCTGGAGCCACATCTCTTCGCATGGGTTCACTTTCTTCACAACGGAGAGCATGACCTAGCCAACGACGTGCTTGATTGCGTGGTAAAATCCGACTAAACACAGAAGTTCCGATTTATCATTCGTTAGAACTCGCCATCCTTGGCCACTGCAACAAGAGGATCTGCACATATTTAAGGTCTTTGATACCGCATCAGACCATTTGACCGAATCTCTAATGTTGAAGTCCGACGTCTTTGCAACACAAATCCTGTCTCCCAGTTGCTTCGAACTGGACGCATTCGTTAACTGATAAAGCTTGGCAAAGGTATGAATCTCCCCATCCTGACCATTAACGGATTAAATAGTATAACTAATCTTTTTTTTATCTCTTCTACGTTGCATACAAGTACTCTGACATACATACACACATGATAGATATTTTATTTATATATAGATATCAATTTACTCCGAGGTTTTTAAATTTATATTTTTGTTTAATATTTGGGTGTCGAAAAAAAGCAATTCTCATAGTCGTTAAAATTGTAAATAAAACCGCACTGAAAAGTATTTTTATGTATTCTGTTCTTCATTATGTGTGATGCTGTTAAATGATATTTAAAACACACACACACACACACACACACACACACACACATATATATATATATATATATATATATATATATATATATATATATATATATATATATATATATATGTGTGTGTGTGTGTGTGTGTGTATGTGTGTGTACATAATGGTATCGTAGTATATGTCATGCGTTCAAATATAGACATTCCATTTGGAATTGACGCAGTAAAAGAATTCTAATCGATAACCCCTAAAAAAAAATCAAAACATTACAATGCTTTCTGTTTGACTTGCTTGTCGGAAGAAACTGACACAGAATTCTTTGAGACGTTAAAGAAAATAAGATAATTTTAGTGGAACAAGTTTTTTTCTCCATCAGAGTTATAAATAATCCGATAATGTACACAAACACACACACATACACACACACACACACATATATATATATATATATATATATATATATATATATATATATATATATATATATTAAAGTAAATATTAATTATTTATACCTACAGACATCGATGTTTCATGCTTATGCAATTTTCAGTGTAGGGGATGTTTATCCACGTCGGTCGGAGGGAACAAACCCGGTTTTACAAATCGCCACTGATTCGCAGTCGAGTGTCTTTCCCCTCGGCCGGCGTGAATTCACATGACAATTAGGAGGGATTTAAATCTATAAACGCCGAATCGGCGGGCGCGTATAGGGAGCAGTGAAAAGTGATTCAAGAACAATAACAAACGGAGTCTACATCTCGCTTTTAAGTCATAGTATTACTGCTCGTTTATAAATTCTCTCAGAATGCACCTCTCCCAGTAAAGGAGGCACCTTCTGAATTTTGCGAAATTTTCAAAATATTTGATTGTTTAGTGTTACTTATGTATAAATGAACACAAAAAATACTATTCATATGAATCTGAAATTTTCACCCATTACATCCCACCCCTAATGTTATTTATTTTTAGCTTAAAATGAGTTACCGAGTGTCGTTCCCACAAGTTCTTTTTAAAATTCCGAGTTTGTAGGAAGTTTAGGGTAAAAAGTGGTAAAAAGTGGCAGTTCATAATTTAAGTCGAGAATTTGGAAATTTTTTATCATTCCGTATTTTTGGTTAATTGAGCAATCTAAGATATTGAGCAATGCAAGAATTGAACATTATAAGAAATAAAACAATCCAAGAAATTGAGAAATGCAAAAATTAAGCCATCCTGGTATTAAGCCATCTAAATAATTTAAGAATTCAATAATGGAACATTTAAAAACATTTTTAGCAATCTGCGGATTTTAGAAATCCAAAAATTGAATATTTCAAGAATTGAGAAGTCCAATAATTAACTTATCTAAAAATTACAAAATTCTAATAATTGAGCACTCCAATAAATTGAGTAATCAATATTTTTAGCAATCCAAGAAATTAGGCAATCCTAGAATTGAACAAGCCAAACAATTAAACAATCCAAGAAATAGAGCAATTCAATAATCAATCAAAGAAACAATCTAATAAACCATTCAAGAAATTGAGCACTCCAATAGATTGAGCAAAATTTTTAACAATCAAAGAAACTGAGCCATCCAAGAATTGAGCAGTCCAGGAAATTAATCAATACAAGAAATTACGCAAGAAATTTGGGAATTCAAACATCGAGCAATCCAAGAAATAGAACAGTCAAAATAATTGAGCTATCCCAGAATTTTGGCAATCCAAGAAACTCTTATCTTTCTGCAATTTCTGTCTGATAGGAAAAGAAAGAAAGAAAGAAAGAATAAGGGAATTGAGTTATTTCGAATAAGTAAGTACCTTTGTTTATTTTGCCAATTTTTTTTTTAGGCTGTCGGGTGGAAAATAAAAGACTGTATTATTTTTGGGAAACTTAAGTCTTTGCGGATTCCTTTATTTTCTGTTTGTTTTGGTACATTTGCCTCGACTGTTTAACTTGTTCACCCAAAATACATAGGAACGCGTAAACCGACCTGTTTGCTTTTTTAATATCCCATTTGAAGCCTCGTTTCTGTCTTTAATTCTCGAAGCCGCCAACGACGTATATGCGCTGAGGAAAGGTAGATCTATCAAACACACACACACACACACACACACACACACACACACACATATATATATATATATATATATATATATATATATATGTGTATATATATATTTATTTTTTATTTTTATGATGTTTTATTATTATTATCATCATTTTATCTTTCTATTTTTATTTTATATTTGTAACTTTTTTCTAATATTTGTATCTGTGGCTCTTTCTGTCAATAGATGTTCCTCTACGACGAGCTAGTTATTTTTTGAATTTCTGTAAAGCGTGGTGCTAAAGGCGCTGATGAAGAGACGTTTTGGAGTAGCTTTGCTAATTTATAAAATAAAATAAAATAAAGTATTGCCAAAATGTTTTGGAAACGATCGTACGCCATACTAGACTTGATATTCTAATTCTTGGAATAATTGTGATGTTCTAATTCATTGAATCCTTTTATATATATATATATATATATATATATATATATATATTTGTTTTTATCTACATACGTATAGGTTTAATCCTTACTGGAATCGTCAGTATAGAGAAGCATTATTCATACCGGTTGCCAGACTCGAACCCCTGAACACGAGTCATATATATATATATATATATATATATATATATATATATGAGAAAATGAAAAAGGAAAACCAAAAAATGGATGTTTTTATGTGTACATCAACGTTTCGTCTTTATTTATAAGACTTCATCAGGATGATAAAATAGAGAAAAAATGAAAATCCTCCCTCCCCCCACTCAACTATTTTCTCCCATACCCCTTCTTAAATTCCCTCATTTTCTCAAAACGCTCTCTAAGACCACAACTTTCGCCCATCCACCAAAATCTCAGCCCCACCTCCCTCTCTACCCATCCTCCTTTCCCTGCATACACCCCCCATACACAAACATTCCAACTTACTTTTTCCCCTTCAATCTTGAACCGCAGCCATCTGGTCAAACACCTCCCTCCCCCCTCCTCCTCCACTCTCTCTCTGCCATCCACTTTACCCCTGCTCATCCCCCACCTCTTTCTCTTACCACCAGCCACAGTAGTCCTTGCTCACCCCATCCCTCCATTTTTTTTCCCCACTCACTCTTTTCAACATTCATTTCTATTTCTCCAACAAATACGGACGTCCACCCAGCAGTGGCCACTATCTCATTCTATTTTTCCTCCCAATATGTCTACCCTACATGTATCTGCACTTGCATGACATTTTTTCTCTATTTTATCATCCTGATGAAGTCTTATAAATAAAGACGAAACGTTGATGTACATATAAAAAACATCCATTTTTTGGTTTTCCTTTTTCATTTTCCCATCACGTCGGATTACTTTCATCCTTCTCTTCCCATAATATATATATATATATATATATATATATATATATATATATATATATATACTGGTTTCTAGAACCGTTTCAAATTACAAATTTAAATGCATTCTATACAGTGGAACTTTTTTACTAATACTTATAACGTGCGACTATGGCATACACACCACTTCAGGACATTATTACACAACGAGCTTCGTTAACATCTGAAGCACAAGATCAAGTGACAACATGTCGTTTAAAAAAAAAGAGAAAGAAAAAAATTGTCTATTATCCTGATGAGGATTCCTATGTGAATCGAAAATTTGAATTTTAAATAAATAACATGTTTATTTAAGAAAAGTCTTTGCATTTTACTGATTTCTAAAACCGTTTCAAATTACAAATTTAAATGCATTCTATACAGTTGAAATATTTTACACACACACACACACACACATATATATAAATATATATATATATATATATATATATATATAGAGAGAGAGAGAGATAGAGAGAGAGAGAGAGAGAGAGAGAGAGAGAGAGAGAGAGAGAGAGAGGTGAAAGATGAGAATAAAAAATTGTAAAGATACAATATTTATTAGAACATCAAATGTTCAAAGCAAGGAGCTTCATATCCTTAAATTATGGATTTTCAAAGATAAACTCTTTTCATCAGAGGATAGAGAAAAACCGTCCATGTAATTGTAAATATTATCGGCAGCATTTAACTTGAAATATTTTACATAAAATGAAATAAAATAAAGACCAAAAGGTAAATAGTCTTTAGTTCAGATGAGAGCGTAGAGTCAGAGTGACGCCGTCAGAAAACATGTCAAAAATAAAACAGCTGTTATATTGGAAATGGATGTTTTAAAAAGAATAATACTCAAATTGTTTAGGAGCCCAAATGTTGTTGTTAAGAAGCTGATTTTTAGACGACAATTGGTAAAGTCCATTCGCCACCGCCTACAAGCAACACTTTCAATCAGCTCCAGCTTGAAAAAGAGCGACTCTAAATCCACGTCTGTAACCTATCGATACACTGATCAACCAGGGAGCTAGATGTCTTCGTAATGCACACTTTGATATATACCGACCTCTAACTGACAAATTTCATTCTGAACCCCGTTGAAACGGATAATTCCAATACCAGACTACTGCACAGACAAGATAACTGGACTTTACCGATTGCCGTCTAAAAATCAGTTTCTTGACGCTCGGGCAGTAATCGATAATAATCAATGTTACACTGCTAGGTATACCTAGCGACATCTGGCACACGCTAGGAAGTAAGTGTAGTATCTGTTCCGATGGATACTGCACCCCTTTAGACGGGTGTCGTCTTGTCCTTCGGGACTTGATTCCACCTGTCTTTGGGTTTGTCCTGTGCAGTTCTAGGAGGTCCACCCTCCCAGGCTTCGCCTCCCCTCTTTGGGGAGGAGTAAGTTTATTGTAGTAGCCTGAGGCGCCCCTACCGGGGAATGCCGACGGGGCTGCCCAGTCAATTTTTAAATGGCCAGAGTGCTCACTTTCTCGGGCGCTGGCTTTTCAAACCCCACTTACTCGACCCAAGCTGTGGTCACATCTTACTTGTGGGAGTAAGATAAAACTGGCCTTGTGCCTAACTCCTGCAGAGGAGTAAATAAATATCCGGGTTGATAGTAAAAGTGACGGTATTTCTTACGAACTCTATGACGACTAAAGACAAGTTTTGTGGTCATAATACGTAATTTCTTTCTTTCGTCCTTTTTTCTTTCTTTCTTTCTTTCTTTCTTTTATTTTATTCTTCTTCTTCCAGACTCTTTTAGTTTCTTATTTATGATTATTTCACGTGTCTCGAACGATTCCAACGATACTTTGCATTTACCTCGAAGCGTAACTAATGAAACCAATGGACGCCATCCGAACTTTTCTAACCGTGTAACTGTCTCTTTGGCACTACCATAAAGAAATACATGTCATCATTTAAGTTTCTGCTAGACGTCTTTGGCAGTAATGTCTTCGGCTGATTCTTGCCGCAGTCTTTCGCTGCGAAATTGGAGTTACTTAAAGAAAATCATTTACGAAGAAGACGAACAACATAAAAAACAAGAAAAGAACTGGAATAAACGGCATGAAAACGCTCGTTAAGATTTGAACTTGGTACTTTGTCCTTTCACGGATACTTATCTCAATGATTGAGACGAGTAACTTTGCGAGCAAAACATCCTTAAATGTCGTTGTTTTGACGGATGATCATCGATGAAATGTTGCGAGTGCCGAGTTTGTATAACGACATTAATCTGTCCAAGACTATTAACGTTCCGTATTATGTTTTGGCGGGACATTTTCAAATTGGCGGGAAATCGTCTTGACGTTTTCAATAGAGATCCAAAATGGCCGACTAATTGTAATAATGTACATTTGCGTATAATTCAAGACATAATGATAGTCTTTCAAGCGCCATTTATGGAATAGAACACGAAGCTGATATCAGCTTGAAATCAATAAAACGGGCTCCATTTTGAATTTTCATATATAATAGATGAATAAATCCCGTGTTTTTCATCGGTCATGGTCAGTCGTTTCACGTCGTGAGCGATCGTTAGATGACACTAACAGGCTATTTTAGACGGTGTTCATGGCTGATTAAAACCACGTAATTTATAACGGGCCTTCCTAACAAAAAAACATAGCGAATTATATATCAGTGCAAATCGGAAAACTTGAGTCGGCTTTAAAAGCAAATACTCATCACCTATCAATATATATATATATATATATATCGCTTCATTGCGAGATCCAACACGGTTTGTTGTTGTTGATTACTATTCACTGCTTCGTTGTAAATACCCGCCGACTTGGCATTTACAAAGTTAAATTCCTCCTAATTTCGACGCTGTTTGCGAATCTGTGGCGATTTGTGATCGGAGTTCGCGCCGACCGACCGTCGGGAATTAACTCCCTACACTGAAGATTACGTAAGAATGAAACATCGATGCCTGTAGATAAAAAATAATTATTATATATATATATATATATATATATATATATAGATAGATAGATAGATAGATAGATAGATAGATAGAAGGATGTGGGTAAATATATGTTTTTGCATATACTTTTATATTTTTATAGACAAACCTTTTTAAGTTAAAAGCTCGACAATGGTTAACATATAACAACAGTATATATAGGCAATATTTTAGTGACCAAGATTTTATTCATTTTACTGATAATATTTTATAAACAAAAACTTCGGTAAATTTTACGGACCGTTTCATTCACAGAAGAACATTTGCATTTTACCCGGACGATTCTCTACAGAAATGAAACGCGGACTTCTCTGTGTAGCTTAATTTTCATAAATATATTTTCATAACTTACTGCATATATATATACATTGGATATAGTGTTTAGATAGTATTATTATTATTTTTATTTTTTTATTATTGTTATAATTAATGTTATTTGATATGCAAATTACTATATCATACGGTAGTCTTAAGGGTAATATATTATTATTATTATTATTATTTTATCATTATTATTATTTTTTTATGTATATATTAGTGATATTTTAAGCTGAATTATTTCGACACTTGATTATTGGGGAAATGGTCGTATAATCAGTACCATTGGAGAGCCATGAATATTAAAACTGTCCTGTTTTTAAATTCCGAAACAGTTACATGGTAAACAGCTGATGATCCCCGTGTTAATATTAGACGCTTAAGGTCTCCTGTTTTTGTTTCACTCTTAGATAATTAACCCCGTTTTTTTATTTTTATTTTTATTTTTTTTTAATTTTACTTATATTTTTTCATTTATTAATTTTCCAACGAATGTTAAGTCTGCAATATCTTGGATTTAGTTAGTTTGTCTGGGAATTTCAACTGCATTTTACTTTTTTTTATTTTATTATTTTTTTTTAAATGACTCAAAGCTTCTTTAGACTATATATATATATATATATATATATATATATATATATATATATATATATATATAATTAAACGAATTAAAAATTGTATACCATAAATGTGTATATTTACAAAGTAGGCAGAAACAATTGTTTGTAAATAAAATGTTTTTGAATGTACTAGGATTATATTAAATCAATTTAAGAACTCTAGTCGTATTATACACTATTCAGCTACTATATAAACTTTTATGTAAACTTAAATATAAGCTCGAACACATTTGGTGGATTCAGTCTAGAATCACGAGACAAACACTCAGGACCACACGGCCGCTAGAAATCGAGACAGAGAGTCATTTAAATTAAGGTACCTTGCCCGGGAGGTTGTCTACAGTGTTCGACGCTCATGCGGAACTCGCTAATTGCAGAAAAGAATTACAAACTTTTCAATTTCAAACAGCGCTCTACTCTTAAGACTATTACATCTTTAAAGGTGTTTTTAACTATGAATATTTATTTAAATATTAATTTTTTTTCACCTACATACGATATTGTTTCAGGGGTTCTACCTTCATTAGTGCACGAGTGGCGCTTGCATTATTTTATTAAGAGCGGATATATATATATATATATATATATATATATATATATATATATATATATTAATATATATATATATATATATATATATATATATATATATATTAATATATATATATATATATATATAATGGTTACATTATAGTTACGGAGCTAATGGATTTACATATCTGATGAAAGCGGACCACCGCTTAAAATGCGTTATATAAAATGATAAAATGATGAAATAACAAAATAATAAATAAATGTTAAAAACAACATTTTACAAATGTTGGTAGCCTTACTCCTGTACATATATATATATAGTCTCGGAAGTTTCTCAACCATTAAAACTATATACGGAAAAAAACCCAAAAAAACAAAACATTTCAGTCCCAAGTCGAGCAGTAGAAAATCGCTCATGTAAGTCAATTTATTTTTTGTATTACTATATTAGTTTGCTTCCAAGAATTTACACTAGTCTTAACATTATTTCAGGGATCATCAGTTGTTTTCCATGAAAACTGTTTCGGGAATTTAAAAACAAGACAGTATTTTATTTCATGGCTTCCGAGCATATATATATATATATATATATATATATATATATATATATATATATATATATATATATATATTATAATATAAAATGAAGTAATAAAATAAGGTGTCAATCAAATTTTATTAGAATTCAAAGTTCAAGCAAAGTATCCTTAAGTCCTTAGCTCATGAGTTTTTAAAGATAATTCTTCTCTTCAGAGAACCATTACCGCAGTTATACTACTACAGGTAATAAAATTACGCTTTGAAAATATATAAAATTATATACACAAATACATAAAATACATAACATCAAACATATCAACCCCAAAACATACTTTTTGTTGAATCCATACAGTCCATCCAGGTCATACAAATTGAGAAACATAATCAGGAAAGCCATTACTCCAAGTTATAAACAGCAGTCCATATACGTGAAATTGAAGGAGCTGGCAAACTTATCCAGTCGCGAAATGTGTCAATATTCAATGTTAATGATAAATAAATCAAATAATATAGAAAGTTCAATTAAAATTCCAAAATCCCGATATGTGCAACCCAAATCAAATCAAAGTTCGTTGTTCAATTAGAAAACCCGTTAAATCCGAATTGAGCAAAATAAGACTGAATCCCGGTCGCATCTTGCCAACAGAGCGAAAAAATAAGTAATCTTCCCTCCCCAGCGATTCAACCAGACATGACAAATCCCTAACGAACAGAAGGCGATAATAAATTGTCTACATCTCTGAATGACTTTAATAGATCGGAAATTATGTCTGTGTTACATCCTGTTTAAGCCCACTTGATGAACTCAACAAAGAAAGCAACATACAACCCCGTCATCCACCCCACCCAGATTGGATGCTCCCTGTCTGAGTCGAGTGAGAATATTCTATGTCAAAGGAGAAGGAGTTAAGAAGTTAAAAGAAAATGAAAAGGGAGTTAGGAAATATAGGTCAGATCGTGTAATCACGTACACATCCAAAATTATTACTTAAAATCTAGCTTACAGTAAAAACCGATTTCACAAATCTCGCCCTATCAAATAATCTAGAATATTTATGAAATTAAAAATTACGAAGTTATTTAATTCCAATAATTTTATAGTTTAATTTAAGATTTTATTTTATCAGGTTAGAAATTATTAAAGTGTTTAATAGTTTAATTTAAGATTCAATCCTATCAGCCCAGGAATTCCAATTCAAGGTTTAATTTTCCCCAATTAAAAAGTTTAACTTAATTTAAGGTTTAATTTTTCCTAATTAAGATTTAATTTTCCCAATCAAAATAATTAGAACTTAATTATTTAATAGTTTAATTTAAGATTTAATTTTATCAGATTAGGAAGTTTAATTTAAGGTTTGGTTTGCCCAATCAAGAAGTTTAATCTAAATTAGGGTTTAATTTTTCCTAATTAAGAAGTTGTAAATATATTTAAGGTTTAATTGTTCCTAATTAAGAAGTTGCAAAGATATTGTAAAGATATTTAGAAACTGAAAATTTAGGTATATAAACTTTTACAACCTCAGAGTCTAAATCCTTTAGGCAAAGAAGATTAAAAAAGACCCATCTTGAAGACTGGACACCCCCGGTCTCATTGCTCGCCCAAACAGCTACGGCAAGACTGGTGGTGGTTTCCATATTTGAATTTCCTTCCATGTCGACATTTGGAGACTAATTCATTTCTAGAGTTTATCAGATTTAAATGTTTAGGTGCAGTTATGTATTTTTATGTATTTGTGTATATAATTTTATATATTTTCAAAGCGTAATTTTATTACCTGTAGTAGTATAACTGCAGTAATGGTCCTCTGAAGAGAAGAATTATCTTTGAAAACTCATGAGCTTAGGACGTAAGGATACTTTGCTTGAACTTTGAATTCTAATAAAATTTGATTGACACCTTATTTTATTACTTCATTTTATATTATAATATTAATGCTCTATCCAGTATATTGAGCTTCAGTTTTTATCCGGATGTTTCACTAATTATAAGATATTAGTTGACGCTTATATCTTTTGTTGGATTGCTTCATATATATATATATATACGCGCTCTCTAATGGATGAAGCACTCGGATTGATAAAATAATATATTTTATATAGTATAAACACAATCCCCTTCAATAAAAATGAATCAAGTTATCAGAATCATAATAAAATATAAAACAAAATGTATAATTTCATCTTGAAACGTTTTAATTTCCCTAAATTTTAGTAGCAGATTCGATGGCTCAGTTGATAGAGCACCGGCCGGCAACAAATTTACAATTTGCATTAAATGACCCAAAACTGTGGCTTAACGTAAAACAGAACAACCGAAGGGGTAAATGTCGTAAAATGTCAGAACCATTTACGATAGTATTTCGGAGTCTTTTATTATTTCGATTATTCGGCCTAGCATCCTCATCTTGGTTGTTATTTTCAGAAAATTTCTAGCAGATTTAACCGACGACTTTCTTTAACTTGTGAATATCTTACTCAGTCATGGCTGACGAAACGAGAACAATCTACTTGCGTGGATTAAATAAGGAGTTCATTTCGAAATTTCCTATAGGGTTCAGAGTTCGGTATAAAAGTTTCGCAGCTCAAAAAGAGGAACTTGAAGAAAGTCGGAGGTTACATCGGCGAAAACGTTGTGAAAATAACAGCTAAGATTAGAATAGTGGTTAAAAGAATCCAAGTTATACACATTTGCAATAGGCATTTCTGGTCTATCCGCAAAAGGAAAGTTCTTGAAAAATAAAGTTTACGTATTCTCTACCAACTGCTAACTGCCTTCTGCACCGCTTTCTCTCTCCGCTTCACTTTGCTCACTGATCAACAACTCCTATTTATCTACTTCACACAGAGTAGAATGTGACACAAGGTCGGAAAGTGGGAATTACGCACTGTAGAGGAAGAGTACTTGGTGCCTTTAAAAATTGCCTGGGCAGCCCCGTCGGCATTCCCCGGTAGGGGCGCCTCAGGCGATTAGCTATAAACTAACCCCTTCTCAAAGGGTGAGAACGCAAAGCCTGGGAGGGTGGACCTCCCAAAACTGCACAGGACAGTCCCATAAACCGACGTAAATCATGCCCCGAAGGCCAAGACAATACCAGTCTATGGAGTTTGCTTACTGATCAACAACCACTCTTCAATCAAAAGAGTACAGTTTTTATACTGTTCAATCAACCCCTATGCAAATTGACTCCCCACTTAAGCCATCTAGCGGTTAGAGACTCCAAACAGCCAATTTGCAAAGGGGGGATAACTCAAATGGCACTGAACCACAGCATTACTTTTCGGTATAAAATAAGGACAGAAGGGTTGATGTGTCGTAAAATAGACAAATCAAACATAACCATCTCGTCTTACTAATTTGCTTACTAATTTGTGTCTTCCTGCTCAATAATAACCATTAGTGACGTCATCAACCATTTGGACCCAATTGTCAATTGATTTGATAGAGTTGACATCGTAATTACAAGGCGACAACAGACACTGTAAATACGAGCTTTCTTTGCCAAAGTTCACCAATGACGGAGCATTATGGTTAATTAATGGTAGTTTGGTAGTTCTGTTTTACGGCATATCAACCCTTTTCGGGTTATTTAATGCCGAATCTGGTCATTATAGTGAAAGTTTTTATGCTTCAAGTTCTGTATATCTTCAAATGTTTAATCAGGGTTTTTGGTTTGGTAGTTTTGTTTTACGGCATATCAACCCTTTTTGGGTTATTTAATGCCGAATCTGGTCATTATAGTGAAAGTTTTTATGCTTCAAGTTCTTTATATCTTCAAATGTTTAATCAGGGTTTTTGGTTTGGTAGTTTTGTTTTACGGCATATCAACCCTTTTTGGGTTATTTAATGCCGAATCTGGTCTTGTTTTCTTCTCTTTTTTGTTTCTTTCCCCTTTTAATATCTGTTTCTATTTAACCCATAGTTGGGACCCTAACAGGTACTACCACTCCGGGTCAGGGTGGACCTGGGAGCAATGGTAATTAAGAGGAGGCTCCACATTCCCCAAAGTCCGTAAGCCGGATCTCACCATCGGATGTAGTTTAAGGTCATATCCAGGACCGGGAGTAGGGTAGGAAAAATAAAAATAAAAAAGGGGAGGGAGAAAGGGAGAGGGGCTGTTGTTTTTGTTTTTGGTTTTGTAGAACATAATTAAGTTTTACAAACAAAAAAAAAAAAACAAAAAAAAACGTCAATGTAGGTGAATTTCGTCTCAGGGAGCCACAGGGCAGCCTGATCTGGTATCACCAGGGTTAATTAATGAACACATTCTTTACGATCAGAAACAAATTGATAAGAGAGACAAAACTATTAGCAATTATTGTTTCGCAGTTTTTAATAATGGCGCGCAAAGTACAAGGTAATGACCGTTATTGGTAGCTTTATTAATAGTTGGTGTCTCAACGGACGGACTTTGTTTCGCTTCGAAAAATGTCATTGTATTTTCGATAAAAATAATATAAATTCGCAGGCTAAAAAAACAAGATGCACACAATATTAATTTTATAAATACATATTTAAGTAGTGTGGTGTGTTATGCACTGATGAAGCCTTTTTGTTAATGTTTGTTAAATTTTGTATACTATAAATGTGTATATTTACGAAGTGGGCAGAAACAATTGTTTGTAAATAAAATGTTTTTTTTAATGTATTAAAATTATATTAAATCAATTTAAGAACTCTAGTTGTATTATACACTATTCAGCTACTATATAAACCTTTATGTAAACTTTAATATATATATATATATATATATATATATATATATATATATATATATATATATATATATATATATATATACGTCAGTTCATATTATATTCCAGTAACCATGGTTTTATTTTATTATTATTTATTGTTTTACATTTCCAAAAAACACAACATTTCTGTGAGATATATTTTTACGGTCCGTTTCATTTGTCATGTGCCAAACAAAATTTTTATGTCAATATCGTCTGTGCAACACTACAAAATCATCAGAAAAATTCACAAAGAGTAAACAGTTCTTAGATTAAAGTGTCTTGAAAAAGACTACACTATACAGTTGTTCATTCTTGGGTGAAAGCAAACAAAAACAAAGAAAAAGAGCAAACGCACAAGCGGAGGAACCCACTAATACGCCATTTTGAATTTTTCGTTCAAAGCTAGTACATCCTTAAAGATTGTGCGGACATTTATAAATTTTAATTCAGTAATATTTCTTAAAATAGTTAATAAGTTCTATAATTTATTTATAAAAATTCTAATTCACTTGAGGGTAATTTTTTTACTTTCTAAAATTACATCAATTAGCTTTCAGATGTCTATTTAGGTCATTTGGATACTAAACTCTTTTAAGTTCAACAGTTTAGAGCTAGTTTCATAGACTCAGCCATCCTGTTGTAACTAATTGATAATCATCGAGCTGAATCTTTTAAGGAGACTGCAAAGTAAAAGGAACTGATAGTATATGCTAATACATATATTGTCATTAATAATTATATATATATATATATATATAAATATATATATACATATATATATATATAGTCTAAAGAAGCTTTGAGTTATTTTAAACAAAAAGACAAAAAAAAAAGGAAAATGCAGTTTAAATTCCCAGAGAAACTAACTAAATCCAAAATAGTGTAGACTTAACATTTGTTGGAAAATTCATAAATAAATAATATATAATAGTAAGTAAATAAAATAAAAAGGGGGATTTAGTATCTAACAGTGAAACAAAAGCAGGAGACCTTAACGTAAGCATCTAATATTAACACGGGGATCTTCAGCTGTTTACCATGAAACTGTTTCGGAGATTTAAAAACAGGACAGTTATATGCATGGCTCTCCAATGGTACAGATAAAACTACCATTTCCCCAATAATTAAGCTTAAAATGTTACTTATATATACATAAATAAATAAAATAATAATAATAATAATAATATACTACCTTAAAACTACCGTGTGATATGGTAATTTGCATATCAAATAAAATTCTTTATAACAATAGTAATACTAATAATAATAATAATAATAATAATAATAATAATAATAAAATACTATCTAAACACTACACCTACGAACCATTCTGCGATATGGTAGCTAAAAATGAAATTATATAGGAATTAAGGTTGCATTAAAAAAAAAAAAAGAAAAAAAAGAAGCTTAGTACCTTTGGTACCAATATATATATATATATATATATATATATATATATATATATATATATATATATACAATATAAAATATTTAAAATATTTGGTTGGTTATTTGGTTGGCATCCGTCTGTCTAAAGAGACAATGGAGTTCTGTCTTTCAGGTTAGTCCGTTGCTGAAATGCAGCGGCTGCTGTGCCTGTGCAAGCCTATCCTGGGTCGACAGACTCTGTTGCATTTGCCACAGATGTAGGTCATATCTAGTTCTGATAGTTCTGTTGAAGCCTTTTGTCGCCTGTGCTCTCTCATCTCCGTCCACTGCTGGTCTTTCCTTTCCTCACTCCTCTTGGAACATGCCTTCACCACACTTTCCCAGCGGATGCTGTCTTTAGCCACGGACTCCCAGCTTGTTGGGTCGATGTCACCAGCCATCATATCTCGCTTACAGACATATTTATAGCGTAGGACGGGTCTTTCTGCCGATCTGAAGCCAGTTGCGTGCTCGTCGTAGAGAATATCATTTGGGACCCTCCCATCGTCCATTCGCCTGACTAAGTCATCCGAGTCATTGTGTGGTGAGCAGAGCAAACATGTTTCGGATGTTCGCTTGATCAAGATAATTCTCCTGAAGTGGCGCAGGTGAGGGGGTGTTGAGTCTTTTTACTTGGCGGAAATTAAGGGCCCATGATTAACTGCTGTACGCAGGTCTGGTAAACCTTTATCTTGGGATTAGTGTTTCAGACTCTGTTTGCCAACCACGAGCCATGGCTGCTTCTGCCTTGCCGACACGTTTGTCGAGTCGAGCGTCCTTGTGAGCAATAGCTGGAAATCGTGAAGCCGAGGTGTGTAAAGTCCTTGACAACCTCGAGGGTGTGGTCAGTAATCGTGATGTTAAGGTACTGCTTACCCCTTGGCCGAGGATGTTTGTCTTTTTTTAGTTGATAGTCATGCCAAACCCTCTGCATGCGTGCACGAAGCAACTGATGAGTCGATGCAAAGTTTTTTCAAAGCGTGTCGTCAGTGCTGCATCATCAGCGAAACGCATATCACGTGTAAGTACCTTCCGAACTTTGGTCTTAGCTCGGAGGCTGGGAAAGGCAGAAGCAATGCTAGCCTCTTCAACCTTGCCAGCCTCCAATTATATATATATATATATATATATATATATATATATATATATATATATATATATATATATATATATATATAGTAATCCAGGTAGGGTAAAATCCACAGGGTAGAAATCCAAAGGGAATCAAACTGGGCTTATGAAAGAGTGCTCAATAAGAATATAGAGCTGTATTATGAATGGTTTTTCTTTTTAAAATTTTTTTATTAATTATTTTTTTTGTATATGTATGAATAAAAAAAATTATTGATATATATATATATATATATTTAGTCACGGAAGTTTTCCAACCATTATAACTATATATATTAAGAAAAACAAAAAAAACAAAAAAAACATTTCAGTCCCAAGTCATTCGGTGCAAAATCACTTTTTTGTAAGTCCATTTACTTTTTGCAGTCACTATATTAGTTTGCTTCCAATAATTTTCGCTAGTGTTAACATTATTTAAGGGATCATCAGTTGTTTACCATGAAAAACTGTTTCGGGAATTTAAAAACAAAACAGTATTTTATTTGATGGCTTCCCAGCAGAGTTGATCAGACACCACTTCCCTTAAAAGGCAAGAACATAAACGTTCCATATATTAGATCTAAGTTTTGTTCCAGATAGACGTTTTGTTAACTTATATTAGGTGTTTAAAAAATGTCCTTCTCACTTGCGCTGCTCGTCTGTGTCCAATAAAATGTATCCATTAATTACAAATTTTTATTTTTATTTTAAAGTATTCGGACGAATCCATTACACTATTTTTTAGGTGATTTATAGTTTTATGCTAAAAATATTTAAAATTTAAATATATATATATATATATAAATTAAAAATTAAAAAATTAAAAATAGCTGATAGTCATATATATATATATATATATATTTAAATAAATTTCTAGTGGTACAAAATGTTATTAAAGGCTAGCAATATAGACGTTTGTGACAATTTTTTTTTAGGGGGGGGGAATGAAAATCAATACATAAATAAAACAGATCCCAGGAACCGATGGTCGACCCTGTCAAAAGCTTTGGACTGATCTAAATTGATCAGTTCGGCTTCAGTGTCGTCTTCTAAACCCTCTATGATCGTGCGCATCAGATGCAAGTTGTTCTGAATCGATCTCCCCTTCACAGCATAATTCTGATCAGGTTCGACACACTCACCGATAACAACCTGCAACCGATTTGCAAGAACTTTGGCCAAAATCTTTAAATCTGTGTTTAGCAGAGTTATGGGCCTATAATCGTCTAAATCCCACCATCTTGGCCCTTTTTCTGAAGCAATGTGATCACTCCCTTGGTGACTTGACCAGGGATAGAACCCTGTTCAAACCAGTGATTGAACACATTGACCAGAATAGGCATGAAGATGTGCGACAGCCTCAAGAACAATTCGTAGGGCAAACCATCTAGTCCCGGAGATTTGTCGTAGCCACTGCTTCAGTGCAGCTAAGACCTCACACTCTGTAACGCGCCCATCACAACTAGCCGCTCGGGCCGCCTCTAGACGGGGCGAGCCAGCTAAATAGCTGCCAAACTCCTCGACGCGGAGTTCGGGCAGTTGGGTGAACTGCTCCATGAAATGATCACGAAATCCCCGGCAAATCTCCCGAGTCGACGCAAGGGTGTGTTCTTCCGGGTGTTTCACTTGACGAATGAGACCAACCGAGTTGCGACGAAGTTGAGTTCTACGCTCTGCCGGCTTCGTTGGACACTCTTTTTAGCCTAGATCTAACTACTTGACGCTCATACCGCACGTTAGCCGCATGTTTCAGGTCCCCCTTAGCTAGTTCTATGCCTAGGGAATCCCCCCCCCAGCCACCGTCCGGGCCAGCTTAGTTTCTAAACGCTTTTCTGCTGCAGCCTTATTTAAGGCGAGGCGTTGGCTATATTGAACAGAAAAGTGCCTAATGCCAACTTTGGCGTTAACCCACCACTTACTCCCGGTTACCTTGATTTACTCCTCTCCAGGAGTTAGGCACAAGGCCAGTTTTTATCTTACTCCCACAAGTAAGATGTGCCCAAGGTCGGGTTGGGAAAGTGGGGTTTAAAAATTGCCTGGGCAGCCCCGTCGGCATTCCCCGGTAGGGGCACGTCAGGTAGTAAGCAATAAACTTACGCCTCCCCAAAGTGGGGAGGCGAAGCCTGGGAGGGTGGACCTCCTAGAACTGCACAGGACAGACCCATAGAACGGCGTAAATCAAGCCCCGAAGGCCAAGACAATACCAGTCTATAGGATGCAGTATCCATCGGAACAGATACTACACTTTGATCTTAGCCAAAACGCCAAGAACTACATCTATGAGTAACTCCCTTAGTTTATTATACTTTTCTTGCTCTCTGTTCAAAATATTTTATAAGAATTTTGTGAATAAATCAGTCAAATATTTCAATATTTCGTTTTATTCATCTATAACTAGATCGGAATTTAGCATGTTTTTAATGTGCTAATATTTACATATTTTTAAAAGAAATATTTAACCCCAAACAAGGCAGGTCGCCACTGTAGACGTAAACGGCTACTGAGAATTAGGGAGTAGGTTTTGAGTGTCATCCTAACTTGGAAGCTGTGCAGCGGGATGTCTGTTTACATTAGTTTTAAACTCCTGCATGTCAGAACAGTCGGGGAAACAGAGAGCAGGGAGGGAGTTCCAAAGGCCGGCAGCACGAGGAAAGAAGCTGCTGGAGTAGAAGGCTATCCAGCATCTGGGGACCTCCACAGTGAATGAATGGGACCTAGCTGATTGTCGGGTTGTTGTAGTGTATTTGCGTCGAGGGGGTGCACTAGAGCAGCTAGTTCATCGGAGCACATTCCATTGAAGTATTTGTTAAACAAGCACAATGATGCAACATTGAGATATTAGACTGATTTATTCATTAATCTGATCTGATTGGTTAAAATGGGCATGATAATATTGGTATTCAGTGGAAACACACTTGTTTAAAATCATGTAATATATGTTAGACATTGAAAACATCGCAGATCAGTGAGCCGTTGTGAAAATAACGTCAAAAATGGGAACAGTAGTTCGAATAATTCAAATACTATAAATTGTTTACCTTTCTTTAGCGATCACTTTTTACAGTTTATTATATGTAGTTTAGCTCCTACAACATTCTACAAACTGTTGCATAGCCCCACTCTTGGGCCACGGCGGCACTTGTTTACTATTTAGTCCCGGAATGGGCCGTAGCAGTTCACATTTAATACTCGTCATTTTTAAAACATCTTAAATCATATAGTTCATATAGTGTTTGCAACCCTTTAGATTTCTCCCTCGCCGTGTAGAGGGTCGCCGTCTCGATGTCGTCCAGTGAATGAACTCTCTCCTCTTTCCTCCCTGCCGTGAACCACGCCGTCCGCTGTCTGCCGTCCGTTGTCTGCAACAAAAGCTTCATGACGGACTCCGAAGACAAACAATCCTCTGAACTTTCAATTCTTTTTATTACAAGCGTTAGTTATTTATCGGCTTGGGGACATTCACTACGTCGAGAGAGAGAGAGAGAGAGAGAGAGAGAGAGAGAGAGAGAAAGAGAGAGAGAGAGAGAGAGAGAAAATCACTACTTTATCGTAGTTACTTATCAATAAGTCTTAACCATTCCTGGAGGGGGGAAAGGATACCTCTCGCCTGTATTTTCTTAGGGAAATATTTCCCTTATCTGTTGTAATTTACATGGTAACAATCACGTCTCATCGGTTCGCCTCCAAAACCCAGACTGACTAAAACTCGCTTCTCAATAGAACGGGTGACGTCACGGATCCCTCTGTTTCCCACGCAAGGGCCTGTGACGTCACATAGCCGCTCGTAGGTGCACACTGATCCTTGATCTGGGATCTCGTCACGCGGTGACCTAGTCACGTCTGTGATTTTCCGACTGTGAGAACAGGCCCTATTCTGCACTCAACTGCCGGGTCCACCCCGCGTTAATCCGCGCATGTCAAACCAACGATTTCCAACAGATACGCCCATTCCCATAGGGCCATTAACCAACACAAACAACGATGTATGTGTTTCTCATGTGTGTTCATACAGCAAAGTGTCCTGACTAATATGTGTATTACAAATGAGTACATGCTTCTCTCAAGCATATACTTAACATATCGATCACTTCAGACACTCATGCGTCCAGCATATTAAGGTGACAACTTAACCCTCATTGATTGACTATTCGAGTGCTTATCGATTTTGCGTCCTGTGTTCGGAGTAAATATCCGAAGCGGGAATCCTCCAATCATTCGTAATGAGCGACGACGTCGACTAATGAAAATGTTTCAATGAACGAATTCGTAATCGATGCTAGTATAATGCTACTAATAGATTGTTCGCAAAATGCCTAAGTGAAATATCGTTTAGCATGTTTATAGGTGTTTAGTGCATCGTACGTAATTGTCCCTCGTTAAACAAATGTCAATAGGCATTATGTTTCGGCCATGTTTCTCTCAAAAAGGGAGGTGACGGTGGTTAAGTGGATATCGACACGGACTGAAGACCTGGGTATTCCAAGTTCGAATCCAGTCGGTTCCACAGTACCACTTTCACTTGGGGATGTTGGCAACCTTCTCGATGTCTTTCCAGAAAGATTTCTAATTAGATAAACATCGGGGAAACACCAGAATCATCTGAAACGAAATAAGAAGAAGAAGCTGCTTGAAGCCTGTTTCCGAACAGTTCTAATGCTAACCGAGAGTTGTACTTGACATAATTCTTGCAATATGGTTCTATTCATTTAATATATATATATATATATATATATATATATATATATATATATATATATATATATATATATATATATATATATATATATATATATATTTTGAGTTACAAAACTTATAAATGCATTTAAAAAGGATGCGCGGAAATCTCTCAAAGGCCCTTTCGACTATCATCTCGTCAGGAGAAAATCGATAGTTTTTAATTAATAACATCGTCGAAAGAAAGAGCAAACGGGGAATTTAATGTGCCAAAATTGACGATAAAACGATTAAAAGTCAATTTAATGATTTCGTTTAAAAACCGATTAAAAGGCACTACGTTAGGGGGGAAGGGGAGGGAGTTCAAAGTTCCCCAAAGAGATTTAGCGATCTGACAAAGGAAGGTTTTCGAAAAGCGATAGAGACAGATTCCGATATTTTCAAATGGTTCTTGGAATCTGCTCTATGCAAGACCTCAAACCGATCTATTGTATAGCTACTGGCACAGCTTGGGTTTTCAACCAAATGCTGGCCAATAGCAGAGTCCAAAGAATTAGAGGAGGGGTAACACAAGAACCCTACCATTCCCTAATGTATTTTTGATGGAACGTGCTGGTTTATGCGGGTCTGCAAATGCAAGGAATTGCGCCCTATATAGCCAGCATCACATTGGCATTTAAATTGGTATACAATATTACTATAATTTGTATATATATATATATATATATATAATTTAATGAAAAATAGTTAAATATTATTCATATAGTATACGTTTCATACTTGCAGAATCTTCAGCGTGGAGATTACTGTTCAAGCCAGTTGCACGATTTGAACCCTTTACCTATAACTCAATTTCAAACCCTCCAACCGATGAGGCCAGCTCCAACATCTATGTGTAAGAAGAGAAATACACCCTATGTATGTCATATCAAGCGGACAACATAGTAAACCATCTTTCACAGTGTTCAACAAATCACGTAGATAGAAAGAAAAACATCTCATATTTCATTCACAAAAAAAATGTTCCGCCCATTTCAGGAACATATATTTTCATGATATACACAATATCAGCGGTGGTCATGAGGAGGCTTCGTCGGTGCATAAAATTTCCCCATAAAGGCTAAAAAAATTAAAGTACATCCAAAATTTAACTTATACATATTTGTTTTTAACTAACAATTTTTCTTATTTAATTCTGTTTTTATATAAAGATTCATTTTTTTCTATGTTTGTAAAATGTGCTTTTCGGTACTATTATAGATGACGCACCATGTTTCCGTGACTTCTCGTGAGGTCTCGGAAGCGCCCGAGAGTTAACGAAACTATTAACAAATCAGGTTGCAGCAGGCAATAGCAAGCAGCCGATAACTTTTGGAAGGAATTAATCGTGTTCAATAACAAAAATGAATTTCTATCATCGTTGTCAGCTCGTCGAATCTCCTGAGGGACTAATTGATTTTTGCCAGAAACAGAACCAGTACACATAAACCTTTTTTGGACTACCTGCAACTCTAACCCTAACCCTAACCTCTTTTGGACTACCTGCAAGCCTAAACCTAAACCCTTACCCAGAAACTGTCATAAAACGAAAAAAAACTAGAAAAAACATTGAAAAAAACAAAAAAAC
>OY744540.1:18091549-18119049 GCA_963556195.1 Sepiola atlantica | reverse complement strand
ATACTTCTGGTTTTAAAAAAGAACCATGGGAGCTCGTGGCCCTTTTTTATTGGAGGAGACATTAAACTCGCTCATCTCACTCATCATTTTCAAAAGACTTTAATTAACGGCACTTCAACCTCTGTAGGCCATTTAAATATTTTTCTAAAAAAGCTACATATATATTATAACATGGCTAGTTTATATACTCTAATGAATATAGTAACGAAAAACAGATAATAGCAATATTCATGAACAATGGAATCTTCACTTTGTAGATATCAAAGAAACTTCGCAGAGATCATCGATAGAAAATCGAGACGAGATTGATCAGCAAAGGCGAGTTATAACGAAGCAACAATCTTTGACCAGCGCTTAGATATTTGAACGGACTTGAATTGACATCGGTAATAAAGATAACACGTGTAGAATATTTCGCGAATTGAGATCTGTCAATCGCATGGACAAAATCTTCACAGTGAGGCAAATATTGTGAAGCGCCAAAATTGACCCAAAAAATACAGGAAAATTGACTTTTCCAAAGAAATTCTCAAGAACGAATCCAACGTGTCACTCGATGAACCTTATGTGTAACAGCAGGCAACTGGAAGCAAAAATCTCGGACCCGAATTTTACGGTTAGAAATATATTTATTGGCGCGCACGTGGCTACGCTGACTTTGACTTCTTTCACCTTTGTAAAACTGCAAACACATAAACAAACAAGTCTTACACACATGCTCCAAGACAAAACAAAGCAAATCACAAAGTGTTACAAATTCAAGATAAGTCAGGAGAAATTCTGCATCGCTTACCTCTATTTTCGCCCAGCTAAAATGCCCCCAGAACCAACGTCTATAAACAAGCGGGTTGAACGTCCGCGTCCCATGCTGACCGATTTGAAAAGGCCGCTTTGAGCAATCAGCCGGTGTCAAGGCAGGAAGCTACCCCGAGCGCATGTCTTCCGGAAGAAACCGGTGCCAAAATAAAATGTCCCCTTCATGAATTTTGACCGGCCAACGTGTGAAAACTCTTACATTTGTATTATGAATAGAAGAAAGGATGGATTTGGTTCAGATGTCATGTGGCTAAAAAGAATGCAGGAGAAGGCGGTAGCGTGATTATATAGGCTGAAATCGACGAACAAACTGGTATTGGTTCATTCACAGTTGATGGATATGTTAAACCGAACAGAACTGACTATTACGATTTCAATAATAAAAGTCCCGGCTTCGCAATTTCAAAGTAAATTGTGTATTCATGTACACCAATGCCTATTTTCTTGTACATAAGATCATTCACGGACTTTTGTAATGTAAAAGGTTTACGTGAGAAGATATAATAGAATGGCTACCATGAAGTTCTGATCCGAATACAGTCGAAAAATCTATAGTAAATTGATTGGACTTACAATTGTCTGTTTACGGCACATACACCCTTGAAGTTATTCTCTGCCATGAGATGCATTTATAAAATATTAATTTGATTAGTTTAAAACAAATGTTGATTTATCCTATAATAATATAATATAAAATAACATAATCAATTGACATTAGAAGGTAAGGAGGGGGGAAGAAACAGAGAATAACCAAACAGAAGGACAGTAAACAAAAAACCCAAAGTTACATATTAAATCAATTAAAGCTTAGTTATTGTTGTATGCATAAAATACAATGAGTAATAGACACAATACAAATAATAACAAGCCGCGCGTGCGTGGTCCCCCTCTGTATGTGACTCGATGTGGCGAGTGTAAAATGCAATAAATTTGGGCAATTTAGGGCATTTTTGACCCCCCTTTGACCCCCTGGGGGCGCGAACCAGAAATTTTCTGACGTCAAGGATGCTCATTTTATATCCAGAACAATTGCCTCTACATTTTGGCCAAGTTTCAGAGAAATTGAATGGATGGATGAAACGTTATGGGGCAAAAAAATGTCATTTTTTGCCATTTCGGGGTCTTTTGACCCCCTGGGGGGCTAACCAGATTTTTTTTCAAAAATCGGAGAATGTCACTTTCTAACCTGACCAAAGTTACAACTTCATGCAAAATTTCAGAGAAATTCAATAGATGGTTGCGGAGAAAAATCCGGACGGACGGACATGCCTCAAAACATAAGTCCCCCGATTTATAAAATCGGGGGGCCAATAATAACAGTGCTAATACTATCATATTTAATAATAATAATAATAATAATAATAATAATAATAATAATAATAATAATAATAATAATAATAATAATAATACGAATTTATGTAATTGTAATTTAAAAAAAAGTTTTTTTAATCTTTTTTGTTTTTGTTGAAGATGGGGCATCATACCGGATGCCAGGCATTCACTTTCTGTTTCAGAGACTCTAACCGATAGATCTATGTATAATTCTAGCCGTCACTTTAAGCGCAATTGTTAGGATCACTTATGTACTTGGTACACCGGGTATATTCGCCAGGTAGTTTTTGAAATTCTGTTTCATGAGTCCGGTAGTTCCTATGCTTACTTGAATTATGGAGACCTTCCTAAGATTCAAGTTTCTTTTCATGTCGTACATAAGAATTTTGTGTTTAGTTATTTTCTCCTTCTCAGCTTTGTTTAAGCCAGTATCATTAGGGACACTGACTTCCACAAGGGTTGCTACTCTCTCTTTAATATTGGAATTGGGGTTGTTTGTTTTACGGCGTATAATACCTATGAGTCATTTTGTGTCATACGATGTGTTTATAATGTAGTCATTTGATTAAATGATATAAAATTAGTTATTTATATCTATAGGAACAGGAAGTGATTTATTTTTCATATAGTTTATTAATTAAGCATTATAAGCAAATCTTCGCACAGCAAAGTAAGGTTTGATGCGTGATAGCATTTATTGTGAATATTTCTGTATGTTTTACAATCGATTATAATATGTTTTATATACAAGAGTCAAATACTTCGCAAGAAGACATTGCCAAGGCTGCTGCAAAGACAGTAGGCTCCCTCCGCCGTGCTAGAAAGCTTATAACACCTGACAGTATCCTATATCTCTAGACAGCCACCATCCGTCCATGCATGGAGTATTGTTATCACATCTGAGCTGGTTCACCATCCACTAGTCTCTCCCTTTTAGACACGGTCCAAAAAAGAGTCGCTAATCTAATAGGTCATTCACTATCCAAAAACTTCCAGAACCTGTCCCATCGCAGACATATTGCACCCTTGTGCTTGTTTTACAAGTACTTCAATGGAATGTGCTCCTATGAACTTGCTGTCTAGTGCCACCCTTCGACGTAAATACACTCGACCAACCCGATCAATGAGCTAAATCCCATCCGTTCACTGTGGAGGTCCCCAGATACCGGATATCATACTACTCTAATATCTTTTTTCCTCTTGCTGCCGGCATTTGGAACTCCCTCCCTGCTCCCTGTGTCCCCGACTGTACCGACATGCAGATATTTAAAACTAATGTGAACAGGTATATCGCTGCACAGCTCCTAATTTAGGATGAACCCAATTCTTTCATCGTAATACTTAGTAACCCCTTACGTCTACAGAGGCAACTTGCCTTGTTTGGGGTGAATTAAGTAAAAAAAAAAAGATGGGGTGCTGCTGCCACTCTTCGTTGCCTTGACATAATTCAAAATCGACTTGTAATCTAATGGAGGGTGACCTCTTCTGTTCCTTACAGCCCCGTTTCTCAAAGAAGACATGTTTCTAGTATTCTTCTTCTTTCGTTTGCTTCACAGCATCTCACTGTTAGATAACCAGCTCCGTTTAGGAAAACCATGCTAATGTTTTGTTTGTCTAGCGCAGCTATGCCGGCTTCACCGTTGGGTGGTCAATGTTTAAGGCATGAGTCGATGATGTGTTCTACTGTCTGTTCAGAGTGACCACAGTCGCAGACAGCCAAGTCCCTGAGTCCCCATCCTTTCATGGTCGCGGCGAAACGGCCGACATCTGTCCTGAGGCGGTTGAGCATTGTCCACTGCCGGCGAGGGAGGTCCATGCCTGGTAGGTTATCCGGGTCCTCCACAAATCTGTGCAACCTTGATTTATCTGCTGCCTGCCATTCCTCCGTCCAGCAACGTTTCAACCAGATTCGTTTTGTGACGCCAGTCTGTCTCTACTCTATCGTTATGTCAATGGCAGATGCTTGACTGAGCTCAAATCTCTGGTCCCCCCTCTTTAAGACATTCAGAGTAAGAACTCGTCTACCTACCACAACAAAGCAACAAAGAAAAACTTTCCTTTCTACCTTAGTGTGCACTACGTCACATGAATTTTCCACGGACATATTTTTTCAAAAGGGCGCTCCGTCTATGGAACACATTGCTGCGGCACTGCATCCCGGCAGATTACAACTTGGTTGTCTTCTAAGCCAATGTCAACAGATTCCTATCCAAAACCTTCCGCACAAATATTCTGAGTTAGTTCTGACAACAATTCCATTTTATTAACTTTTGTCTTCGAGTAGCATCTGACCTTGATAAGTGACCCCTTTTAGAAAAAAAGGGTGCACCATGTGGTCAATTGAAGGTGAGATCATATGAAGGTGAGATCATATGAAGGTGAGATCATACGAAGGTGGCACACAGTAAGTAAGTAAAGCAACCCCTATGCGAGAAACAATTAAAATCACACTATTGAAAACTGAACCGGTCTAAGTAAAAATATTACCAATAATAATGTCCAATAGATTGATTGGTCTTATTGAAAAAGGTCACTATATTAAAATGTGTTTATTCTGTCTTTGGAATAATATGTGTCCTATTGTCATTACATTAACTATTGCCCTGATGATCAGCAATGTTAACTAAAGACGATATATTTCTCTTGACTTTGCTGCGAAACGCGTGTAAGATATAGAAAGGATATTGAATTTGGAAAAAATAAATTACAAAAAGTTTTGTTCGTGCGAAATATGAAAATAAAGAAATTGTAAGAATAAATAAAAAAATTATGGTTTGGGATTGTTTTTTCCCATTGGAATGCAACTATAAAGTATATATATAGTAATATGAAAATATAGGTATGTAAGATAAACAAAAACCTTTATGTTTCATTCTCGGTGAAATCCTCAAGCTAAGATATTTCCATTCTATAGAAAAGCTGGTAATGTGAGATTCGCATTATTCTTATAGTCTTTCTTTCGTACATGAACAAAACACAGAATTTGATTCCATATCTTAGAAACAGACGAGAATAACGTCAGTAAATGCAGGTTTTATAAGTTATCTGTCGCATTTACCGTGGGAAATTATCAATGGATTTGAATTCACTCCTAAAAGGATTGTCTAAGCGCTGTCAAAATCAAGAATTGTCCTACTCACACACACACACACACACACACACACACACACACACACACACACACATACACACACACACACATACATATATATATTAATATATATAGATATAGATATTTATATATAGTTATCTACGGACACGTGTTTGGCCGTTACTGCGTCTCATCAGCATGGTTGACTATGACAGGGTTTGACCCTGCGGTCAATGGGACTGTAACCGCGTTACAATTACTGAACGGGAGCCTGTCTGAAATTATGTGAAAATTTATCGTTTATAAAGTTATTTTTGTTTTTATTGTTTTTTAGCGATAATTGTACATTTGCTCACCTTGAGCATTGCGATAGATAGATAGATAGATAGATAGATAGTATTTCACACATATTATATTCCAAATTATCTTTGTTCATAGAAATTGGATAAATAATACTGTGAATCATGTATCTATCTATCTATCTATCTATCTATCTATCTCTCTCTCTCTCTCTCTCTCTCTATATATATATATATATATATATATATATATATATATATATATATATATATATATATATTGTGTGTGTACTTAGGCAGCATTATCTGATGTATGCACACATTGTTAAAAATAACAGAATTCGTCTGTTTGATTATATCTTTTTTATTTTTTCAATTTTTCTGATAGTCTTTTTGTATTAAAAAAATCATAGGTTTCATAAGTTTCACAGGTTTCACAAACGTTGTCGATTCTTCGTCGAATCATCCTCAGGTGTCAAAAGTCCATGAACAAAAAAGCTGGAAAAAGAGAGAATTTCAAACAGACGGCGGAGAAACGAGCATAGAACGTTTTTTCGCATTGTTACAGGAAGTCGTTGACGATTTAAATTCAGCAACGCTGGATAGCATCACAGAACACAATCGCATTACGTGAAGCATTTTAAAGTGTTACCACCGGTTTCATATGTGACGCTGTTAATTTTAGTTTGTTGTGTTTTTATGTAGATAGCTTCCAGTATTTAAATTTTTTAAAAATTGGTTTCAGAATGTATAATTTTAGTGTTATTCACTAGAATTTGTCTTAAATTTTGAGGGAGGGCACCTATGTTTTTGTAGATGTTCGTAAATTGAGCTAGAGTTTACAAGATGCATGGTAAGGCGGCGGGATAGGGTAGTGCTTGTAAAACCAATGTAGCTATTAGCTTCATTAGTATTACGGGAGTTACATTCATCCAAATAGGAATTTAAAGTCAGAAATAACATTGGTCCTTTCTAGTGGTTTTTGAGTTGGGGAGGAGTTGTTTTTTACTACACGATTTTGGGTTTTATATTTCTTATAGTAAATAATGAGTCTAATTGTATTGTTATTGAACATTGGGATATCTATCTGTGTAAAATATGTTTCATTAATTTTTCTTATAATCTAATATATATATATATATATATATATATATATATATATATATATATATATATATATATATATAGTCTCGGAAGTTTTTTTAACCTTCAAAACTGGAAAAAAAATAAAATAAAAATTATTTTTCGTTGAAAGATTTTTGTCTAGTAAGTCAATCAATCTACTGCAATCACTATATTAGTTAACTTCTAAGAATTTACTCTAATATAAATATATTTTTATATATGTTTTTTTTTTATATAAGGGATCGTCAGTTGTTTACCATGAAAGCAGTTTCGGGATTTTAAAAACATAACAGTATTTCTTTATCATGGCATCCCAGCAGTGTTGATCAGGCACCACCTCCCTATTTAATAATTATTTTTTAATTAAAAAGTTTACGAATATTTGATTTAGTTTTGCCTCCAGATTTGTTTTTCTAAAGTTATTAAATATAGTTTCTCCTTACCTGTGTTGTTCCTTTCAAAGTGAGTTTACTATTTTACAGAACATCTATTTTATAGAGTTAGATGATTCCATTATAATAACTCCCCCTTTTTTCTTCTTGGTTATTTTCTTTATCTACAAATGTTTTAAAATTAAAAATATATATTTATAAAAATATTCCATATATACATATATATACATTTCTATTTTTATTTCATCATGGACTATTTACATATGTTATACATTTTTATAGTAGAGTTTTGGATTTCTTTTATCAATTTCTTTTGATTTATTTCATATAATTTAAAAGCGTCAGAATAGCGTGTTATTGCCTTATTTAATTGTCTAAGTATTTTATTTTGATCTCCACCTTGTTTATGCATTCTTTTTACTAATGAATTGACTATATATATATATATATATATATATATATATATATATATATATATATATATATATATATATATACTTATGTCGATATATACGTGTTCGTATGCGTGGATTGAACTATAAGCGGGAATGGTTGTATGTACGTATATACCGATGTCCGAACATGTACTTATGTGTACGTCTATATGTGTCCACTTTTGGCCAAGATCAAAGTGTAGTATCTGTTCCGATGGATACTGCACCCCATAGACTGGTATCGTCTTGGCCTTCGGGGCTTGATTCCGCCGGTCTATGGGTTTAACCAGAGTGCTCACCTTCTCGGGCGCTGGCTTTTCAAGTCACACTTTCCCGACCCGACCTTGGGTCACATCTTACTTTGTGGGAGTAAGATAAAACTGGCATTGTTCCTAACCTCCTGGAGAGGATGTAAATAAATACATGTGTATACGTTTTAGCGTCAGTGTAGAGACGACTTATTCAGACCGGTCATATATATATATATATACATATATATATATATATATATATATATATATATATATATATATATATATATATATATATATATATATATATACATATATATATATATATACATATATATATATACATATATATATATATATATATATATACATATATATATATATATATATATATATATATATATATATATATATATATATATATATGATTATTGTGTAGTTTCCCTTCATTTAGTTTAACGCCTTGTGAGTGTTTACTGTATTTATTTAATGAATATAGGTATATTTCCCTTTATTCGTCGCACATTTGTCTCGGTGGCCGTAGACGCAAAGAAGTCAAAGGAAACCTCTATTAAGGATTCGGATTTTTCGACCTGTTGTACAATTATACCTAGCCACACTGATGATTCTTGGTAAATATTAAACATATATATATATATATATATATATATATATATATATATATATATATATATATATATGTCGATATTGAAAAATATTAATTGTAAATAATTATATTTGGTGCATTTTACTTTCATCGAAGTTCTCAGAAATCAAGGGGCCCCTTCCTGGGGCTAACACTTTTCTTTATATGAGATACATAGATGTTTGAATATTCCAATTAAATTCTCCTTTACCTGTTAAACGTTGAGTTAGTAAAGAAGTGAAATGGAAATAACAGACTAAAGTAAGAATGGACACACTTGAATAACAGATAAACTAACTCAAAGAGAGAAGTGATGCCTAGAAGGGTGGAATTCCTAGGACTGAACATCCGGAAAGCAACAAAGCGACTGTTGGGCTGAGTGTAAATGACGTATCCCCGACTGCTACCCTACCCCAGCTATGGGTAAAATCGAAAATTTTGTTCAATGAATAGTTAACAATAAGGTAGGGATCAAATTTACTCGAAAAAGATTTGATTTACCGGAAACCAGATAAAACAAACTATTTACGTTAAGAGATGAAATAATTTTGGAATTATTCGGACTACTGTTGTCATCTTGGATGTTATTCTCACAACGTTTCGGCTGATGTAAACTTCGACCTTCTTCAGATGTATCTTGTCGAACTAGGAAATCTTTATGTCGAACTCGGGAATATGTACGGAATTTTAAACGGATTTTTTTTTATTTATTTAACCCACGTGGGTAGTTTGCTCTTGTTCTGTCAGCTGTAAAGGACCTGTGGCGTAACGGATATAAGTGTAAAGTAACAATCAGTTTTAAGTGACAGTCTTTTGGAGGTTGAAGGTTCAATCCTCAGTGCGGCTATACTAAGAATATAATTATGACTTACTTAAGACCTTACCCGGTCATGGCTGACGGAACAAGAACAAACTATCTCCGTAGATTAAATAAAAGGTTCCATTCGAAATTCCGTACAGATTTTCCACATTTGACATAAAGATCCCCGATTTCGACAAGATACACATGAAGAAGCCCAGAGATTACATCGGTCGTAACGTTGCGAGAATAACACCAAAGATTAGAACAGTAGTCCGAATAATCCAAAATCATACGTATTATCATCCTTTGTTTATACATGTTTTTAAAAATAATAATTATTCTTGATAAAATTATGTATTTTTATCTCATATAAATCTTGAAAGTGTAAAAAAAACGTTTCGTAAATAAAACTATTTGTTTTTTAATTAAAATTGTCTGTATAACAAAACATGCGTATGTATTTTTACGTTAAGAAAACTTATTGAAATTAAAACCCTTTTTTATATTCCATGAAAAATGCCAGTATACTGAAATCATATGCCCTTAATAGGATTAAGATGAAAATTCATATACACTAAATGTACAAAAGCAAAAAAATTCCAAAATTTTTACACTTTTATTGTCATTAATTAAGAGTATGACAACATATCAACCAAACCATTTCATTATCACACCACTACAGTATAAATATCTATGCATGAGTGGATGAAGTGTGTGAGGTGCGCTGAAGAAAAATTCCTACCAGTAAAATACATAGCCCTGTTGTGCTCGCATACCCTTAATGACAATAAAAGTGTAAACATTTGGGAATTTCCTTGCTTTCGTACATTTAGTGTATATGAATTTTCATCTTGACCCTATTAAGGGCATATGATTTCAGTTTACTGGCATTTTTCATGGAATGTCACTACTTTTGTAAAGGCAATGCCTCAATACAATGGCCATTTGTAAGATTTTGGGGAATTTACTGGAAAACTAAGGTATATGGTAAACTGAAATTAAAATGCCATCAACTAGACCCTAGAACCTCTATCTCTGCCAAAAATCAGCTTAATCCATCAAATAATTGATGAGATACAGGGTGGCACATACGTACGTACACACATATAACATGATTTCAGGATTGAACTTTCTGGATCTCTGGCTTGCCTTGACTAATGATGCTGAAATTCTACACACTTATAGAACCTATCAAATAAAAATTTTGTGCAAAGTTTTAACTAATTTGGTTTATTGGTTTTTGAGTTATGATTGATCAAAGAAATGAGATTTCAAGCATAGGCCATTCTTGTAGTTTATTAAGGGATAGAGCGCTCACGCGCCTCCCTTGATAAAAAAGTATCCCGTGTTGTGTTGCTTATGATTTAACCGGAAGTAAAAAAGCGGTGTAAACCCAAAATGTCTCCTTTTGGTATTGACCCATTCTAGGGTTCCTCAAATTCATTCATTTTAACGGGTCTAAATAGATTCCGTAGTCTGTGTCAGCATCCATTAGATAACTCTTTTCACCCTCGATTTTAAATATGATCAAATCAAAACAATGACCCTAGAAGGTTCTGCTGGATCACACAAATTCAATGCAGAGTGCGGGGTCGAGGAGACCAGAAAGTGATGGCTGCCATTTTGTTTATTCAAAAAGTTTTTTTTTTCATTCCAAAGAGAAAATCGTGATATAGTTATATACTTTAAGGAAACTGAAAATGTATTATTGAGAAAACGACCAGGAATATCAGAACGCATAATTCTTTTTCCACCGCGACAATGAACGATCACGTTCTTCCGGAATTGTAACAATGACTGTTCCACGAGAATTTCGTTGCGAAATATGACTCCATCCAAACTACAGCCGTGATTCAACACACCCAGATTTCTTTTTGTTACCGAAACACAACGACCATTTTAAACGTACACGATTTGAAACCATTGAAAGAGCAGAAACTGCTGTCTATAAATGGCGCATAAATAAAAGGCGCGGAATTCTACAGAGGAAGGGTCAATGGGGTTAATGGAAACATCTTCAGACATGTACTGACTTGGTTCCGTCAAAAATGACAGAAAAATTATCCTTCAACCGTGTTCACACTAATATTCATATTCATATAAAATTACGTCTGAATCGCTGAAAAAGAAAGAAGAACGAAAGAAAACTTCTCAAATTGGAAATAATAAAAGACAACAACGTATAAATCGGTATAGAATAAACAACGTAGAAAATAAATAAAATGTATTATTGTGGAAATAGATTGAAGGCAGGGGGTTGTCTAACTTGATATTTGCTTTCTCAATCTCCATTAATAGTTGACATCGATTTATCCGACAGTTTTACTCGCTAATATTGTTAATTAGACGTACATATATATATATATATATATATATATATATATGATTATTTTTCTTTACACAGAGACGTACACAATCGTCAACACTGGCATGTTGATGTTATCGATCAACAGCTGTAATAAACTGAGATCTCATCAGCCATAGTTAAAATACGATCCTAACCTTAGATCATATTTCGGAAAACCTATATATATATATATATATATATATATATATATATATATATATATATATATATATATATATATACACTTAGGCAGCAAGTCATACTCAAAGCAAGCGTTATTGAACGTCACGGAACTTTCTCGTTTGTAAATCTTCTTCGTGAGGTTCTCAAACCGCCGAGCTAATCCTGAAGACGACTAGGAAAGTCGAAAGCGCTAAAAAGAAAAATGGCCGAATTAAGAACAATTGGGGAAATACTCTACGGATTGCCACCGGAAACCAGAAGGATAGCTCGACGCAAGCTCCTATACAGTCGATAAAACTGAAAATAAACACAACTCACTAAAATCGTAAAAGTCGACATACAACTCAAGTGAATCGACAAATGTGGATGTACGCAGCCCGCCATGTACACAATTTGTCAATGTTACCAAACTCCAACAAAATAGCCAATATTTTAGCGGTTTTAATTAATTAATGTACTTTTTTCTATTAACTCTGTGGGATAGGACGCGGTGCGATTTAGGTGGTGGTTATTTATCGAGTGGTTTTGCAAATTAAGACAAAAATATCCATTTCGTCAAAATTATATCGCGATGGTAAATACATTCGGCGCCATTTTGTTTCAATAAAACTTTCTTTAACCTTTCCGAATCAAATCGAAATCTTTTATCGCGTGAGAAAAAAATTGATTAAGGAAATAATCTTTCAACCATCGAAATAATTCAGTAACGGAGTCGAATATTTATGACAAACCTGGTACTAAAAATAGTATAGCATATTTGTCGATTTCCTGTCTCTTTTCGTAAGTCGGATTGAATAACAAATTCCGAAAGATGGAAACTATTGTCTTCTTGGATCTGTTCCGAATAGAAATTCCTTCTTTTGTTCATTTCTTTTGATTCTCGTTTCTAAACTGAATTCTTCTCTTGCATAGCATTCGTTTTCAAAATCTGGAATCGGTAATTCGATTCTGATATCTTATTATTCGGTTCTTCAATGCTTCATTTTTTCTTTTACTATTTATCTACATTTTTTTTGTAAACTGCTTCTTCTTTCCTTTTACTTTAGAAAGCCGATTATTACCTTGTATGCTTCTCTCGCTCTTTCGTTAGTGCATTTTCTACCATCTTTCTCATGTCAAGAAACAATATATATTGACTTGACTTGACTTGACTTGGTCCCTTAACCCCCTCCTGGGTCGTAGCGGCGCTGCACCAATGAACTCCACACCAGCTGTCTCCACTTCTGACGGTCATGGGCAATGGACTGGGTTGTAGCGAAGTTGTAGCCCGTCCACTCTTTGATGTTGTCTGTCCATCTTTTGTGTTGTCTACCTCTCCTTCTCTTGCCTTGCACTGCTCCCTGCAGGATGGTTTTGGAGAGACCACTGCCCCTTGTCACATGACCATACCATCCAAGCTTTCTTTTTCTTACAGTTGTCAGTAAATCTTCGTAGTTGTTCAGATTTGCGTTGATGAGCGCGCGAACTTCTTCGTTTGTGACACGGTCTGAGTACGAGATGCCAAGCACTCTTCTGTAGCATCTCATTTCTACCGTTTGGATTTTTCTTTGGAGCTCTGCTGTAAAGGTCCATGACTCGCATGCATACGATCAATTGTAGACGATCAATCGTATACGAGATTCATTGTATATTCGTCAACTATATAATCTATTCTATGATAAGGCAAGACAATCACTAAATAAATGCTAATCATCATAAATCTAAAGCATTAAATCGCAGAAATATATATTAATTATTGATTGTCCAAAAACAATAAATGTAAGATTACACTATAACATTTAAAACGGATAGATCCGGTAAATGAATTACATTATTATTATCATCTTTTTCAACATATAAAAAACAAGTAAGAGAGAATAGGCTGGGCGGAGGAGAAAGAGATTATTGGGGAGCGGGGAGGGGAAAATGGGGCAGAAAGAAGGATAAAAAGATAGAGCGACGGCTAGAAAGAGAGAGAGAGAGAGATAGCAGTTTTAATATAGAAATGTTACACGCACAATTTAACTTCTATTTTTTATCGTTCTGGGCAACACCGAGTTGCCCTACTAGTCTATTATATGAAGGGCAGTTGTGTTTGTGTGTGTATGTCCAGCTAAAAGTTAAAAAAATCTACAAAACAAACACTCACAAAGTTGGTATATTCTTGATCAGTGTTGCCCTGGCTGAATAATATCTAACAAAAAATAAAAATATTAATTCTTTGTGGGTCAGATTTCGTTAGGGGTGTCGGTTTTTCAGCTACTTTATGTACTAATTTCACAAGAAAATGCCGACTCATTCCGCGATGATTCTATATAAAGGAGAGTTGTCTATGTATATATGTGTGTGTATGTCAAGCTAGAGGGGAATAGGCTGAACGGAGGAAAAAAGGGGGGTTGAGAGGTAGGGGAAAACGGGGGAGGGGGAAAGAGAGAAAGTTGGAGAGACGGATAAAGAGACTTATAGAGAGAGGTAAAGAGATAGAAGTTTTAATAGAAATATGTTACATTTTTTCCCCGGGTAACGCCGGGTAGTGCTGCTAGTACATAATAATGGGGTTAGGACGATAGTGATATGCATACAACCGCAGACCGATGACTCAGCATATCCTGCACAAGTCTTCTCGGTCAATAGCACTACTTTTTCTCGACAACTTATATATCAAGGGGTTTACTTAACGATAGTGATTTTCGACTTTCCGTACATGTTTCGAAATTTTTTAGATGAGGATTGATAATTTGTATTATTTGCGACATTCGGACTACTACTCGCACTTTGGTTGTTATCTTCACAATATTTCGGCCGATAACATCCCCAACCTTCTTCAGATGCATCTTTCGAAATTCGGGATTATTTATGTCTAACTCGTAACGCAACGGATAAAGGCGTTGAGTACAATCAGTTCTGAGTGAAAGTCTTTCGGAGGCAGACTGTTTAAACCTCACTATAGGCGATACGAACTAAGAATAAAATAAAAATTACTGAACATTTATACCCGGTCATGGCTGACAGCAAAAGAACAATCTACCTTTGTGGCGTAAATTAAAGGTTGAGTTCGAAATTTCACATAGATGCCCGAGTTCGATATAAACATTCATGAGTTCGAAAAGATGAATCTGAAGAAGGTTGGGGGTTTCATCGGCAGAAACGCTGTGAAGATTACAAAGTGGATAATAGAGGCCCAAATGATCAAATAATACTAATGCCACAAAATATTGCGTTTTGTTCGACAAGTTCTATTAAAATTGGCGGTTTGCTTAATCTATGAAATTATCTAATATATTAATTCATGTTAGTCGGATTTTAAAAGTTTTATCTAAATAGCATTTAAGATGAAAAATTAAACCTTAATTCTGATTAGCCATTTTTTATGTGTTATTAGTGTAGCATACTATTTGCAATAGACTAACACACGTCGCTACTTTATCTTTAAAATACTTAATCTGGTCCGGCAGGTTGGTAACATGTAGACACTGTTATATAGTCACCTTAATAGAAAAATCACTTTAAAAAGAAAAGCATCACCAAAGAGGAATAACACTTGTACATTTTGTAAGAGTTTGCGTTTTTGTATTTGTTTTTATTTCCGATCTAGGTTTACTAACAATTACGTTTTTTTATTCTGTTTTTATAAACAAACGCTGGATTATTAAACTATTTACTCTTATTTACGTTTTGCTACGGTTTTATTAAATAAAATAAATCAGGTTTCCTTTTAGTTTAGATAATGAACATAGCAAAAAAAAGTCGTGGTTATAGAACATAGAAATCTTTACAAAACAAATTGGACTGTAATGGTTTGATTTATGAAAATAATCATCTCTTTTCAAGATACGTATCCAAAACCCTAACCCTAACCCTAACCCCATTCGTCATATGATGCTCTGCAACTTAGAAAACGTTTGGAATGCAGTGCAATCATTTAACCATCACATTGCACTTTTTGTTGAATTGAACAATCAGGAAAAGAAAATTGTTCAGAAAATACAAACCTCACAGACTAAGAAGGGGTGGTTCGATCATCCAATTTCTACGACCGGGCAATTTTGGCAGTCGTAGAAGAGGAATGAAGCTTTGCAGCGAGAATTATGGTTGTAGACTTCAATGTGAACCATTCATTTGTCTCAGGAAGCTCGGAAAAGTATGGGAATTGGCTGTATGGGTTCCCCATGAATCCTCACGAAGAAGATCTTGTTATAATTTTGTTGAATGAAATTTGTTAATAAAAAACTGAAATAATTATGCACCAGCTTCCAAAGAACTTGAAGCATCGAAGCTGTAAAGTAAGTCAATTTTTAACGCCATTAAATCCAAAGGTAATTATATATATATATATATATATAGAGAGAGAGAGAGAGAGAGAGAGAGAGAGAGTAAGATAATACATTAAAGATATGAATAATATCTTTAACCAGTAGACTATCAGGATAAAAACAAAGCTCAATATAGTGTATAGAGCAATAATATTAATTGAATAGCATAATAAAATGAGAAATTTATCAGATTTGATTAAATTTCAAAAACAAGGAGTGATATTACGTCCTTAACTCATGAGTTTTACAAGAAAATCTTCTCCTCAGAGGACTATTACCGTATTGACATTACTGCAGGTAATAAAATTAAGCTTTGAAAATATATAAAAATATATTTAAAAACACATAAAAGTATATAAAACATAAAATATATTGGCCCAAAACATATATATATATATATATATATATATATATATATATATATATATATATCACCTGGCGTAATGACGAGAGTAAGCACAGGTAATGCTGTAAAAAATAAAACAACAAATGGCACGAGTCATTGAGCGATAATGTTGTGTGAACTTTTTTCTTTTGTTACATTACTACAGATACAAGGATAAAAAGACGACACTACGGCCATCTTTACAACTAGACGTCATTATCTAATGAGCCAACTACGTGTTGACAAGAGAGACGAACCGCTGTTTCTGTCGATGAATAAGATTACAGACATTCATTAGGCATCTAAGAACTCACTCACGCTATGTTACACGATGTTAACACGAGATTGATCGTTGGTATCATTCGAGTACCGCAACTAGTATTATAATCGGGTATACTCTTAAAAATACAAGAATGGTTATTTTTTAAGGTGCGTCTACTTAATTGGCGCGTTTAGCGATGAATATACTATTTTCAAGCTTAAGCGTGACTAAACGACAGAGAGAGAGTCTCTTGTAGACATGCTAAACCGCATCTAACATAAGATGCGCCCGTTCAAATACGAGTAGACCTCAAAGCGTTACAGACTGACCAGCTAATGAATAGTAAGGACGGACAATGAAAGTGAAAGTAATTATTTTTAAATATGGTGTTACTTTAATTCACCCCAAATAAGACATATTGCCACTGAGACGTAAGGGGCCAGTGTGACTTAGGGGTCAGATTTATAGGGCCATCCCAAGTGGGGTATTGTGCAGCGAGATGTTTATTCACATTACATTTAAATGTCTGCATGTTGGTATAGTATGACAAAAAGGGAGAAAGGAGGGAATTCCAAAGGCAAGCGGTTTGAGGAACACGCTATTAGAGTAGAAAGCTTTCCGGTATTTGGGGACCTCTACATTGAAGGGGTGGGATTTTTCTGATTGTCGAGTTGGTCGGGGTATTTACGTTCCTCACACTGGAAAAGTAGACAACTTGCACCCTTTCGCTTCCATTGTCCAACATAAGTGCCTGATCTAAAAAAAACAAAAACTGGAGAAACCATCTCCAACAATAGAATCGAGCCACCCAAAACGTCGCACCAGGTATATTCATTTGTCTATATATTATCAACAAGTTATCGTGTTTTCGGAGTTTGTTCATACGCACATAGACACATGTGATGCGTTGACAAAAAAGGAATAGGCAGAGTACACATTATTAAAACAGTTGTTTTGTACGATGTCAATACTAGAGTTCAAATCTCAAGTAAGTCTAAAGGATTGTTTGAACTGGATATGTGTTTTATAAATTAAAAAAAAAACATAAAATAATAACATGAAAACATTACATAAATACTTTTTAAACTAAGTGATATTTTTTTATAATCAGCAAAAAACAAGTAGACATAAAAATTATACGGCATTGGTACAAAGCGAATTATTTTTGCTTAACAACATATTTTTTTATGTTTTTTTTTTTACAAACAAAACATTAGGAAATGCATTCATTCTCTAATGCAAATACTAAGTAGCGTTATTTTTTTCTACGAAATTTCACAGTTGTTTTCCTTCGAACTAGCTATAAAGATATAGAAACAAGGTAAAGATGGAAATTGACATACCCAGGTACAGAACCAGCAACGCCCCAGGAACGTGTATAAACTAGTACGAATTTAGTTGAATTAATTGTCTTTTAGAGTTTTGGCAAAATCAAATCAAAAACGAAAACAAAATGTGTCTCACCGGAATAGATCGATTTCATCAGAAACTTTCATTCTTACCTTGATTTTCTGCAAAAGAAAGAAAGAAATATTCATTAGCAGGTCGACATGATTGCGCGTGTGGATTGATGAATATGATGGTTATACTATTACTACTAATACTAATAATGATAATTAGTAATAGCTATTACGATGACGAGAACTGAGGTCGAAAAAGTCGACTGATAAAATGTATGTTAAGATTGGAATGTGGTTTGGAATGAGCTTTTGAAATTCGGGTGTTATCTTTTACAGATCCTCGGGTAATAGTTGATTTGAAACATAAATATTTGCTATTTGTTGTTTGAAATATGGAATGCGTGAAAACATAAACAATTTTGCAAAATACTGTCAATAGTCTAAAAACGTCAGAGCAAAGATTGTCACTGAGTCGTCCTGTGCACTTGCTCTCACTGGTGGGTCCGGCGAAGCATTCACGGTAAATAAAAAAATGATCATTAAAGTAAGACATTGTTGATATTATATCTGTAATACTATGGACTGCGCCCCCCCGACCCGACCTCACAGCCAATACCTTGGGCAATGTAGTGGGATGATTCACTAGAAAAAGAAAAAGTTATCGGAAGTGAGATGAGTAAAAAGACGATATTGTTTTAACTGGATACGTGTTTTATAAATTAAAAAACAATTACATAATAACATAAAAACAACATTACATAAATACTAAGTGATATTTTTTTATAATCAGCAAAAGGAAGTGGACATAAAAATTATACGGCATTGGTTCAAAGCGAATTATTTTTGCTTAACAACATAATCTTTAATGTTATTTTTACAAACAAAACATACGCAAATACATTCATCGTAGTTACTTACTCTCTCATGCAAATACTAAGTAGAATATTTTTTTCTACGAAATTTCACAATTGTTTTCCTTCGCACTAGCTATAAGGATGTAGAAACTAGGTAAAGATGGAAATTGACATACCCAGGTACTGAATCTTTTGGACTCTCGAGACAGGAGGACGCCTGACAGTTGGTGGTCAATTTCCATGTAGTCGACTAGAAGTAACTGAGAGGGCGAATCATTTCCCGCTTATTAGTCATTCTGAGACAAAGACCAGCGTTTAGGATTTTCGGTCGAAATTAATATATTAAGTAGCAAAGCGGAAACTTCCAATAGAAGTTCAAGATTAAAATTCGATCTACGTGTTCAGAGCTGGAAGTCTCCGATGACACATACCGGATAAACTGATAAAATCTTTCTCTTGTTTCTGAACCGAGAAGGGAAGAGGAGTTTTTTAGCACAGCGCCCCCTTCCCCATTGCTGGATAGGCTGGAGAAGACCTACGAGATATTATATGTGTATACTTTATACAGTTTTAATCATTTGTTTTTCTCCTTATTTTTATCAGTGTGTTCACTTGCTTATCCACTATTCAATAAACTTATTTCATACTGCATTTTACAACTGTTCTTACTAAAAAGAAAGATACAAGAAAAGAGATCAACATCACTGAGTCGCCTACAACTGCTACTTGTCATTTACACAGCACGACTCCAGTTGGTTATGAGCTACTGTCCGGATTACATCTTAAAACCAATGAATCGGTCAACCATAGTGTTTCAAATGTCATAGAGAATTAAATTATCCTTTTTTTTATTTACGTAACAGAAATCGAATATTTATTGAAAACAAAAAATTCAATCGCGAAAAATAGAACGAAAATTTTAAAAGTTCTATTAAAAATCTGCCACGTTGAGAAGATTTCGTTGAGCGAGCGATACATTTTGATAACAATGCAAGTACATGGAGTGTCAATGCCGTGTGTAAGAAAACACAGTTCTTCATTTATTCCCGGTCAACGTCGGGTATTCCTGCTAGTTTCGAAAAATGAAAGAATGTAAACTGTGCATGGTTTGGAATTGGTTTATAAAAAAAGTTATTTTAATCTCGCAGAACAATGTTTTGGCGACGATTCAAAATGGCGGGCAGCTATATTCCAGCTAAGATTGCGGTGTTTGGGTTTTATAATGTACATGGCTTTCCAAAGTATTAGGTACACAGTTTAATATCAATGAATTAGCTACAGCTTAGGGCCTCACAATGTAATGGACAGACCCTCCGCCCTCCCCGGTGTAAGCGACATAGGATCGCCTGTGCCGTGCATAACGGCTACGGTAACTTAAATAAAATAAGGCAGTTATTCGCACTGGCCTACGTGAAACCAGGTCTTAAAAATAACGATTGATGATTCAAAACTTGGGATCGAAGACAGTTGAAGGAAGGCGTGAAAGCGACGGCGGTTAAAGAAAAGCTTGAAAGCAACAAAGGTTAAATGGAATACGTAAAAGCGACGGCGGTTAAAGGAAGACTTTAACACGACGATGGTTTAAAGACTACTTGAAAGGACCGACGTATTAAGGACGACTTGAAAGCGACGATTGTTGAAAGAAGATTCGAAAGCGACGATGGTTGAAGGAAGACTTGAAACCGATGGCAGCTGAAGGACGACTTAAAAGACACAACTGTTGGTGGAAAACTTGAAAGCGGCGACGTTTAGATAAAGACCAAAGCAGCGACGATTGGTGGAAAACTTAGAAGCGACGACGATTGGTGGAAAGACCAAAGCAGCGACGATTTGTGGAAAACTTAGAAGCTACGACGATTGGTGGAAAACTTGAAAGCGACGACGTTTAGATAAAGACCAAAGCAGCGACGATTGGTGGAAAGACCAAAGCAGCGACGATTGGTGGAAAGATCAAAGCAGCGACGATTTGTGGAAAACTTAGAAGCTACGACGATTGGTGGAAAACTTGAAAGCGACGACGTTTAGATAAAGACCAAAGCAGCGACGATTGGTGGAAAACTTAGAAGCGACTACGATTGGTGGAAAACTTGAAAGCAACGACGGTTGAAGGAATGCTCGAAAGCAAGAAAGGTTGAAGGAAAACTTGGAAGCGACGACAATTAAAGGAAGACTTGAAAGCAAGAAAAGTTGAAGGAAAACTTGAAAGCGACGACAATTAAAGGAAGACTTGAAGGCTTCGATAAGAATGATAGGTTGGGTTTTCGCCTGGTTTTAGATCGCAAGACAACTTAGCTACAGTTTAGGGCTTCGTAATTTGCAGAATTCTTAGGAAATCGCGATACGGGGTTTAATACAATTGTCTTTATTAACTTTTTTATCATTCAGTTACGTTAAACGTCAATACGTACTACTAATCGTTCTACAATCATGCGCTTCAACGTATTTCGCACATCAATTATACGCCGCTCTTTCTAAGCGCAGTTCGCATATAGCAATCTATTTTTTCCAAATGATAATACGCTCCCACTCAAACAAATTAATTTTGTATTCATGTCATTGACAAGGCCGACAGGTGGCGGCAAAGATTATGAATTGCCCCCCCCCCCCCACCCACCCTGATCACGAAATATTACGTTTTCTTTTCAGCGTTCTTTTAGATGCGTCCGGGTACTTGGGATCATCACAATTAAGTTTGAAATAGGATGTTGTCCTTAAGCATGCAAATTGAACTGGTGCATTGCATTGTGTTGGAATCCAATTATCTCTATAAGATGTTCTGTCACGATATAGTTTGAAATAGCATTTTCATTGGTCTGTCACGATATAGTTTGAAATGACATTTTCATTGGTCTGTCACGATATAGTTTGAAATAGCATTTTCATTGGTCTGTCACGATATTGTTTGAAATGACATTTTCATTGGTCTGTCACGATATAGTTTGAAATAGCATTTTCATTGGTCTGTCACGATATAGTTTGAAATGACATTTTCATTGGTCTGTCACGATATAGTTTGAAATAGCATTTTCATTGGTCTGTCACGATATTGTTTGAAATGACATTTTCATTGGTCTGTCACGATATAGTTTGAAATAGCATTTTCATTGGTCTGTCACGATATAGTTTGAAATAGCATTTTCATTGGTCTGTCACGATATAGTTTGAAATAGCATTTTCATTGGTCTGTCACGATATAGTTTGAAATAGCATTTTCATTGGTCTGTCACGATATAGTTTGAAATAGCATTTTCATTGGTCTGTCACGATATAGTTTGAAATAGCATTTTCATTGGTTTGTCACGATATAGTTTGAAATAGCATTTTCATTGGTCTGTCACGATATAGTTTGAAATAGCATTTTCATTGGTCTGTCAAGCTTAAGTTGCAAATAGCATTTTCATTGGCTTGCTTGCTATTTAAAATAGCATTTGCTTTGGTCTGTCACGTCTAACTTTTAAACAGTTTCAGTTGTAAATAGCATTATCATTGGTCTGTCACGCTTAAGTTTTAAATAGTATTTTCGTTAGTCTATCGCGCTTATGCTATTAATAGTGTCGTCGGAAGTCTGTCACTTAAATTTTGAAAAGTATTTTTTCAGTCAGTCACTCTTCAGTTAGCAATATCATTTTGTTCGGTCTGTCACACTTAAATCATAAATACTATTTTTTTAGTCTGTCAAGTTTCAGTTTAACATAGCATTTTCATTAGTCTATATTGGTTATTTAAATAATAGTATCTTCGTTGGCCTGTCACAGTTAAATTTAGAAAGATTTACAAAAGCATTACGCCAGTCTGTCAGTTTCTGTTCGAAATAACATTTGTCGGTCTGTCACGCTTAAGTCACAAATAGTATTTTCGTTAATCAATGGTGCTTATTTTCTGTAAAAGTATGTTCGCTCATCTGTCACGCTTAAATTTGGAAAAGTATTTCGTTGGTCTGTCATGCTTAAATTTGGAAAAGTATTTCGTTGGTCTGTCACGCTTAAATTTGGAAAAGTATTTCGTTGGTCTGTCACGCTTAAATTTGGAAAAGTATTTCGTTGGTCTGTCACGGTTAAATTTGGAAAAGTATTTCGTTGGTCTGTCACGGTTAAATTTGGAAAAGTATTTCGTTGGTCTGTCACGCTTAAATTTGGAAAATTATTTCGTTGGTCTGTCACGGTTTAATTTGGAAAAGTATTTCGTTGGTCTGTCACGGTTAAATTTGGAAAAGTATTTCGTTGGTCTGTCACGCTTAAATTTGGAAAATTATTTCGTTGGTCTGTCACGCTTAAATTTGGAAAAGTATTTCGTTGGTCTGTCACGCTTAAATTTGGAAAAGTATTTCGTTGGTCTGTCACGCTTAAATTTCGAAAAGTATTTTGTTGGTCTGTCACGGTTTAATTTGGAAAAGTATTCTGTTGGTCTGTCACACTTAAATTTGGAAAAGTATTTCGTTGGTCTGTCACACTTAACTTTGGAAAAGTATTTCGTTGGTCTGTCACGCTTAAATTTGGAAAAGTATTTCGTTGGTCTGTCACACTTAAATTTGGAAAAGTATTTCGTTGGTCTGTCACGGTTAAATTTGGAAAAGTATTTCGTTGGTCTGTCACGCTTAAATTTGGAAAAGTATTTCGTTGGTCTGTCACACTTAAATTTGGAAAAGTATTTCGTTGGTCTGTCACGGTTAAATTTGGAAAAGTATTTCGTTGGTCTGTCACGCTTAAATTTGGAAAATTATTTCGTTGGTCTGTCACGCTTAAATTTGGAAAAGTATTTCGTTGGTCTGTCACGCTTAAATTTGGAAAATTATTTCGTTGGTCTGTCACGGTTAAATTTGGAAAAGTATTTCGTTGGTCTGTCACGGTTAAATTTGGAAAAGTATTTCGTTGGTCTGTCACGCTTAAATTTGGAAAAGTATTTCGTTGGTCTGTCCGTTTCAGTTCGAAACAGTATTTTCCCTGATCTGTCACACTTAACTTTGAAATATGATTTTCATCGCTAAACGCGTAAAATGAATGGACGCATCTTTCGAGTATGTGTACTTGTCTTCAGTTGATTTGACTTGTCTCCCGTCGTTTCGCAAATTGTTAGGGGTGTTTAATTGGCGTTTGTACAGCGTTTGTACAGCGTTTGTACAGCGTTTGTACAGCGGCACATTTGTATATCACACGTCGTTCAAGGCCACCTGCTCTTTTTCGCGCCTTGAAGACGAATCCGGAAACAATGACATCTCGCATTCGTCGTTTATGCCAAAGAAATAAAACAATCGAGAATGTCTGTTCGGAAAACGAGAAATAATTTGTTCATTCTCTTCAGCGATAGTCATACTATTGTCATCATTTAACCGTTGTAATTGAGTCTTACTTATTTTGGTTGTAGGCGAAGTTTACCACTTACACTCTCTTTCTTTCTATTTCCCCCCTCCCCCCATGAGTACGTGGTTAACGACACGGACTGACAACCTGGGTGTTCCAAGTTAAAATCCAGTCTTTCCCACAGAAACACTTCCACTTAGGATAATGGCAACACTCACATGGTAGTAGAAGATTTCTTTCCCGAAAGATTTCTTATTAGAAAAATATCGAAGAAAACAAATGTCAACAACAGACCATCTAAGTCATGAGATATGAATGGATATCTTCTCCCCTCTCTATAACTCCTTCTCACTCTCTCTGGACTTACTATATTCGTTCATATGCACGCTTGAACTTGAGTTGAGCACGGTTCTGAAGAAGAAAAAGAGTTCCCGAAATATTATATCATCCGGAGTTTCCACCCGACCATCTTCATACAGGTATTACATAACATTGCAACATTGTGTAGATAAACAGATATATGTGTGTTTGTGAAAAAAAATAATAATAAATAAATAAATAAATAAATAAATAAATATATATATATATATATATATATATATATATATATATATATATATATATGTGTGTGTGTGTGTGTGTGTTTATGTATACATTGTATTAAGGCTGAAACTATTTAATTTGTTCCACACTTATATGTCTTATTTGCTCCAACTTGTGTCTATCCGTCACACCTCTGCATTGTATTGCCTTCTAAGTATCACATTTCTATATACTAATAAACAATGCTTCAAGCAAACTACATAAACCTCTTATAGTTTTTTTTCTCTCACATTTAAATATGATTGTCACGGTGGTCGACTGGTTAAGAATGTTGAATTGGAGTTACTCGGGTCAAGGGTGTAGATTGCCCGACCGGCGCTACAGTTATATAAGCCACACTGATGAGTGTTCGTGAACACGAAACATATATTTCTGTGGATGATAAATATTTTTGTATAAAAATATAATTATATATATATATATATATACAATTATACGTATATATACAATTATACATATATATATATATATTTACAATTATGCATATATAAATATATATGATTATACACACACACACACACACACATATATATATATATATATATATATATATATATATATATATAGTGTTATAATGGAATAATTCCAGGAAGAAATCCCGGTAAGAGAGCTCAATGTGGTAAACAGAGCAAGAATAACGTAAAATATAATAACACGAAATTACATGCATCGACAATCATGTAATTTCGTGTTATTATATTTTACGTTCTATATATATATATATATATATATATATATATATATAGAGAGAGAGAGAGAGAGAGAAAGAGAGAGAGAGATTATTTCAATTGACACTAGGCATTAGTTTGATCTTCACCCGATACCTCCGGTTTCACGGACACACGAACACACTGGAAACTCAACCCGCAGGGCTAACGATACCAAATGTAACCGATTCTTCAGTCGATGTATTGATGGTGTAATACATTATGAGATTCTCCGCCGAATGTTTTCCTTACTAGCACTATGTGTTAATTTGAAAGTTCGATAACATGAAATATATTTATGAAAATACCTTGGCTAAAATAACCCTAACCTAACCTTGGCTAAAAATAGTTTCAGAATATATACAGTTATGACGTTTTATCATTAAAAATGCTGAAGTAGTTTGTGAAAAAAAAGAAATAGACGAATAAACATTCAGGAACGACAACTTTATATATAGAAATATATATTTAAAAAATCGCTGAAAATTGATCCAGGCAATTTTTATAGGTTTATGCATACCAGGATTGAGCGTCCTTTTCGTGAGTATGGTTTACCCCACTTAAAATCCTGATCATGTGTTACATTTCTTTAAACCTTTTTTCGCCCCACACAAAGCATATTTCCACTGAAGCGTAAGGGACTACTGTGATAGGGGCCAGATTTATGGATAGAACACGGGCAGCAAGATAATTGTTCACAGTACATTTAAATTAGTGCACGGTCGAGAGAACAAGGAGAATAAAGTTAATTCCAAAGAAAGCGGCTATTAGAGCAGAAACTCCGTAAGCATCTGAGGACATCGATAGTGAAAGGGTGCGATTTTGCTGCTAGTCTGTTGGTTGGCGGTATTTACGTTTAGTATTCTATTCGAGATCATTTCGTGGAAGTACTAGCAAAACAATCAAATATATGCAACACTGTGCCGATGCGACAGGGGCTGGAGTTCGGCAGACAGTACGGGGTCTATTAAGTTAAAAAATAAACCATTTTTGTACCCTATCCAAGGGGGAGTGGCTAGTGGTTTGTGCACCAGCTCAAATTTGGTAACAGTGCTACCTGTTTGCACGGGCGAATAGTGGTTCTATAGAGATGTTGATATCGGCAGGTGGGAGACATTTTTTTTAGTCCGGTAGAGGGAGCCTACCTTCTAGGTAAATAGGAAAAGATTACAAGGTTTTGTGGTCCTTTTACCTTTTCCAGACCGTAGTTTTTTGTTTATTTTTAACATATTTCACCCCAAACAAGGCAGGCCGCCACTGTAGACGTAAGCGGCTACTGAGAAAAAAGAAAAAGGGAGAAGGTTGGAGTGTCAATCGTAATTGGGATCTGCGCAGCGAGATGTCTGTTTACATTAGTTTTAAATTTCTGCATGTCAGTACTGTTGGGAAAACAGGGATCAGGGAGGGAGTTCCAGAGGACAGCAGCACGAGAAACGAAGCTATTTAAGTAGAAGGCTCTCCGGCATCTGGGGACCTCCGCAGTGAATGAATGGGATTTAGTTGATTGTCGAGTTGGTCTAGTGAATTTACGTCGAGGGGGCACAAGAGTAGCCAATTCATCGGAGCATAATTCATTGAAGTATTTGTAAAACAAGCACAAGGATGCTACATTGCGGCGATTGGACAGGGATTGGAGCTTGGTTGAAAGTGAGGGACCAATTAGGTTGGCGACTCTTTTTTGGACCTTGTCAAAGAGGGAGAGACTAGTAGATGATGCACCAGCCCAAGTGTGGCAACAATACTCCATGCATGGGCGGATAGTGGTTGTGTAGAGATACAGGATAATGTCAGGTGTGAGGAGTTTACTAATTAGTCCTCTGTTGAAGGTGGTCCATAAACGTTTTAGATCCCATTCCATATTTTGGTCCTCTAGTTTTATTCATTTTTTAATATTTCGTATTCCCTGTTAACAACATCATATATGAATCTTCTCTGTTCCCTGAAATTTTCGCACAGCTTGAAGAGATGTTATACATACCAGT
>OY744540.1:18079049-18086549 GCA_963556195.1 Sepiola atlantica | reverse complement strand
TGAGAAAAATATTGGTTTCATGTTCATATTACCAATATATTTGAACTTATTAAATTTATATATGTACATATGAATGTAAACATTCAAAATAGCATTTAAATTATGTTTCAAAAGTAAAAGTTCCAACAAAAACGTTTTACGTACGTTTCGAGGAAAAAATTCAACAGATAGGCAGGAACATGGATAAAAACCTTTTCTGAATATATATTTGCTCTATTGTTTCATAAAAAATTGAGCTTCTGTTTGTTTCATTTAAATTCATTTAGATAGTTCCAAACGAGATTTTCTTATGCAAATGTCACTATATTTATATAACATTTCTTTTATATAATTTATTATTATGTTTTTAAATTCCCGAAACAGTTTTTCATGGTAAACAACTGATGATCCCTTAAAATAGTGTTAGAAACTAACTAATATAATAACTGTAAAAAATAAATTGACTTACATGAGTGATTTTCCACTGGAAGACTTGAGACTATAAGTTTTTTTTTTGTTTGTTTTTTTTTTTTTTTTTTTTTTTTTTATATAGTTTTAATGGTTGAGAAACTTCCGAGACTATATATATATATATATATATATATATATATATATATATATATATATATATATATATATATATATATATATATATATGTCAGTTGATATTATATTTCAATAACCATGGTTTTATTTTATTATTTTTATTTTTTCACATTTCCAAAAAACATAACATTTCTGTGAGATATATTTTTACGGTCCGTTTCATTTGTCTTGTGCCAAACAACATTTTTATGTCAATATCGTCTCTGCAACACTACAAAATCATCAGAAAAAGTTCACAAATAATAAGAGTTCTTAGATTAGAGTGTCTTGAAAAACACCCACATCATACATCAGTTTCATTTTAAGGTGAAAATAAACCAAAGAACAAACAAAAATTTTAGAGCAAACACTCACATGTGTACGATCAAACTAATCAGCCATTTTACATTTATATGCGCTTTTAGATGTCCAAACAAGGACTACGATAAATCAACAAACTAATTTATCTATTCTATTGATTTTTATTTTATCGTAGGCGGATTCTAAATATTTATATATACACGAAGCATACGTAGATGACTTACGATAAAATTAAGTGCTTATACATATATATTAATAACCGTTAATTAGTTTATGAGTGAATCCTGCACATACAGATATATAAACATATACACATACCTTACTTATGATGACGAAAAAAGGAAAATGAGACATCAAAAATAACAATTCCGTAAATGCTCTATTCTCCTATATATCACAATAAGATCATTCCTTTAACGGCAAAAAATGATAAATACAAAACTCGATAAGAGACATTTTAAAATTTAGTTAGCACTACCACAATCTTTATATTTCTACACGCTACCACAGCGCCAAATTATCTTCGTTGCCTAAATCTCATAACTGCAAAAGGCTTTTACTTTTAATTAAAATAAACTTTAATAGACGAATTCCATATTGGAAATGTTTGTATTTTTATGGATAAACATCTAAATTTAGAGAAGTTGGATTTATCGCTTTTTGCCTCTGAAGTATTAAATGTGTGTGTATATCTGTGTGAGAGAGAAAGTGTGTGAGAGAGAGAGAAAGTGTGTGAGAGACAGAAAGTGAGTGTGAGAGAGAGAGAAAGTGTGTGAGAGAGAGAGACAGTGTGAGAGAGAGAGACAGTGTGTGAGAGAGAGAGAGACAGTGTGTGAGAGAGAGAGAAAGTGTGTGAGAGAGAGAGACAGTGTGTGTGAGAGAGAGAAAGTGTGTGTGAGAGAGAGACAGTGTGTGAGAGAGAGAAAGTGTGTGAGAGAGAGAGAAAGTGTGCGAGAGAGAGACAGTGTGTGAGAGAGAGAGAGAAAGTGTGTGAGAGAGAGAGAGAGACAGTGTGTGAGAGAGAGAGAAAGTGTGAGAGAGAGAGAGACAGTGTGTGAGAGAGAGACAGTGTGTGAGAGAGAGAGAAAGTGTGTGAGAGAGAGAGACAGTGTGTGAGAGAGAGAGAGAGAAAGTGTGTGAGAGAGAGAGAGAAAGTGTGTGAGAGAGAGAGAAAGTGTGTGAGAGAGAGAGAGAAAGTGTGTGAGAGAGAGAGAAAGTGTGTGAGAGAGAGAGAGCACCTGATCGGTAATTACAAGAAACCAGGTCAAATGCTACGACGAATACGCTCTTATTTGCATCTCTTAAACCGTAGACCCCCTTGAGATATCGTTGTGTATTGTTATAAAATTAAAAACCAGCATCGTTATTTAATTATAGAAACTTGAGCGGGTCAATATTTTTTTCTTTTTGATGTTCTCAAGTGAAAATAATGATGAAGTCGTTTTCGCTGTCATTATCAAATCACTTGAGATATAATTGTCTCAATCGCAATTTTGATAATAACTTTGATTACACTGCAACACACGAACTTTCTAAAACAAGAAACGTATATTTAGCGTGAAGCTAAGAAATCTTTTATATCTTTGATTTTACGTTTTTAGCGACCACGTGTTCGCGTACATCTTTCCCGAAAACGAGGTCGACATTTTATGTGTTTTGTTATCGTGGGTTGCAAACACGATGGGCGGAAGATAGAGGATGAGCAATACTGAAAAACAGTAGGATTCACATAAACCGTTTGTCAATAATAAACATAAAAGTGGCATATGAAAAACGTAGATGGTACTTTATATGATACACAAAGAGGTGAAACCAACGACGTAATTATCGAAGAAAGAATACATTAAGAATAGTACAGTGGCTTAGTTAGTAACGACGCCGACTGAGGACTGAGGACCTTGGTGTGCCAGGTTCGAATCTAAGTCATTCCACTGAAAAAAATCCCGCTTCCATCAAACCCACATGAGACTTGTCTAATCTCCTATAGAGGGGATAAATAGTAATCACATTAACACTTGTCCACGGGTGACCTCGGCCTTGATAAAGTGGTGGTTTCTGTTTTATATAAATTTTTTATTATTTTTTAAATACATTCATATCCCCAAACAATAAGAACAAGACTATGTGACCAGGGTCGTAGATAGAGAAGACAGCTGTAAAATATTATGTACATTTGTGGGTTGTGCTGTTTGTGCGGTTGTTTCTGAAAGCAATGTCAAGATGGCAGCCGGTCGAACCACGCTCCACGACCTAGAAGGATTATTCAGAAAAGAGGATCGATCTCATTCTCACTACCGCATATGCGTGATTTTTTTTAAACCTTTAGACAAGAGAGCGTATTTCTCTAACATTACCACAATTATCCAATAGAGATAACTGGGTATCTATATAAGGGAGATAATTGGGTATCAATATAAGGTTTCATCCAGATTGACTTACCGTTTTAATTTTTAAAAGTCTATACCCCGAAGGAATCGTCAGCGTACTGAAATGAGATTTTAAAAAAACAAGGAGAAGTGACGTCACCTTCTCATACTTCCAAGTCCTCTTCTTGCTACTCAATTCACCGTGTGCTATTTTTATAACATATATTTTTGTTTAATTACTTTTGAACAAAAACCTTACAAAAATATTGCATCGTTGTTTTTTTAATTTCTATCTTACTCTTCCTTTCACCCCCTATCCCTTATTTATTTACCCCCGAACCCAAAGTTTTTTTTGTGAACTATTTACTGGAAGCGATTTAAAAAAAATCTTATTTTTAGGGAGAGGAATTTTTCTTTTGTTTTCGGAGCGGGCGGGTGCTTTAATCAATTACTTTCACGCGTCCACTACAAAATAAATTTGATAGAAAGATAGATTTCGGAGCGGTGGGGCGAAAGAAGGTTTCAATAGCGAACACGTTGCTCGGGTGTGCATGCGTCGGTTTAATGTCGTACCCGGGGAAATCAAGTTAAAATCGGACCTAAACAAGCCAATCACACTGATCTGGGACGTTCTTTATTAGATCAAATCTAATCAGAACATCGTGCTGAAGCTATCTTATAGCGAGCGCTAGATGGTCGAGCAGGGCCAAAGAAAATGGCTCGTTCATGGTGCGTAAAGACTCTTCACCTATGACGCACAGACCTTCCGTTTTATGCGTCGACGTCCGGACACTGATTGACGCTAAATGCATAGATAAGTGTGTTCACTGGTTCGTGGCGGTGATGACCTCTGCGTCTGTGGGTATCTCGTGGCGAGCCACAAGCTAATTACTAATTACATGCCATGGTGTGTGATCAGAGAAGCAACGACTGATTAGCCAGGCAACTGGATAAATATATTCACGCCTAGAGGATCGATAAGCCGCCACTAAAAACGTGGCTTACGAATGTGTCCAGAGAATTACTTTGGGCACCACCCCTCGAAATAGGTCACACAAGTGTGGAGCCAACTTAATCCACATCGGGTGAATGACGTCACACAGGAATAATTCTGTGTTTTGCTTATAAATACAGATTCTTGACTGAGCTTCAATATCTGGTTCTCATCTGTAAAATATTCACAGCAAACACTCGTCTCGCTACCACAAATTTACCTGGAGCTAAACGGAACATCTATTGGCAGGGTGTATTTCCTAGAACTACCCGTCGGTGGAACACAATACCACGAGGGTGTTGCCAAACTGACTACAACATGGTCGTTTTCAAGTTCAATGTTAACAAAGACTTGTTTAGCCGTTCTCTTAAATAAGCAAATACTGCCCAGTTACAACCATCTTTGGAGGACCCTTTTTAGTGTTCTCGTTTTTGGGGGAAGCTTTGTGATAGAGCCGTTTTTAGGGAAGCGTTTTTAAGGAAAACAGTTTTAGGTAATACTCAAATGTGAAAGCACGAGAGAAATGTTATAGGATAAACGCAACCGAAATAATAAGTTCAACTTCACAAAAGAGATATTTCATATATATTTTAAATGGCAGTTTACAAAGATAGGAAAACATAGAATGTTTGTTCATATTTTGAAAGTCCTTGCAGAACAAGGGTGGTTCATTAGCTGAGATATCGAGCAAGCCTGAGTCTATAATTTAAGGGCTGTGAATTATCCACGCGTCTGAAAAATCAAAATCAAAACTTTCTCACTCAATTACAAAAATTACATTTGATTGAAAGTCAGTAATAAGAATCAATGTTCATTTGTTTTCATAGTAGAAAGTTCAGTGATTATTAAAATAAATAAGTTTATACATATGTTTTTGATGAGCAGACGACAATCTGAAAGTGTTACGGAATTGTGTGTGTGCGTAAGTGTCAGGGTGTATATACTTATGGTTATGACTGTGTGTGTGTGCGTAAGTGTCAGGGTGTGTATACCTATGGTTATGACTGTGTGTGTGTGCGTAAGTCTCAGGGTGTGTATACTCATGGTTATGACTGTGTGTGTGTGCGTAAGTGTCAGGGTGTGTATACCTATGGTTATGACTGTGTGTGTGTGCGTAAGTCTCAGGGTGTGTATACTTATGGTTATGACTGTGTGTGTGCGTGAGTTAAGAAATACATCATAAACGTTCCCAATCGCCTAACAGAGGAGCGAGGGAAGATAGCGAGATGATATTAGATCTGTCGTGGACTTTTACTTAAACTGTTTATTGAAGGTAAATCTAGCTTTTTATGCACTCGAGGTGGATCAAACAGCAAATTTGATAAACTCAGAGAAATGCATCTGATTGGGTTAAAATGTTTTTATTTGTTTTTAGTAATTTAAGCAAGTGTATGTGTCGAGCTATATGCGTAGAAACGATTTTAAGCATTTTCATTTTGGGGTTCTCCTTTTTGGGGTCAATCTTTGGGGAGAGCCAGTTTTTAGAGAAACATTTTTAAAGAAACCAGTTTTATGGTAATACTAAAATGTGAGAGAGCGAAAGAAATGTTATATCATAAACACACACAAAATAATAAGTTCAAGTTCACAAAAGAGATATTTCATATATGTTTAAAATGGCAGTTTACATAGATAGGAAAACATAGAATGTTCGTTCATATTTTGAGAGTCCTTGCAGAATAAGGCGGATTTATGAGTTAAGATAGCGAGGAAGCCTGAGTCGATAATTTAAAAATCGTAATCAAAACTTCCTCACTCATTTACAAAAAGTACATTTTATTGAAGAGTTCATTTGTTTTCATTGTAGACAATTCAGTTCTTAAAATAAAGATAAAATAAGTTTATACATTTTTTTCGATGAGCAGACGAGAGGGTGAAAGAGTTGATGCGTTATGTATGTGTGTGCGTAAGTGTCAGAGTGCGTATACTTATGAATGTGTGCGCGCGTGTTGAGAAATGCATTATTAGTTTTACCAAGGCCCGACAAAGGGGCGAGGGAAGCTGACGAAATGTCGATGTAAGATATGTCGTGACTTATAGCTCAAACTGTTTATTGAGGAAAGAATATGGCTTTTATGCATTCAGAATGGATCAAAACAATTTAATTAATTCAGAAAAATACATGTGCTTCAATTAACATGTTTTTATTTCTTTTTATTAATTCAGGCGAGTGTATGAGCCGATCTATAGGCGTAAAAACGATTTTAAGCACTTTCATTTTTGGTCATCAAACGGTAAACCTCGTCCTACACATCGTCTTTAATCAAGGTGTTTGTCTCACGGCCCACGTGAGAAGCTCGTTAATCCTTATACTCGAGTTGCCTTGGGACCTTGATAAGCGGCGACTCATTAGTACAAAAATATATTTTGTAAAGTAAATATGTATGAAAGAGAATGGTACAACTTTGTTTACCGGTTTAATTCTATTGTCAGCATTCTCCCAGGAGGGACCGCGTAGTGGTTGCCAACGTTCCTAAGTGAAATGGAAACGACAGGATTCGAACTTGGCACACCCAGGTGGTTAGTCCGTGTCGTTATCAACTTGACCACCGCCACCTCCCAAATATTATGTAACACCCCACTCGAAGGATTTTAGTATTATGTAAAGACACTATCTGTTGTGTCACAAAATTGAAATTATTGATACTCATTGAAAGTAATAAATACAGGGTGACCCATTCCCTAAAATACGACCCATGGAATCATTAATAAAATTCACAATCTTTTCTGCAATCCAACCATATTTGATACAAATCAACTTCAGTCTATGCCTGACTTGTCCACTTAGTTTCAGTCATGAATGTCCAACAGTTTTTGTTTTATGCCCGTTTAATGATAAGCACACTTCTATACGACGTTTAAAATTGTGACTAATCTGATTCACCCCTAGTTTGGTTGTGAAGGCCTTTTTAGTTCAGGAATAGTCTAGGGATTTCTTGATAGACATTATATTTGAGATGACAGCACAAAGAAATTACACTAGGTTAAGGTCTGATGAATGTAAAGTCTATTCAGGATCAGACCTTCTACTGATAAGAGAATCACCAAAGTCTATCTGCACCACCACCTACTGATCAGACGATCACCAAAGTGGCCCTGTGTATCATTGAACAGCAAAAAAACAAAAACTGTTGCACATTCATGACTGAAACTTAGTTGACAAGTCAGGCATAAGGTAAAGTCTATTTATACTAAGTGTTACACCGGCCGTTCTTACACAGGAGAAACTTCACCGTTTGTCACTATAAATAGTGC
>OY744540.1:18049049-18074049 GCA_963556195.1 Sepiola atlantica | reverse complement strand
TTTTATTAGTCGGCGTTGCTCCAGATGACAAAGTTGGCATTTTATTGATCGGCGTTGCCCCAGATGACAAAGTTGGTATTTTATTGATCGGCGTTGCCCCAGATGACAAAGTTGGTATTTTATTGATCGGCGTTGCCCCAGATGAAAAAGTTGGTATTTTATTGATTGGCGTTGTCCCAGATGACAAAGTTGGTATTTTATTGATCGGCGTTGCCCCAGATGAATAATATTTAAACTTTCAAAACAATATTCATTCTTTGGCCTAATACCTGGCCAGATTTCGTCGAGGGGGTGTTTCTGTTTTCCAACCACTAACTAAAGGGGACTAACTCTGATTTGTTTCACAGAGATAATTACCTTGTGCCAGCTCATTCCTCGAGTTGTCTTTGTGTATGTGTGTGTGCGTATATCCAGAGAGAGGAATGGGCTGGTCGGAGAAGAAAGAGGATGAGCGGGAGAGATAGAGAGATGGGAAAACGGAGGAGGAGGAAGATATATATATATAAGTTTTAATCGAAATATGTTACACTTTTGCCCCATGCCACTCCGAGTAGCCCTGCTAGTCATCAATGAAGGACGGTGAAGGAGGGGTTCGTAAACTCACAATCAGAAGTCTAAATAGTGGCATCCAAAAGATTAGACAATATTGTGATATTCACTGGTCAAAAAGGAGAAAACGCTGTTTATTTTCCCTTTCTTGGCCTTTGGTTAACCGATATTCGACTGTATATATATATATATATATATATATATATATATATATATATATATATATATATATATATATGAAGAAGAATGGAAAGGAATTAGAGAAGCAAAAGTCAAATCATAATTCAATTCAATTGCTCAGAGCAATAGGTTTCACTTTTCCTAAAAGTTCGCTTTTAGTACACCACTTTATATATATATATATATATATATATATATATATATATATAAAGAGAGAGAGAGAGAGAGAGAGAGGGGAGGGGTAAACAAAGAAAAAAGTCTGGTTTAGTTATTAAATAGCGGAACCATTTCTATACTGATCCCCTTATCAATCAATAACCGCACAGTATTTAGCGTCAGAGACTTTGAGTTCGAACCTCATTCGTAGAAATGTTTGATCATGATCTTTTATCGTTGCTTTTTCTTCTAAATCTTACAAATTCAAATTACCCAACACCTAAATTGAGGAACAATCTTTAATACATTTCACGCGCGCCAACGCGATATTTCAGACTAAAGCATTTACAAAAATAAATCACCGTTCAAAGACCATACGGAATTCTCTAGTGACGACATGCCACGAGGAATGAAAGGAAAAAGAAAAAAAAAAGAATGTGTCTAGTCCTGAAGAAGACGTTATACCGTCGAAACTAAGTTGATTTTAAATGAATATATATTTATTTTAAAAAAATCTATCGGCGTTGTGTTTGCTTCTAAATCTTACAAGTACAAATCACCCAACGCTTACATCGAGGAACAATCTCAAATATATCGAACGAATTGTTTTAGTTTACTTTTGTATTTTTCTGTAATGTGCGTAAGTTCCGGAATTCAGGACTCTGACAAACGCTGGATAGTTCTGATAATTTGATATATTGATAAAACAAATACTGACCCAACAGGTTACAAGTGGTCGAGTTACCTTCTGTATTGTAGTACATAGAAAAGAACAGTTAGGCTTTATTTGTTAAAGTTTACTTACGTCCATAGTATTTTCATATATATATATATATATATATATATATATATATATATATATATATATATATATATATATAAACAATAATATTTTAATAAATAAATATTAATTATTTAAATACCTAGAGACATCGATGTTTCATGCTAACGCAATCTTCAGTCTAGGAACTAATTCCCGACGGTCGGTAGGCGCGAACCCCGAACACAAATCGCCACTGATTCGTAGTCGGTGATCTTATCCAAACGGCCATCGTACATTAGTTAGTAAATATAGAGTAACTTTAACTGTAAATAGCGACAAGCGGCTGCTATTTACCAGGCAGCTAGAGTGATCTTACGAAACGGTGTTCGGATCGCGCATATAGCTATTTGTACTGCTTGTTATTAAAGCTACTCGAAAGTGCCCAGCCCTTGTGGGGAGGGGGTTGATAAACAATAATATTTTAATAAATAAATATTAATTATTTAAATACCTAGAGACATCGATGTTTCATGCTATATATATATATATATATATATATATATATATATATATATATAATGTGTGTGTTTTTCGTTCAAGTTTTAAAGTATTGCATGGAAAGTTAATAAAATTGAAATAAAAGCCAAATTAGCAATACAAGATTAATTTTTTTTTTCTTACATTAATCCTATCGATTACGGAATAAAATTTCTTCTTCAGGAGTGACCAGTATTCAGTCATTTTTTTTTTTTCTCATAAAAAAAACAAGAATAAAGAAACTTATTTATTTGTTAATTTGATAAACGTCTTTGATGGTACGACGTCATCGCCTTGCTGTTATGAAATGGCGGTAGGATTCAAAACCGGTGTCGAACGAGGGATGCGTTGGCTCGCTGTCGAGTAATGTGTGTGTTTTTCGTACACGACACGACAATGTAGTTTGTCCTAATCGAATTGTTCTGTGCAGCCGTCAGTAAAGATTCCGTTTCTGTGTTCAAGTGTCCTTTTCTTAACCATGTCCGGCTATTTTCGTTGGTTTCTTCTCTTGTAATTCTTATGAAGCGTGCATGTAGTTGTTTTTGTTCCCACTTTTCTTGTCGTTTGTTTCTTGTCTTGGTTGCTTCCCGAGTGTCTCGTTCAAACGGTGTCTCTCACTGCTGTGATTAGCCTTTCCGTGTTCTGAGTTATATATTTCTCCAGATCTTTTTTGTGTCTTCCACATAGTCTTCCTGTTCCCTTCGTTTCTTTTCATGTAGAGACTGTGCGTATCATCTTTTGGGTGTAGTGCGTTGTGCATGGTCATTCATTTTCCAGTCTTCTGGTCGAAGTGTCTAAGTTCTTGTTTAGTTCAGCCTATGAATGGTCCAGAGTATCTTATTAGTGATACTGCCCAGGTGTTTATTTCTTTTACTAGATTTCTGCTATATAATTTCGTTTCGAAGAGTTTTTTCGTACTTCCTAAATAGTATTTTTCCAATCTTCTCTTTCATTTCTGTAGATTTGATGGTGTCTACTTCCAGAACTCCCAAATATTTATAGCCCTCGTGTTCGCCTAGTGTCCTCATCTCCTCTTGGTGGTACAGTTCCATGCCCTCTGTTGTCTTCAGTTTTCCCATTTTCATCTCTAGTAGTGCACGCTTTTCCACTCCGAATTCCATTTGAGTGTCCTGACTGAAGATTCTGGTCGTATATATCAGCTGCTGCTGCTGCTGCTGATTATTATTATTATTATTATTATTATTGTTGTTGTTGTTGTTATTGTTATTATTATTATTATTATTATTTTTTGTTCTTACTAGAAGTTCTCACACACGTGATCATCAGTGATTGCTCACTGATTAAAACCGGTGGTGTTCCCTGGAGTCTGAGTGAAAACAAGTCTCTCCAGATTTACAGTACTCACCACCTCTTTCAGATAACCATTGCAAATGACTTGTAACAACCGTTGATTTCTTACTGGCAACGCCCATTGGTCTTCTTTGGGATTTGGAGAGCAATAAGACCCCCAAAGGTCCTAATACTCCCCGCACTCTTCCAGTGGAGGTTTGGTTATTACTCTCCCTCCTCGGTCTTCCAATCATCCTTGTCACTTCACGAAAATTTTGTGTGGTGTCATCCGAGTCTTGTGCCATCACTTTTGGGTAGAGGTCAGTTTATGAAAATTCCTTGCAGTATCTGTTTCTTTGGGTTCATGTACTGGTGTTCATCCTGTGCTTTTGTTTTCTTCCTATTGTAACTTCCATGTGACATTCGTAATTTATAATAGTTGATCTACACATTCGAGGATTTGCCTTAAGATTGCGGCTTTTTTAATCATTGCCGTCTTATGTATGTTCTCAGTGATCCCTTTGGTTATTATCATCATCATCATTATTATTATTATTATTATTATTAGTAGTAGTAGTAGTAGTAGTAGTAGTAGTAGTAGTATTAGTAGTAGTATTATTATTATTTTTATTATTATTAGTATTATTATTTATTTTATTATTATTATTATTATTATTATTATTATTATTATTATCATTATTTCATAGTAGTAACAACTTTTGGATGTTTTTAGCTGGATTTATTTGTTTCTTTTTCTTTTTTGAACATCAGGTCAATTTCCTTGACTTGATACATTCAAGCTCTACCTGAACACTTTCGCCGTTCCTAACAGGCAAACCCATTGCAGAATTTGAACAGAAATTGCTTCGTCAATCTATTTAATGGTGGCTTTTCGTTATGGTTCCAGGCGTTACAATTTCCACGTGAATCACTGACTTTTTTTACATTTCCATAGTCTAACTAATTCTCATTTTAGATCTTGATATTCATTATTTTCATGTTCATTCTCCTGCACTCTGTTATCGAAGAGGCATGCTATATCAATGATAAAAAAAGTTCTCTTGTTTTCGTTTAGAAAGAATAAGTCGGGCTTTGAATGTGTAAGAACCTTATCAGTCGGTATGCGCATGTCCTAAAAGAAGTTTGACATTGTCGTTCTCCTGTACCACGTCTGGCTTATTCTTATACTACTTCTCATTGTAGTCATATTCATAAAGTTTGCATATATTCCATTGTAGTACTTGAGCGACTGTATGAATTGGTGAAAAATAAATTATATTATGCCGAGCAGGCCATGATAGCAAGCCGTCTGAACAGTGTTCAACAGGGCGGAACATGCAATTATAGCTATAGCTATAGATTAAAAAGACAACATTGTGCCAGAGTGAAATCATCGGTCTACATGTATCTTCTGACTTCCACTTAGCATAGATGCACACCGCTTTGGAAAAAAAGAGAGTAATTCAGGTGGCCGATAAATCCTGTCCTGATGCAACGATTCACCTAGGGTCGGTTGAGCCGTCTTTTTCCGAAGGAAGGGGTGTCTAGACAATATTAAATTAACAAGAGATCCCCGGTCATATATATATATATCCAGGTCAGGAGAGATGATTTTGACGACGCTTGTTTTTGCAGGTCTTGGGGGTGGGGCGTAGGGAGATGTCGACGTCTTTCCACTTACAGTACTTTGTATTCTTAAATGTCCACCAATCTGTTACTAGCCAGACTGAACGTTGCTTAACTACGTTGATTGAACGAGAACCGGTGTGTCAACACTATTAAGTTGATAAGCGCGAATATTTAATCATTTGTAGAATTCATTAGACGTAACTGTTTATTTTGAACCGCTGAATCAGACAATCGGATTTCGAATCATAGTTTGAAGTACTCACCCGTTTCTAGCCATATTGACAACCGTGATACAGCGAAACACTCGCATATGGATTAACAAATATACATACATATATTCGCTATTATTTAAAAAATAAATTATATTGGAGTCGGTCACGGTTCTAGGACGATGGAAATTAGTCTGAAAAGTTACTAGAAATAATATTAGGAACGTACTTTAAGCTGCTATAGTTAATTAGATTGATTCGCGCAAGATTGAGCGCAGATTTGCGATCAAACAACTCTTGCTAATCTGAAATAACTTTTTCGATAAGCAGTGTTATTTCTGTCTGCGCCACATAAACTAAACAATCTTGTTTTCAGAGATGTTTTTTTTAAAATTATTATTCACTTTTTGTATTACCGCTTGACTAATCAAATATAATTTTCATACAGAATTTTTCCTTCTCTTATTTTTCTACATTAACCTTTGAATAATTTCGGTCATAAGAAAAACTTTGAGTCGATATAATATGGCAGATACAGCTTGAGTAGTTGTGTTTGTACCAAGTCGAAAGAAACGTCCTCGATCATCAGTCCGAGATAGTGTGAGCCGTTGTAGTCTCTTCTGCTCATGATCTGTCGGACTGAAATATTTATATGTTCAGTCTCAGGGGGTTCACCTGTAAGACCATATGCTGTCCTCTCGACAACCGACGTTAATTTGCCTGACGATCGTCGAGGGAACAAACACTGGTTTACAAGTTGAGAAAAACAAACCAACAGCAAACTCACAAGCAAAACACAAACTCAAATACATCGTGTATAAGTAAGTTAAAAATCTGAATGTGTATTACACCGTCGCGGACTGTCGAGACCCCCATTATCGGTACACTAAGTCGCTAGGTCACCTCTTCATCTACTAAGGCTCTGCCCGATCTGATTTTTTTCGCTCCGAATCGCCAACTATTGTCAACTATCCTAAACTCACAACTTGTCAATTGCCGTAAACCGTAAACTACCTCAAGCTAACCCGTCACAAAATTCACTGTCGCAAAAACTGTCGCAAAAACTGTCGCAAACAACTCTCTCTCCCAACCAAACCAACTGAATGCCATCCGGTCTTTTGTATCGCCCTCTGAACAATACAAATTGACCTTGTGTCTAACCCCCTGGAGAGGAGGTAAATAAAATACATATATATAAACTCGCCTGTGTATTATGTTTCATTACAAAGTACAACATTTACTTTTTATATAGCGATGAGTTACCACTTATCAAAGATAAAAGCCCCTAGAGGATAAGGATTAAAAAGATGGATATGTATCCAAATCGTATAGAATCTATTGTCGCCATTTGGGCACAAATTCCGTTTGGTAAAGACGTTGTAGCAGTCACATATTTTTATGTACTATTTTCCTTTTCTGGAAATAAAAAAGTGTACCACTGGAGTGATTGGCCCCACCAGCCGTGACTACTTGTTACAGAACTCACTCGATTTCGCTTTCCTGCTTGGGAAGTTGGAACGAGTTCATCGTCTAAGCAAGACGCATTTCCAATATGCGTTAAATCCACTTTTCGTTTTACAGCTGCAGGATTGTTTTCAGATAAAAACTTCAAACGAACCCATTTATTCCATTATTTTTTTAAAAGGTAATATTTAACTCGTGCAGGGCTTTCTTTTTCAAAATAAGATTTCGAACATGTTCAGTTTAATTTTTTACGTATTACATAAAAAAATAATATTAGGTAACTCGCGTTGATGACAATAGACTGTTAACTGTTTGATCTAATGTCGCCAACTAGCCGACAACATGATCAAACTATCAAGGCTCATGCTGCCCTTTGTAAAGATTGACTCTTACTTGTTTCAATTCCTTTTCAGCCCAGCCAAAATAAAAAGGTTTTTCTATGTAAACCTCAATGTCGTTTGCCGTCGTCTATTAATTCATCTATGGAGTCAGGTGGACTTTCTATTAAAGCCTCTTATAATTATTATGTTTAACGGATACCATTCACCATGGTTAGTTGATGAAGAACAGGAAATAGAAAGGTCAGCCAGGGTCAACTTGACGGCTACGACTACTACTACTACTACCACATAACATTACAGTTTTGCACAACTTGTTAGATATTGGACGAGTAGATCAACTAGTATATAAATGCACTGTTTTACTGCAGCAAAAATAAAAATAAAAAGATCAACTCCACTGCGACGACCACTACTACTACAACTACTACTACAACTACTACTACTACTACAACTACAACTACCACTACTACTACAACCACCACTACAACTACTACTACTACAAGTACTAGTACCACTACAACTACTACTACAACTACTACTACTACTACTACTACTACTACTACTACCACCACTACAACCACCACTACAACTACTACTACAACTACAAGTACTAGTACCACTACAAATACTACTACTACTACTACTACAACAACTACTACTACAACTACTACTGCTACATCTACTATTTATTCTACTGATACTACAGAAACCAAGTGTGTCAACTAATATCCCAGCTGTTTATAGACATCTGTTGATGAGTCGAATGACAATCTGTTGTGGTTGAAAGAATCCCCCGCAATCGAAAAAATTCCACTTTGATTTGAATAAATCCACTCATAATATTCGATAAATTTTCTCTGTCTGTGTGTCTTTCCGTCCGTCAGTCATATTTTTTAAAAGAAACATCTGAACTTCTTTTAGAAATGGAAAATATTGCAATCAGAAGTATTGGCGGAGGAACACATGAATCTGTTGAACTACTTCTTACAGCACCCACGCAATCTGGTCTTTCCACCTAAGCAGTTTGACTTAAGACATTGGCTGAGCAAGACGTATTTAGTTAGCTTTTCCGACGACATGATACATCTATCTTTGTAAATATAGAGTTTTAACTGTTTTTTTATTCCTTTTCAGCACAGCCAAAAATAAAAGATCTTTCTATGTAAACTTCAATATCGTCTGCTGTTGTCTATTAATTCATCTATGGAGTCAGATGGAGTTTCTATTACAGTCTAGTATACCATTCACCCGCCACCATAATTGAATCAAAGCGTAATTTGCACCTGTTGTAAAATAGCAACTTTATTTAAATAATCCTATAAATGAACATAACCCTCAAAAGAGGTGCCGCGCAGAGCACTCTTTCCTGCCTTGACAGAGTACAAAACCGACTTCAAAATCTTCTCTTTCCTACTGACACTTTCTCACAGAAGAGACGTTAATAGTCTTTCTTTACTCTATCGTTATTTTCATGGTAGGTAATCGACTGATCTCTAAGGTCTGGTTACTGCCTGTAAAACATTCATAGCAAAAAAACATCTAGCTACAACCACTGTAAATAATTTCCGTTCTTCCTCAGTATACCGGAAGCTAAACAGAGCTTTCTCGCATATAAGACGTTGCTAGTATTTCTATAATACGAAAGTTTTTAGTTTTAACATCTTTCTTTGAAAAGTTACATTTGGTTTTGCCAACTTTTTCCAAGTGTGTAGATTTATGATTGTTAAAGCTGATCAAGAATCCAACTGTCATTTAATATTATTTAGGATTTGTGCTTGGCTGTATTTCCTAATTTTTAACACGTCTTGTTCATCCGGTTCTATGTTTTACACGCATCTATTAAGCATTTTTCTCTGCTCGGCAATGTTAGTGTTTGTGCCCGAAACACCTACGAGTTAAGTATTTTTTTTTCCGATAAGTGCAATCCTTATACTAATGTAGTGATCCACAACGGGGACAAAAGTTAGTTCTGAATTAGTTGAGGTTTAGTTGATTTTCCGGCGTACCTTTTTGATGAGTGCTATGCCAGATTCCTCGATGTTCTTCGAATGCTGGTGTACTATTACGGACGTCTGACAGTCTTCCACTATTTGCTGGAGAGTAACGTCAGTATCTTCAGCTATTCTGTCTTCGGGCAACAAAGGAGAAGCCCGTCTAGACTGAGACAATTTTTTATCTTCGTTGCAATCCAGGATCCACCTTTTTATGGATGCTGGATTTTTCCTCACATTAAAAACCGACCTTGTGTCTAACTCTGCCCTCGTGAGGAGGCAAATAAATAGGGACACTCCTTTATAGAATCACATCCTGTTTGTTGCGCATCATTTTTAAACGTTTTCGCTTCATTAATAGTTTCAAACTGTGTAGCTTTACAGGGTTCTTTAGGTTTGCGGAAGAAAGAGATTTCTGAAAGGACAATGGCGATGCTGTTGGGTATATGAGGTAATGTTCCCCTCTTGTTACCCCTGGGGAATGTACTGATTCTTTGTGGTGATAAAAGGGGTAAACTACTCCGCATATTCTTCATCGATGCATTGTTCATTTTTTTCTGAAAACATTTTCGCTATATGCCCTAATTATCCTTCTTTGACCTTCAAGAAAATCTGTAAGAATTATCTCCTGAGAATAAAAAAGAAAGGAGATCCATTATATCTGAATTTGCCTTGTTCAAAACAACCCTCTGAAGACATTGTTCGGATCAGCTTGTTACCGCTGTGCTATATTAATAAATCCAAATGTCGTCTCAACTTATACTTAACTTCATAACTATTCCATGATAAATGCCAGTATACTGAAATCACATGCCCTTAATAGGGTTAAGATGAAAATTCATATACACTAAATGTAAAAGAGCAAGGAAATTCCTAAATTTTTACACTTTTATTGTCATTAAGGGTATGCGAGCACAACAGGGCTATGTATTTTACTGGTAGGAAATTTTCTTCAGCGCACCTCACACACTTCATCCACTCATGCATAAAGATTTATAGTGTAGTGATGTGATAATGAAATGGTTTGGTTGATATGTAGTCATACCCTTAATGACAATAAAAGTGTAAAAATTTGGGGATTTCCTTGCTTTTGTACATTTAGTGTATATGAATTTTCATCTTAACCCTATTAAGTGGATATGATTTCAGTATACTGGCATTTATCATGGAATGTCACTACTTTTGTAAAGTCTATGTCTCAATACAATAGTCATTTTTAAGGTATTTTGGAATTTTCTGGAAAACTAAGGTATATGGTACACTGAAATTAAAATGCCATCAACTAGACTCTATAAACTCTATCTCCGTCTAAAATCAGCCGAATCCATCAAATAGTTGATGAGATATAGGGTGGCACATACGTACGTACGTACAAATAACATGATTTCATGATTGAACTTTCTGGATCTCTGGGTTGCCTTGACTAATGATGCTAAAATTCTACAAACTTATAGAACCTATCAAATAAAAAATGTGTGCAAAGTCTTAACTAATTTGGTTTATTGGCTTTTGAGTTATAATTGATCAAAGAAATGAGATTTCTAGCATAGGCCGTTCTTGAAGTCTTATAGGGTCTTATAGGGTTATAGAGCGCTCTCGTGCCTCCCTTGATTCTTCTATAATATTAATCGTTTGGAAACGTCTAATTAACACATTAGCTCTTTGATAATTCCATAAAATGTGTGGCATCGAGCGTGCAGAGACTTCACCGCGGTGAGCAATATTACAGATGCTGAACCGGGTGAAATTCCGAACGTTCTTTAGCGAAGGAGTTAATTAAAATCTTTCACTTTTATCCAACCAGAGTCAGAACCAGTCACAAGGCAGGGTTTACATTACAGAAACACACTACAAACATTTAATTAATGCAAGAAACTCTGGCCTGCTGAGTAAGCGGCACTGTTAAATATCGCACAAAAAGACTTGTATTGATTTACTCCTCTCCAGGAGTTAGGCACAAGGCCAGTTTTTATCTTACTCCCACAAGTAAGATGTGACCCAAGGTCGGGTCGGGAAAGAGGGGTTTACAATTTGCCTGGGCAGCCCCGTCGGCATTCCCTGGTAGGGGCGCTACAGGCAGTAAGCAATAAACTTACTCCTCCCCAAAGAGGGGAGGCGAAGCCTGGGAGGGTGGACCTCCTAGAACTGCACAGAACAGACCCATAGACCGGCGTAAATCAAGCCCCGAAGGCCAAGACAATACCAGTCTATGGGGTTCAGTATCCATCGGAACAGATACTACACCAAAGGGCACAAAAAGACTTGTAGCACGACCACGATTATGCGAAAAAGACCGCTGGATTTCGACCTGTCACTTGACATAGATGCTATAAAGGCGCTCGGAGGTGTTTATATCACACAAACAGGAGACGTGAAGTTTAGAGAAGCAGGGCTCATCTGTGCGGAACTCGGTGTAAGCGAAGCTGATTTTATTGCGCAATTTGACGAGCAGCAGCGATAGTGGATTGCGGCCTGGGAGTGGTCAACAGGTCATGCGCAGACGAAGCAAGAAAATAAAATCTTTGAATATGCAGTGTAGATTACAGAAATCATGCAACCGTGGGTTACAGACCTGGATGGAGAGTGATTGATTGCTGCCGTATACAGAGGAAGAGTTTGGTCCGCCCAAGGTACCGGCACCGTCAATGACCGAAATTGCTTCTGGTTTGGCAGCCATTTTGTTCTCTCTGATCTAGATGTTTCCCTTTCGCTTGATAATTCCACTTTTACCTGTTGACTAGCAACGTTTTCGTCCTCACTGTCTCTCGGCGTTTACGATTTCTTTTAATTCCAATCGTCTTTCTATCCCACTGTTATCGTTCTCCGTCTTTCAAGCAGGTGGGTCTAATTGCATGCAATATATGAATAAGCATATAATCCCGAAGCCTGTCATGCGCCTTATAGCTCTCGCAAATAGTCGCCAGACAACGCGGGTGCTTTGAACTAGGCCAGTGCGAACAATTATCATCACCTAAAAAAAACTAAAAAAATTTATTCTAACAGAAAACGTTTTCTAATTAAGTTTAAGATTTATTTTTACAAGTGTTTTCAAAATCATTTTTATTTTTCCTCTTTCAAAACTAACTATTGTGTCAGTGTCTTCACTGTATCGCTTCACATTCTTCTGTATCCTGTAATGCTTATATATTATTTTTACAGGGTGTTTGGTGCTGACAGTTCAAATAATTAACAGCAGTAATAATTCACGTAATTTTCGGTGAACCTATTTTCATTTCAGTTGGGGTTAGAGTTTATTTATGCGCAATTCATAGTCGGGTATATTCATTCAGTCTCGTTGCATGTTGCATGGAATTTAAACGCTTTGTCTTGATTTCTTACTCCAATTTTCATACTTTGTTTTCCTGGAGAGTTCTTCATTTCATATTTTCGCAAACCACTTGAAGTTCATCGTAGTCCCGCTTGAAAGCTGTCTACTCCATCATTCAGTGTCGTGTTTATCGCCAATGGTTTAGAGCGGTACCGCAATATACCACGACTATACACGTTGGAAGTCCTTATATTTAGTTGGTTGCTGATATAGTTTTCAAAAAAGTTTATAAAACTTGATTAAAACTAAGTAATTATATATTCAGAAACCATTTACCAGATATTTTTTAAATTTCCCTCTTTTTGCATATAATAAATTGGTGGCCTTTTTTGTTAATGTAAATGGATTTTATTTATAAAAAAATGTGTATAATATGTAGTACTAGTCTCGATCTGTCAAAAAAATGACGAACAAAATTATGCTTCGCCACTATTCGCACTAATACTCATATAAAATCATAAAATTAGCTCCGACGTTGTTCGGGTGCATCTTGTCGAACTCGGGAATCTTTCTGTCGAACTCTGGAATCTTTCTGTCGAATTCGATAATCTTTTTGTCGAACTCGGGAATCTTTCTGTTGAACTCGGAAATCTTTCTGTCGAACTCTGGAATCTTTTTGTCAAACTCGGGAATTTTTCTGTCAAACTCGGGAATTTTTCTGTCCAACTCGGGAATCTTTCTGTCCAACTCGGGAATATGTACCGGATTTCGAACGAAACCCTTAATTTAATCCACGAGGGTAGTTTACTCTCGTTCCGTCAGCCATGACCGGGTAGAAGTTTTAAATCATTCGTAATTGTATTTTTAATATCGCCCGCACAAGGGATTGAACCTCCAACTTCCAGCAGACTGTCACTCAAAACTGATGTTTGCTAAGCACTAATATACGTTACGCCACAGGTCCTTGCGAATTTACGTACAGATTACTAAGTTCAACAGAAAGATTCCCGAGTTGGACAAGATGCACCTGAAGATGGTCGGAGGTTATATCGGCCGAAACGTTGTGAGAATAACATTAGTATTAGAACAGTAGTTCGAATAATCCAAATAATACAAATACATTATTGTATCATTACGAAATAAGTATTTTCTTAACCTTCTCTGAAACAAATTGATCGTTTTATAATATTATATTTTCTGCATTCAATCTGCATTCAATATGCATTCAATCTGCATTCAATCTGCATTCAATATGCATTCAATATGCATTCAATTAATATAGAAACTTGATTTATTTTTTTTGGAATATAATTAAAAAAATGTCAATCAATCCCTGTGAATCTTGATATTAGCGCATTTATGTTTTATCATGGAAGAATTTAAATTTATTCATTCTGTCTGTATTTGATCTTATTAAAATCAAAAGTGACTTCTTAATAACATGTAAAGTTGCTAATTAACTAATTACTACAAATAACTAACAAATTCAATACTAAATTAGTTTTTAATAACTTTTAATTAGTAGAAATCTTTGTTTCTATATGTCCGCCCCTCAGACGTGGAACTTAGACGTACGTTTGCCAGGCCTTGTTATTTATCACCTTGAATGCCTGACACACACAGCGTATTCATTAAAAACTTCTCACTAATCATCATTTTCGGTCCTTTCAAAATATTCTTCATAATTCAGCTGAAAATCTATCAATCACATTAGCCCTTGTCCTTAAATGACTTATGGCCATGATAAGTAAAAAAAAAAAAAGTGATGTCCATGCATTACATAACGGAAACATGTGCAAATTAAACAAAGCAAAAACGGTAATTATCATCAAAAGTTCATTTAAATGAGAAGGTTATTGTTCCATATAGAAAACATCAATACAATAAGCAAGCCAGACAGACACCGATAAATATATATATAGATATAAAAACTTAAAACATAAAAACTTTTACCAAAATGACCTGATTCGATACTAAATACCCCGAAAAAGGGTTGACATGCCGTAAAACAAAATAACCAAAACAACCAAAGCAACCACGAACCCCTGTTTTAGCATTTTCGTCAGTTCGTATTGTGAAAGCTTCCACCACGTGCGCCACTATGTTCTTCTGTCGCTGTCATAGTCATGCAGAAGTTTCTATATAACTAAGTTGGGATAATTCGGTTTCCTGAAATGTATTTAATTACGAATTAAGTGAAAAGTTTCATACAATCTCACGGAAATAGATCTCTTTCATTTGAATAATTAATTAATAACAAATCGAAAAGTATTCGCATCAGCAACCGATTCAAACGAAATATGGACAAAAGATGTCCATTATAACTGGACAGGAATTCATTATAATAACAAGACCGGGTGTCCTTGTGATGACTCCATTCAATCTGCGCGGATAGCAATGCAAATGAACATTAGCATGTGACAGACTGATAAAATGTTATTTCAAACTAAAGCGTGACAGACAAAAAATGCCATATTAAGCACGACAGATCGACGACAACTCTAATTCCAAATCCAGTGTTACAGATACAAATAAATACTATTTCAAACTAAATCGAGACAGACCAAAGAAAAATATATTTCGAATTTAAACGTGATAGACCAAAAAACATTCCTTTTCAATATTAAACGTCATAGACTATAGTGTAGTATCTGTTTTTATAATACACTTCATCTTTTCGCCAGAGTTCTTGAAAAATGATATAGCATAGGCAACTTTCCAGCTATCAGGGAAACAAGATTCGGCAAGGCATTTGTTATAAGAGTTTGGAGAGGAAAGGGGCCAGCTCAGCAGAGCATTTTCATAACTATAGCAGAAATAAGATCCATAGGGCGTTTCATTGAGGAGATGGCTTTTCCCACATCAAAAATTGGCCTTGTGTCTAACTCTGCACTTGTAAAGAGGGACAAAAAATGTTATTTTGAACTTAAGCGTGACAAATAAACAGGAACGATATTTTGAACTTACATGTGACAATCAAAACCTTTCACTCCCGCGTAGAACACTGTTGACATCATGATGCTTAACCCCGCTTCCTGGGTAAGTGTATCTTAATTTCAATTACCATCTGTAATGATTTCTTGTGACCGTGTTGGTCTGTGCGCAGGCTTCATAATTCAAGGCTAATATAACGCACTGCGTTCGAGCCCATGCGACCGCCTGAAACCACCACCTCCTGCACTGATAAGGGTGTAAACCCGAAACCACGTCGTCTGTAGGTATAAAACACTTTAATAATTAATTTAAAATATTTATAGTTTATATATATAAAAATATACATATTTAGAAACATAACGTGATTTTCTGACCCAAAAATCTATTACCATCGGACGATGAAGAAAAAAAAGAAAGAAAGACATTGCTTTGACAAGGAGAATTTTAATTCTCGAAAGCTCAGATTAAAATAAATTCTATTCATTTTAACACTACACATTGTTATGGTTTAAAAAATTATATATATATATATATATATATATATATAAATATATATATATATATATATGTGTGTGTATTGTCGGTTGTTGATACCCTTATTCCAGATACTTAATTTCCCTGATGATCTACCAAGCAAGTACCTGCTTGGTAGTGAAACACGTGTAGGAAAAAAACTCTTTAAATTGAATATATATGATAAATAAATAATCTTTGTAAGAAATGTTTTTATGCTGATGATTGGTCTCCTGAACGAATTGCTTTGGTAACCCTTCAAAAAGTCACACACACACACACACACACACACACACACAGACACACACACACACATATATATATATATATATATATATATATATATATATATATATATATATATATATATATATATATATATACAGGGTGTCCATAAACGATGTACTCACTTTGACAGACGATTTATTTTATGAAATTCGCACCAGACAAGTCATGAAACCGCTTGATGTAAGGAGCTAAACAAATTATATATACTACTTCAAGCTAAAATAAACAAGCCGGTGTTAGACAGCAATTCTTCACCTTTTGTTGTCAGAAACATCGCTCATGGAATTTGACGATTAAAGAACAAAATAAGGGAAGTGAGAGTAACGAAGCTGCTAAAAGTGAACCCAAGGTCCACTTTCTACTCTCTTTATGCATTTTTAAAAATTTGAAACTCATCTAACCCTTCACAATAGCAAACGCGCGACTAACGTTTTAAGAAAAAAAGTATACTGGAAACACGAAATGCCAGGGAAGTGCAAAGGCAATTCAACAGATAGTTTCAGACGACACTACTAACAGTCTTGGTATATGTGTTCTGAGATTACTATTAGGATATCCGCAGTAGAACAAGATGGCTGGGTAAAAAGAAGTTTAGCATTTTCAATGTGGTGGACTACCGCTAGATTGATTAATAATGCTAATATTTTAGCGAATACCTGGGGGTAACTTCTGGGGTAATTATTTTGTGGGACAGTTCTTTAGCTAGAGTTCTTGAAAACTGATATCGCATAGGCAACTTTCTAGCTACCAGGGAAACAAGATTCAGCAAGGCATTTGTTATAAGAGTTTGGAGAGAAAAGGGACCAGCTCAGCAGAGCATTTCTTTCATAACTATAGCAGAAATAAGATCTGGTCGACATGCTTTGGAGCTCTCAAGGTTTTTTATATGGTAATCATAACATGGGAAGGGGTGATGGTCAGATCATCTCGTGTGGTTTCCATCCGTAGTGTGAAATTATGGAGAGAGTGGTGTGTGGATCCTAATCTTATGTAATGCAGACTTGTTATTGTGTAGAAAAGTAATATTTAAAATTTTAGTCAATTGGATTTTTTTAGTTTGCAAATGGAAGTTGACGGACAGCCATTTTGAAGATTAAGTCTAATCTTGCTAGCACCAAAGATACATTTGAAGCATAGGGGACTGCTCATAACGTCAGTAAGCAATTCCAAATGAAATTGTTGGTAATCCTGTCGAATCCATTGATTTACGTTATCACATTTGTTTGGAACATAATGGAAGGCAGTTTGAACGTTTGCGAACTCACAAGAATGAGATAGAACATGAAATAATTCTTAATTACAATAAATAATCTACAACAATTTATTTTCCTGAATTTATTTTAATGCTTTAAGGGTTGTATGTATATCAATAAACATCTACTTAAACACAAAATATATGAGTACTGAGAAGTCAAAGAGTGCGTACATCATTTTGAGATACCCTGTTTATTCCTACTATAAGCAGATCGATAGACGGATGCGCCCTTTCAATTTTGCACGTTTCGCAACGAAAATCTAATTACAAACGAAAGCGTGAACGGCAGACCGACCCTACGCCGACGGACATAGCCCCCGATAGATATGCACGGACACTTTTTACACGTGTTTCACTACCAAGCAGGTACTTTTAAAAATGTCGTTTTAAACTAACATATGACACTGTTTCTTTGATGCTTGTCGCCGGGGGTTGAAGTAAAAATATAAATGATACTTTTTTAAAAAATGAAAATGGATGTACCTGGTAACTTAAAATACAAAAGATTCCACGACAAAATCAAACGGAATACAATAAACAGAACAGCAATATACAACAAACGAAACCTGGGTCTAGTTGGATATGGTAGTAATCTACACTAATATTATTCAGAGGTAAACGGTTCGTTTCATCATTATCATCGTCATCGTCATCGGCTATCGTCATCGTCATCGGCTATCGTCATCATCATCATCATCATCATCATCATCATCATCCAGTTGTGGTAGTGTCACTAATTCTCCTGACTCTCTTAGGTCATCACGATCTACCCTCCATCACACCCAATAGGTATTGATAGCTGCATTGTTAGTCTTTTGCTAATTGCTTGATGTAAGTTCTGTGTGATCTCCCCACTGAACCACGTCCTTTTATTGGCATCAACAAAAGAACATCGCTGAAGATTTCATCCTTAACCCCCACCAACAGTGACCAGCAAATCTGGTTCTTCTATCTTTGATCTAAGCTGAAATCCGAAGAAGGTGTCCGTAGATCAGCTCTTGTGGGGTGCTGCCTCGGAGATATGTTAAGAGCAGCCCTTAGCATTCTCTGGTGTGCATGCTGTTAATTTTCCTCTCCAATCTTTTGGTAAAACTCCAGCTCCCATTTCCATATACAAGAACTGATGTAACAAGGACTTCAAATTATTCACATTTCATCTTCCTAGGAACATTTAGGTTCTTAATTGCTTTCATCTTGTCAATTCCAGCTCAGACTTTGCTGATTCGCACATTTACTTCATTCTCTGTGCAATTTTGCTTTGTAAATCTATTGCGAAGATACGTAAAGTCATCGATATTTTTTAGAGAAGTCCAATTTAAGGAAAATTTCATGTTGGTTCAGGAGAACGCGCGGTTACTGATACGTTTTTATTAATTAGGAGCTGTATAATGATGTTATTTCATGTATTGTATTGTTGAATAATGGAGGGACGCACGTGAAGAACGATTACATCAGCTAGTATGGATTTAGTATCTAGGTGAACCAGTGCAAGTTATCCTGACACGAAAATCTGAAAAACTAGTTCACACTCGGACTAAAAAAGTAAGGTCAGATAAAAATATTTATTTGAGACTTTTATTGAAAAATAGCAACATAAAACGATGATGTCAGACTTCGTGTTGGCTTATTTCTGGTTGTTTACGTAACCTGTCGGAATTTGCCGACGCCAAGTTGCCGGAGATTGAGTCAGATTCTGTATCAATGCTCATTTTCTCTTACGGATGTGTGCATAGATCATTATACAGCTGTGTAGTCGTCGTTAACACCGGTTCCATTCGTTTACTGATCAATCCATTTGGAAGCTGGTATATTTTAAAAGGGTTTATTCAAAAAAGACAGACAGGCACATAAAAACATCATCGAGACACGATTCTTGTATACGCATGAGATACAGATAAAGACAGACAGATAGACGAATAGCTCGGCTCACTACACGTAGTCAAACTGTGCGCGCTTTCCTTCCCCTCCATTAGGGGACAGCACGCAGAAACGTCTTTCCTGCTTGAAGTCTTGCCAGCCAAATAAACAAAGAATCGCCATCCGGAAGTCACATTTTTTTTATCGACTTCTGCCTTGAGGCAAACATCTGACCTTGGATACAACGTGTAAAATTCTCATTACCTCTGATATATTAAAATCTAAAAAGATTTTAAATTTGGCGGTTCGGGTCCGTTTAGTGTGAAACTGTTGTGGCCCTGTTTAAAGAGACCGAAATGAAGACACGAACACGGTATAAAAGTAGAAACAAGTGTATTAAGAAAATTAAGTACAGACGGAAGAAATATGTGCCTGGTAAGTAGAGTTCGACTATCTTACTGGATTCCGGCGAGAGTTAATTGCCGTTGGCATTTATTGAGCAAAGAAGAAGAGTCCATGTTGTACATAGGTAAGTCACCATAACAGAAACTCATTCAGGATCACACCGCCTACTGATGAGAAATAAGCAAAGTGTCCTTGCAGCCATTCCAATGTTATCTTTATACAATATCACTATTTTCATAAAGTTAGGTATGTGTATATCTATTTAGGTATGTTAAATTCAGATACGTTATGTTTTTGTGAAATTTTAACAATAAGACATACAATTTTAACAATAAGACATAGAATTAATAAATATTTCCAAAATTTCAGTTACTCTTGAGTATTTTAAAGACATACAATTAATAAATATTTCTAAATTTTCAGTTTCTCTTGAGTATTTTTAAGACATACCATTAATAAATATTTTTAAAATTTCAGTTTCTCTTGAGTATTTTAAAGATATAACATTAATAAATATTTCCAAAATTTCAGTTTCTGTTGAGTATTTTAAATACATACCATTAATAAATATTTCCAAAATTTCAGTTTCTCTTGAGTATTTTAAAGACATACCATTAATAAATATTTTTTTAAATTTCAGTTTCTCTTGAGTATTTTAAAGACATATGATTAATAAATATTTCAAAATATCCTTTCTGTTGAGTATTTTAAAGACATACAATTAATAAATATTTCCAAAATTTCAGTTTCTCTTGAGTATTTTAAAGACATACAATCAATAAATATTTCCAAAATTTCAGTTTCTCTTGAGTATTTTAAAGACATATGATTAATAAATATTTCCAAAATTTCAGTTTCTCTTGAGTATTTTAAAGACATACCATTAATAAATATTTTTTTAAATTTCAGTTTCTCTTGAGTATTTTAAAGACATATGATTAATAAATATTTCAAAATATCCTTTCTGTTGAGTATTTTAAAGACATACAATTAATAAATATTTCCAAAATTTCAGTTTCTCTTGAGTATTTTAAAGACATATGATTAATAAATATTTCAAAATATCCTTTCTGTTGAGTATTTTAAAGACATACAATTAATAAATATTTCCAAAATTTCAGTTTCTCTTGAGTATTTTAAAGACATATGATTAATAAATATTTCAAAATATCCTTTCTGTTGAGTATTTTAAAGACATACAATTAATAAATATTTCCAAAATTTCAGTTTCTCTTGAGTATTTTAAAGACATATGATTAATAAATATTTCAAAATATCCTTTCTGTTGAGTATTTTAAAGACATACAATTAATAAATATTTCCAAAATTTCAGTTTCTCTTGAGTATTTTAAAGACATACAATTAATAAATATTTCCAAAATTTCAGTTTCTCTTGAGTATTTTAAAGACATACAATCAATAAATATTTCCAAAATTTCAGTTTCTCTTGAGTATTTTAAAGACATATGATTAATAAATATTTCAAAATATCCTTTCTGTTGAGTATTTTAAAGACATACAATTAATAAATATTTCCAAAATTTCAGTTTCTCTTGAGTATTTTAAAGACATACAATCAATAAATATTTCCAAAATTTCAGTTTCTCTTGAGTATTTTAAATACATACCATTAATAAATATTTCCAAAATTTCAGTTTCTCTTGAGTATTTTAAAGACATACCATTAATAAATATTTTTTTAAATTTCAGTTTCTCTTGAGTATTTTAAAGACATATGATTAATAAATATTTCAAAATATCCTTTCTGTTGAGTATTTTAAAGACATACAATTAATAAATATTTCCAAAATTTCAGTTTCTCTTGAGTATTTTAAAGACATATGATTAATAAATATTTCAAAATATCCTTTCTGTTGAGTATTTTAAAGACATACAATTAATAAATATTTCCAAAATTTCAGTTTCTCTTGAGTATTTTAAAGACATATGATTAATAAATATTTCAAAATATCCTTTCTGTTGAGTATTTTAAAGACATACAATTAATAAATATTTCCAAAATTTCAGTTTCTCTTGAGTATTTTAAAGACATACAATTAATAAATATTTCCAAAATTTCAGTTTCTCTTGAGTATTTTAAAGACATACAATCAATAAATATTTCCAAAATTTCAGTTTCTCTTGAGTATTTTAAAGACATATGATTAATAAATATTTCAAAATATCCTTTCTGTTGAGTATTTTAAAGACATACAATTAATAAATATTTCCAAAATTTCAGTTTCTCTTGAGTATTTTAAAGACATACAATCAATAAATATTTCCAAAATTTCAGTTTCTCTTGAGTATTTTAAATACATACCATTAATAAATATTTCCAAAATTTCAGTTTCTCTTGAGTATTTTAAAGACATACCATTAATAAATATTTTTTTAAATTTCAGTTTCTCTTGAGTATTTTAAAGACATATGATTAATAAATATTTCAAAATATCCTTTCTGTTGAGTATTTTAAAGACATACAATTAATAAATATTTCCAAAATTTCAGTTTCTCTTGAGTATTTTAAAGACATATGATTAATAAATATTTCAAAATATCCTTTCTGTTGAGTATTTTAAAGACATACAATTAATAAATATTTCCAAAATTTCAGTTTCTCTTGAGTATTTTAAAGACATATGATTAATAAATATTTCAAAATATCCTTTCTGTTGAGTATTTTAAAGACATACAATTAATAAATATTTCCAAAATTTCAGTTTCTCTTGAGTATTTTAAAGACATATGATTAATAAATATTTCAAAATATCCTTTCTGTTGAGTATTTTAAAGACATACAATTAATAAATATTTCCAAAATTTCAGTTTCTCTTGAGTATTTTAAAGACATACAATTAATAAATATTTCCAAAATTTCAGTTTCTCTTGAGTATTTTAAAGACATACAATCAATAAATATTTCCAAAATTTCAGTTTCTCTTGAGTATTTTAAAGACATATGATTAATAAATATTTCAAAATATCCTTTCTGTTGAGTATTTTAAAGACATACAATTAATAAATATTTCCAAAATTTCAGTTTCTCTTGAGTATTTTAAAGACATACAATCAATAAATATTTCCAAAATTTCAGTTTCTCTTGAGTATTTTAAATACATACCATTAATAAATATTTCCAAAATTTCAGTTTCTCTTGAGTATTTTAAAGACATACCATTAATAAATATTTTTTTAAATTTCAGTTTCTCTTGAGTATTTTAAAGACATATGATTAATAAATATTTCAAAATATCCTTTCTGTTGAGTATTTTAAAGACATACAATTAATAAATATTTCCAAAATTTCAGTTTCTCTTGAGTATTTTAAAGACATATGATTAATAAATATTTCAAAATATCCTTTCTGTTGAGTATTTTAAAGACATACAATTAATAAATATTTCCAAAATTTCAGTTTCTCTTGAGTATTTTAAAGACATATGATTAATAAATATTTCAAAATATCCTTTCTGTTGAGTATTTTAAAGACATACAATTAATAAATATTTCCAAAATTTCAGTTTCTCTTGAGTATTTTAAAGACATATGATTAATAAATATTTCAAAATATCCTTTCTGTTGAGTATTTTAAAGACATACAATTAATAAATATTTCCAAAATTTCAGTTTCTCTTGAGTATTTTAAAGACATATGATTAATAAATATTTCAAAATATCCTTTCTGTTGAGTATTTTAAAGACATACAATTAATAAATATTTCCAAAATTTCAGTTTCTCTTGAGTATTTTAAAGACATATGATTAATAAATATTTCAAAATATCCTTTCTGTTGAGTATTTTAAAGACATACAATTAATAAATATTTCCAAAATTTCAGTTTCTCTTGAGTATTTTAAAGACATATGATCAATAAATATTTCAAAATATCCTTTCTGTTGAGTATTTTAAAGACATACAATTAATAAATATTTCCAAAATTTCAGTTTCTCTTGAGTATTTTAAAGACATATGATTAATAAATATTTCAAAATATCCTTTCTGTTGAGTATTTTAAAGACATACAATTAATAAATATTTCCAAAATTTCAGTTTCTCTTGAGTATTTTAAAGACATATGATTAATAAATATTTCAAAATATCCTTTCTGTTGAGTATTTTAAAGACATACAATTAATAAATATTTCCAAAATTTCAGTTTCTCTTGAGTATTTTAAAGACATACAATTAATAAATATTTCCAAAATTTCAGTTTCTCTTGAGTATTTTAAAGACATACAATCAATAAATATTTCCAAAATTTCAGTTTCTCTTGAGTATTTAAAAAAGTTTTAAGGGGCATAACATGGACAAAACTTCCACATTTGAAAATTAAAATATATCAGATTTGCATTGAATTTTATCCATAGTCACCAATTAAGCAAGATTCCCTGAATTCTTCTTAAGACCCCTTAAGTTTAAGCCTTAAATTTTAGACAATTTCTAGAATTAAAATTATGCAATGGATGTTGATCAAAATTTTAATAAGGATTCTAGACATAAGGTTTAGTAACATTATATCTTTATTGTAATCTTCGTAAGGGTCATAAAAGTGCTTTAAAACTGTTTTATTCGTGTGATTAATTTTACCCGTTCTTGGTCGGGTATTCGCCTTCATATAAATTTGCCCAGTGTTAGAGTATGCCTTCTTTATTTTAAAAAATGTGTGCCCTTAGATTGTGCCATAACAGTGTGCCATTAGATTGTGCCATTAGATTGCGCAATTAGATTGTGCCATTAGATTGTGCCATTATATTGTGCCATTATATTGCGCCATTATATTGCGCCATTATATTGTGCCATTAGATTGCGTCATTAGATTGCGTCATTAGATTGTGCCATTATATTGTGCCATTAGATTGCGCCATTAGATTGTGCCATTAGATTGTGTCATGCTATTGTGTCATTAGATTGTGTCATTGGATTGCGCCATTATATTGTGCCATTAGATTGTGCCATTAGATTGCACCATTATATTGTGCCATTAGATTGTGTCATTAGATGGCGCCATTATATTGCGCCATTAGATTGTGCCATTAGATTGCACCATTAGATTGCGCCATTAGATTGTGCCATTAGATTGTGCCATTAGATTGTGCCATTAGATTGCACCATTATATTGTGCCATTAGATTGTGTCATTAGATGGCGCCATTATATTGCGCCAGTAGATTGTGCCATTAGATTGCACCATTAGATTGCGCCATTAGATTGTGCCATTAGATTGCGCCATTAGATTGTGCCATTAGATTGCGCCATTAGATTGTGCCATTAGACTGTGCCATTATATTGTGCCATTAGATTGCACCATTAGATTGTGCCATTAGATTGCACCATTAGATCCTGAATGGCCCAACTTATGTTGCGTGGT
>OY744540.1:18031549-18046549 GCA_963556195.1 Sepiola atlantica | reverse complement strand
CGATGTTTGTGTGTTCCCTATAGAATTAAACAGTATATAATCTACATAAAATCTAAAATTGTATTCTTATGTAAAATAAAATCATAACCTCATTAAACCTTCAAAAATAAGCTTATTTTTATGAAATGCAAATCATATGTTTAAAATTTTCTGTTCAAGTCAATGGACTGGTCCCGAATCTCTACATGACCCTCTTTGTACTGAATATTTACGTGTACAAAACCTCTAAGTGACCCATGGGAACAGAACCACCTTAAATGAGTATATCCGATTTTAGTGAAATTTCAACAAATTCAGAGAGTTTTGCAATATTTCAGATACGTATATCTGATTTTAATTAAATTTGAACCACATGTATAAGTAAGACACTAAATCACACACAAAGTTTTTCAATATTTCAGATCCGTATATCTGATTTTAATGAAATTTGAACCATACGTATAAGACACTAAATCACAGAGTTTTTCAATATTTCAGATCCGTATATCTAATTTTAATGAAATTTGAACAACATGTATAAGACACTAAATCACAGAGTTTTTCAATATTTCAGCTTCTTTCGGCTATATTAGATGACGAAAGTAAAAACAAAGAAAGTAATTTGGTGTTATTGGGCATATTGAACATAAGTACATAATAGTGATCCGCATTCTATCCCGAGCAACGTCGGGTGTTCCTGCTATTTTCTTATAAGAATTATATTTCAGTAATAAATTACCGCCACTTAATAATAGGGAGTTTGTAAACTATGCTGTTAGACGAGGATAGCCGTGTTTGTTTGGATACTAGTTAAAACCTTGGTACGAATCAACCCAAACCTTGTGAGTGAAATTAGTTACGGTGAAATTATTCTTTAAGCCACACGGTGCTAGGGGACTTTATATTACACGTGCTGTCGAATCTGTTATCGATTGAATACACGTTGTTTCTTTCACTGCTTGTACAGATTACACAAATCTTATTTTCATGACATCTGTCCCCATAAAATAATTCAGTGTCGCCCCATGTCATACAACACAAAGAATACTCTTTCAAATTAACTGGCTTGGCCAGTGCCCAAAGGGTAAACGTCTGATATTGGGAAATGATTTCGATATTGGTCTATAATTTTATTGATGGGACAAAACTAATGAAAAAATATAATTGCCTGTAACGGGGTCTCGATAAATAAAAAATAAATAAAATAAAAAATAAATAAAAATATTAACAATAATAATAATAATAATAATAATAATAATAATAATAATAATAATAATAATAATAATAATAATAATAAAAATAATAATAACGACGACGACGACAACAACAATAATAATAACAATAATAATAATAATAATAATAACAACGACGACGACGACGACGACGACGACGACGACGACGACGACGACGACGACGACGACGACGACGACGACGACAACAACAACAATAATAATAATAATAATAATAATAATAATAATAATAATAATAATAATAATAATAATAACGACGACGACAACAACAACAACAAAAATAATAATAATAATAATAATAATAATAATATACTGGAGGTCTGAGGAGACTTGTTGTCACTCAGACTCCAGGGAATACCACAGGTTATCGGCAGTGGGCGATCACTGACGATGACCAGTGTGATAACTCCTAGTGAGTAAATAATAATAATAATAATAATAATAATAATAATAATAATAATAATAATAATAATAATAATAAAAAAAGAAAAAAACGTTTATATATTTTTTTACATATATGGATAAACTTTATTGAATAGATCAACTCTGGAAATAATCTATTTTTTTACAAATTGTATGGTTTGTTTGCTTTAGAGGGAAAAAATCGGATAATTGAAACAAAAAGAATTATTTCGTTTCAGAATCTTTGAGATGAGGATTAATAATTATTTGGACACTGGGCGAAACCGATAATGGCGTTGGTCAAAAAGCAGTTCCAGCAAATCTCTGACAAAATTGACAAGATCCTGTCTGCTCACCTTCTGCCAGCATTCATGTCTGTGATGACTTTAATCTTCACAATGCTGAATGGCTAATTGATTGGCAAATGCATTTACAGCGTAGTATCATTTTTCATTGTACATTATTATTTATATAGAGCAGAGAATAATAAAGTAGAAAGTAGACTTAACGTTTACTTTTGGCAGCCTCGTAACTTATTCTTTCCTTCATTATGTTTAGTCCTCACATTCCATGAGCGATGTTTCTGACAAAGGGGGAATCATTGCTGTTTTCTGGGTACGAATCTATCCATCTAACACTTATCAGTAGTAAGTGTTTTACCTTGTTGTGGTAGTTTTAAGCGCCTTACTGCAAGTGGCTTGATGCCTTATCTGGATCGATTTCCATAAAAAAAGAACGTTCTGCTCAATGACTAACGTTCTACGTCGCCTTTTGTGACGCACGTGATGAGTCGGAAACTGGATCGACTGGTGAAAATAGTCTTGATTTGTCTTATAGCCACCAGAAAAGAGCTCCTCATTGTATAGAACTTCGATGAGAAAAAGAACAACTTGAACTAAAAGTATTCATACGCATCGACCGTGTGTGACCGGCGTGCTTTGCCGTCTATTAAAAACAGACTTTATGGAAGTCTTCAAAAGTCGTTTTAGCACTTGAATGGCTAAGATCATTTAGCGATAAAGATTAGTATTGAAAAGGGTGTTGTATAAGGAAGTCTCCTATGCAATTAAAGTCCAGTGGTAGATAGTTTCTTACATTGAATATGGCGTGGTTAGAAAAAAAGTCTATACGTTTAAGATCCAGTGGCAAACACATTGTTACATTGAATGAAGTGTTGCCCGAACTAGTCTACTACGTTATAAAAAAAGTTGTTGCAGTGAATACGGTGTCATCAGAGAAAAGTATACTACGTAACATAGTTCCAGTGACAGGCGCGTTGTGTTACATCAACATACACCAGCTTTTCCTCTGTTTTTTTTTAATTCTTTCACCTTTCAGCTTTTTGAATCTGAATGGAGAGTCGTCGTTTGATCAACATTTAAGTTTAAATGTTGCTGCATTTGAACAACTCGTCTTACTGTATAAAAAATGGGGAAAGTTTTAATCTCGGGTCAGAGGATAGGAGAGATTATGCCTCCAATGTTATAATTTGGTAACAGTTTCAACTAGTGTTTAGGCGCTCTGATTTTCGTCATTTAAAGTTCTTAGTTTATTAAAAAGTCAACGCTTATTAAGGGCCAAAGGTCAATCGAGAATAAAGATAAAGATAAATATAGACCTAGTCAGAGATAGGTTAGTTTGAAAGTCAATTTCTAAATATCGTCCAACGCATGCCAGCATCTAAAACGGTCGTTTAACCGATGGTGGTGGTGGTGGTGGTGGTGGTGGTGGTGATGATGATGATGATGATGATGATGATGATGATGATGATGATGATGATGATGATGACTGTATTCCTTTTGTGTCTTCAATATTCTTTCATAATAAAATATGTTGTCTTGATTTTGACATACAAAACTGTTTTTATATTCCAGAAATCCAAAACAAACGATTCCCTCTCTAATAAATCATAAAAAAACGATATTTACTTTCTAAAAAAAAATAAATACATCATGATTCTGTTAACCGTGGACGATGAGACAACACTGTGATGGTTGGTACTAGAGCAGTAATGTTAGGGTTAGGGTTAGGGTTAGGGTTTAGGGTTTAGGGTTTGGGTTTGGGTTAGGGTTTAGGGTTAGGGTTAGGGTTTAGGTTTAGGTTTAGGTTTAGGGTTTAGGGGTTAGGGGTAGGGTTAGGGTTTAGGGTTTAGGGTTTAGGGTTAGGGTTATGGGTTAGGGTTAGGATTTAGGTTTAGGGTTAGGGTTAAGGGTTAGGGTTAGGGTTAGGGTTAGAGTTAGGGTTTAGGGTTTAGTGTTAGGGTTTAGGGTTAGAGTTAAGGTTAGGGTTAGGGATAGGGTTAGGGTTTAGGGTTAGGGTTAAAGTTAGGGTTAGGGTTAGGGTTAAAGTTAGGGTTAGGATTAGGAAATACCGTTAATTTAGTAGATGTATATGTCTTGATTGTTGTAGAAAGTTGCGTTTTTTTCTCAACCGTTGTCACCACGCCAACAATTAGGTATGATAATGTTAGGGTTAGTGTTAGTGTTAGGATTAGGGTTATGGTTAACGTTAGGGTAACGAAATACCGCGAATGTAGTAGATGGATATATCTTGATTGTTGTAGAAAGTTGCGTTTTTTTCTCAACCGTTCTCACCACGCCAATAATTAGGTAGGAGAATGATAGCTAAAGGCGGAACGATATGGTTGATATATCCGATACAGAGACAAAGTAAAATAGGAATTATGTTTGCTTCAGATTAGAGTTTGGCACGTATACAAATATGCTAATTGCGTTGCAACTTCCCAGCAATGCACATCGCTTAATACGAATTGAAGAATCGGTAGTTGTTTTTTGTTTTTTAATTATTTTTTTCCTATACAACTAGCACGTCAGAGTATAAAACTGACTTCGAAATCTAGTGGGGGTGCCCTTTTCCTTTCCCTGCAGCTCCTTTATAACACAGAAGAGATGTCGCTAGTATTTCTCCACTCTATAGTTATTTTCATGGGAAGTGTCCAAATGAGCTCCAATCTCTGTACCCTCCTATAATAAATTCACACAAAAAAAACTGGTCTAGCTACTACCAATGTACATAATTTTCCTTTCCCTGTGTAACTAAAACTAAACGAAGCTTCCATGAGCAGAGTTTATTTCCTAGAACTACCCGTCTGTGGAACACAATACCGCGGGGCTGCTTCTCAGCTGACTACAAGATACAATGTAAGCAGATGCTTGTTGAGCCGTCTTCTTAAATACTCAAATTTTTCCCAATTTCTACCATCGTTACAAATCACCATGGTGTTATTTCACCGTTCATCTTACAAACCCATTAACCCTTATCCTCAAGTGGCCTTTGGACCTTGATAAGTGGTGATGCTTTAGTAAAAAAAAGATCGATTCACCATGTATTATATTAAACACCTAGCTGAAATCTCTTTACTTTTTTGTTTAGTTTTTTTTTTTAACTATATCGTTTTTTTTTAACTATACCGTTTTATTTTTAAGTATATCGTTTTTTTTAACTATATCGTTTTTTTTTAACTATACCGTTTTATTTTTAAGTATATCGTTTTTTTTAACTATATCGTTTTTTTTAACTATACCGTTTTATTTTTAAGTATATCGTTTTTTTTAACTATATCGTTTTTTTTTAACTATACTGTTTTATTTTTAAGTATATCGTTTTTTTTAATTATATCGTTTTTTTTTTAACTATACCGTTTTATTTTTAAGTATATCGTTTTTTTTAACTATATCGTTTTTTTTTTAACTATACCGTTTTATTTTTAAGTATATCGTTTTTTTTAACTATATCGTTTTTTTTTAACTATACCGTTTTATTTTTAAGTATATCGTTTTTTTTAACTATATCGTTTTTTTTTTAACTATACCGTTTCATTTTTAAGTATATCGTTTTTTTAACTATATCGTTTTTTTTTTAACTATACCGTTTTATTTTTAAGTATATCGTTTTTTTTAACTATATCGTTTTTTTTTTAACTATACCGTTTTATTTTTAAGTATATCGTTTTTTTTAACTATATCGTTTTTTTTTAACTATACCGTTTTATTTTTAAGTATATCGTTTTTTTTTACTATATCGTTTTTTTTTAACTATACCGTTTTATTTTTAAGTATATCGTTTTTTTAAACTATATCGTTTTTTTTAACTATACCGTTTTATTTTTAAGTATATCGTTTTTTTTATTATATCGTTTTTTTTTTAACTATACCGTTTTATTTTTAAGTATATCGTTTTTTTTAACTATATCGTTTTTTTTTAACTATACCGTTTTATTTTTAAGTATATCGTTTTTTTTAACTATATCGTTTTTTTTTAACTATACCGTTTTATTTTTAAGTATATCGTTTTTTTTAACTATATCGTTTTTTTTTTAACTATACCGTTTTATTTTTAAGTATATCGTTTTTTTTAACTATATCGTTTTTTTTTAACTATACCGTTTTATTTTTAAGTATATCGTTTTTTTTTAACTATATCGTGTTTTTTTTAACTATACCGTTTTATTTTTAAGTATATCGTTTTTTTTAACTATATCGTTGTTTTTTTAACTATACCGTTTTATTTTTAAGTATATCGTTTTTTTTAACTATATCGTTTTTTTTTTAACTATACCGTTTTATTTTTAAGTATATCGTTTTTTTTAACTATATCGTTTTTTTTTTAACTATATCGTTTTTTTTATTAACTATACCGTTTTTTTGTTTTTTTTTACAAAATCGTTATTTTTAAAACAGGATTTTATAAGTTAAGTTCAATTATTACGTTATCGTTAGATCATTAAATTATTAATTGGATCAATTATTAAAAAAAATTATAACTAATTGTGTTTCTTATCATTTGATCTATATATAACTAGCAGTGCGACGTGGAATAATCCGTGTGTTATATTAAAAACGTAGCTGTATCAATCCAGCGTTGCCCGGGAGTCATTTTACTTCTATTTTTGTTTTATCTTATTAAACTATACCGTCTACGAAATTATTTTTAATAGGATTTCAAGGGTTAAATTTAAGTATTACGTGTGTTAAGAGATTGTCGTTTTTTTTAAAAATCTATTTATAAAATGATCTAATGAAAATAAATCCCCAAAGTTTTAATGATTTTTTATTACGTCTGGTCTTTGCTATGAATTTAAAAGCCCGTTTAATACACAAATATATTGGACAGTTTAATGCTCTCAAATTCCTTTCAAATTTTGAATGGTCACGAAGTAATTTATTGTTATAGCATTCAAAATAGATTAAAATAACTCACTTTTTACGAAAAATAGCCTGCCCTGTCGGCGGGGCCACGAATTCGCCAACTGCAACTGCATGTAGAGCCCCCCCCCCCCCACGAAAACTGGGCCACATATAGGCTATGAGTGGCGACCCGTAGTGCCTTAAGCCTTAGATCCTGGTGGCTGAACAGTTAGTGGACTGACTTGCAACACTCCATTTCGAGGTTTTCAATGTTTCAGCTTCGTTCAAGTATATTAAGGGCCAAAAGTAAAAAAAACAAAAAACGTTATTCTCTAGTATGTAAGTTCATCTCCAACCGTTTTATTCAATCCGATTTTTCAAGAAAGCAAGGTCTTATTTGTCCTCTTTATTTTCTTTCCAAATAGATACTAAAAGTCGTAGCTGAGGGTCAATCGTGTTGAGAACAAAGAAGATTACAATGTCGGATCTCTCTCTGTAAAATATCCTTCTAAGAGTAATGTTTTTTATGAGAAATGTTTTCTAAGAGTAATGTATTCTAAAAGGAATGTTTTCTAAGAGTAATGCAATGTATTCTGAGATAATGTATACTAAGAGCAATGTTTTCTAAGAGTAATGTTTTCTGTGAGCAATGTTTTCTGTGAGCAATGTTTTCTAAGAGTAATGTTTTCTGTGAGCAATGTTTTCTGTGAGGAATGTTTTCTAAGAGTAATGTTTTCTGTGAGCAATGTTTTCTGTGAGCAATGTTTTCTTAGAGCAATGTATTCTGAGAGCAATGTATTCTGAGAGCAATGTTTTCTAAGAGTAATGTTTTCTGTGAGCAATGTTTTCTAAGAGTAATGCAATGTATTCTTAGAGCAATGTATTCTAAATACAACGTATTCTAGGAATATAAAATAATTATCCTACCTATAGAATTATATTTGACAATTTTATTCGGCATTAAATAACCCATAGATGGTTAATATGCCGTAAAACAAACAAAACTACGAAGAAAGCGAAATTCATTGTGGTAGATTTTGTAATGAAATTATTTTTAAATAGGATTTTGAAAATTCGATTTATTGATTACGGTATCGTTTCAACATTATATTATTAATTGAACCATTTTTATATAAAACTATAACTAATTGCTGTCATGGTTGTGTTATTTCAATCTCTATTTTCCTTTCTTCCTGTGTGTACCGAAGGGAAACGGAACTTCGATTAATACAATTTCTTTCCAAGAACTTTCCATCCGTGGAACACAATAACATGGGACTACTTCCCTGCTTACTACCACATGATCGTCTTCAAGTCTGGAGTCAACAAATACTTGTCGGGCCGTCCTCTTAACTAATAAAATTCCACCCTTTTTCATTTATTGTTTCCAACCCTCTCATTGTCTAACAATCATATAAACTCTGATCCTCGAGTCGATTTTGAACTCTGTCAAGGCAAGAAAGGGTGATCTATCTGAGCAGCACCTCCCCAAATGGGGCAGCAAGACTCCCCTTAATATACTGATACTTGATATCTCCAACAGGTAAAACGCGGAATTAAAGCAGTCTATTCCTGTTGAAAAGATTCTGGGAAGATTACTAAGTACGACTTGGCCTTTTGGCTAAGATCAAAGTGTGGTATCTGTTCCGATGGATACTGCACCCCATACTGGTGTTGTCTTGGCCTTCGGGTCTTGATTTACGCCAGTCAATGGGTCTGTCCTGTGCAGTTCTGGGAGATCCACCTTCCCAGGCTTTGCCTCCCCTCTTTGGGGAGGAGTAAGTTTATTGCTTACTGTCTGAGGCGCCTCTACCGGGGAATGCCGACGGGGCTGCCCAGGCAATTTTTAAACCCCACTTTCCCGACCCGACCTTGGGTCACATCTTACTTGTGGGAGTAAGATAAAAACTGGCCTTGTGCCTAACTCCCGGAGAGGAGTAAATCAATACTAAGTACGACAAAAGTTTCCCGAAGAAGGCCGGAGAGTTAAACGGCCGAAACCGTTTGGAAAATTGGAATCACGTATCGTCCTTATTGTGTTGTTCTGTACGTTCCGTGGCAATAACTACGTCGATTCTGGAAATTAGCGATCTCTCATTGATTTGGCGTTTAAACACAAAATTGCGCAGTTTCTGAAGCTGACACGCGTTGCAGCCATGAAATGCATTTCCTATGATTAGTGTTACCTTCATCTTCTAAAAATAGCTTTTGCATAAGCTCGAACACTAGCATTTAAGCGCCGAAAAGAAAAGCGTTTATATCCATTGTCAACCTTTACATTGGTCTAAGGATACCCGAATATTTCAAAGATGGCAATCCATAATAGGAGCCCACTTATAAGTGAATTCAGTCTTCGATGGTTATCGCAAAGTTCTTTTCACATGCCAGGCTTAAATGTTTCTAACCTTAAAATATCGGGGAGGATGTCAACGTTTAGTTGTACTAGATGGTATCCCCATTCCAGGACAGGTACAAAATAATAAAACACATTTGGAATTTAAAATAAGCTGATGAGATTACGCTAATACTTTCAGGCAATTAAGAACATATTGCTAATAACTAAGAAAAGTGTTAATTCTCAAGCATTATTGCGATAGTAAACATAGAAGTGTCAGAATGGTGTAGAAAGTAAAATACTATGTTGTAACCACATTAAGTAAAAAGGAGATTTCAATTAGAAAATAAAGTTAGAAGATTAAACTGACGTGTTCAGGAAGTTGGGTCATAGACAAGAAGTCCCGAGTAACACGTACTAAATATAGTGAAATATTTCTGATTTTCTCATTTTCTAATTAAGAGAAACGATGTTCTAATATAAGAGATGTTTTTTAAATTTTGTAGATTGTTAGCGATATTGAGCGTGAGAGTCTTAGAATAACGTAGGAAAGTAAAATCCCATTCTGTAAGCAGATTAAATAAAGAAGAATTTTAAATTAGAAAGTAAAAATAGAAAATTAAGCTGACGTGTTCAGGAAGTAGCGACATAGACGAGAAATCCCGAGTGACATGTAGCAAGTAAGATAATGAATTCATTCTATTTAGCTGTCGTTCCGAAAGATTTCAGGCGTACTTTTTTCTTGTTTTATCAACCCTTCCGCATAAAACGAGTTAGATGAAGACTATAGTGGCGAAGTTTACCCTTCGGTTCCCAATATAAAAAAATGCTTAAAATCGTTTCTGCGCACATAGCTATGCGCACACACACTTACCTGAGTTAATAAAAACAAATAAAAATATTTTAATCCAATCAAATGCATTTTTCTGAATTTATCAAATTTGCATTTTTGATCCACCCGGAGTGCATAAGAAGCCTTATTTTCCTTCAATATAGAGGTTGAGTCAACATCCATGACAGATCAAACTTCCTCACACCTCTGGAAATCTAAACTATACATTTCTCAACTCGCGCGCACACACACACACAGTCATACGTAGACGCACACTTACAAAGAGTAACACACGTACAAGTCTTTAACTCTTTCACATTGTCGTCTGCTGACCGAGACAAATGTATAAACTTATTCATTTTTATACTCCTAACATTTTCTCACTGAACTGTCTACAATGAAAACAAATGAACATTAACTCGTATTAATAACTTTTAATGAAGTGTAATATGTGTAATTGAGTGGGGAAGTCTTGATTACGATTTTTTTTCAGACCTGTGGATAATTCATATTCCTTAAATTATCGACTCACGCTTCCTTAATATCTCAGCTAATGAACCCCCTTGTTTTTCAAGGACTCTCAAAATATGAACAATTATTCTGTTTTTCCTATTTTTGTAGACTTCCACCTTTAAATATATATAAAATATATCTTTTGTGAACTTATGCTTTTGTACACATTATTTTGTTTGTGTTTATCATATAAACATTCCTGACGCTCTCGTACACTAGAGTGTTAACTAACACTGTTTTCCGAAAAAAACGTTTCTCTAAAACCGGCTCCCCAAAAAGATCTTGCCCTAAAAGTAGGACCCTAAAAACGGTTCCCCAAAAGCCTGAAACTGTATAATCTATAGTTAATCACATTGTTGTAAAGATTAATAACGTATTTGTGAAAATAAAAAAAAGTCAACAGAATAATATGGAAGCACAGAATAAAAAAAAACAATTGTTGGTCTTTTTTAATTGCTTCAACAATGAAATCCACCATAAAAATAAAAAAGACTAAGTGAGAGAAAACATTTTACTCCTTCTACTACTACTACAGAAAAAATAGAGATGTGTCACAACTGAATGGGGTTATTAGTACTGCACGTCATAATAACATATAACTGCATGTCAATGAATTCGAAAAACAACAAACTATATTTTAGTATTGGAAACTTAAAAACTACTTTAAAGCAATTAAGGACATATTGCTAGTGTAAAAATGTGTGGAAATAGTAATTACACGACTTAAGTTATGTAATTAAAAATGTTTAAATTTTGTAGAGTTGTAGCAATATTAGACGTGAGGGTTTTAGAATGACGTAGAAAAGTCAAATTTTATTTTGTAACTTGATTAAGTAAAGAAAAATTCTCAATTAGAAGTTTAAGTTAGAAAATAAAGCTGACGTGTTCAGGAAGTTACACCATGAACAGGAAGTCCCGAGTGACAATTAGTGAATGAGATAGATAAACAATTCTCTTTGACTGGCGTTCTGAACGTATTTTTCTTCCCACCTCTAGAGAGCTAGTAATCAGGAAAACTAATACTGTGTAATATTTTTGCTTGTTAAAAAGAAAGGATAATGTATTTGTAAAATCTTTTTAAAAATTACAAAGAGAATAGTATAATCGTTTATGTTTTGACGAACACTTGTTGAGCCGTCCCCGAATAATCAAAGGGGACAGCTACACAAGTGTTTTTACCTATTTGATTTGAAGACGACCATGTTGTCGTCGGTTGGAAAGCAGTCTCGTGGTATCCTGTTCCACAGGCGGGATAGTCTAGTAAATGAACGTCTTTTGGTTTTGGTAAGGAGAGAGAGAGAGAGAGAGAGAGAGCGAGAGAGTGGGGGCGGAATTATATGCTGAGGTTGAGGAAGAGGAGTTCTTGCTGTGAATGATTTACGAGGGTACCAATGTTGAAGCTTAGTCGAGCACTTACCATGAATAATAACGATACAGTAGAGAGAGAGAGAGAGAGAGGGAAAGAAAGAGAGAGAGCGAGAGAGAGCGAGAGAGAGAAAGAATGAGACAAACAGAGAGAGAGAGAGAGAGGAAAGTTCTATGCTGTGTTTGAGGAAAGACGAGTTCTTGCTGTGAATGATTTACGGGGGTACCAATGTTGAAGCTCAGTCAAGCACTTACCATGAATAATAACGATACAGTAGAGAGAGAGAGAGAGAGAGAGAGAGAGGGGGAGAGAGAGAGAAAGAGAGAAAGAGAGAGAGAGAGAGACAAACAGAGAGAGAGAGAGAGAGAAAGAGAGAAAGAGAGAAAGAGAGAGAGACAAACACAGAGAGAGAGAGAGAGGGGAAAGTTCTATGCTGTGTTTGAGGAAAGACGAGTTCTTGCTGTGAATGATTTACGGGGTACCAATGTTGAAGCTCAGTCGAGCACTTACCATGAATAATAACGATACAGTAGAGAGAGAGAGAGAGGGGGGGAGAGAGAAAGCGAGAAAGAGAGAAAGAGAGAAAGAGAGAGAGACAAACAGAGAGAGAGAGAGAGAGGAAAGTTCTATGCTGTGGTTGAGGAAAGACGAGTTCTTGCTGTGAATGATTTACGGGGGTACCAATGTTGAAGCTCAGTCGAGCACTTACCATGAATAATAACGATACATTAGAGAGAGAGAGAGAGAGAGAGGGGGAGAGAGAGAGAAAGAGAGAAAGAGAGAAAGAGAGAGTGACAAACAGAGAGAGAGAGAGAGGGGAAAGTTCTATGCTGTGGTTGAGGAAAGACGAGTTCTTGCTGTGAATGATTTACGAGGGTACCAATGTTGAAGCTCAATCGAGCACCTACCATGAATAATAACGATACAGTAGAGAGAGAGAGAGAGAGAGAGAGATAGAGAGAGAGAGAGAAAGAGAGAGAGAGAGAGAGAAGGGGGAGAGAGAGCGGATGGGGGATCGCAACATCTCTTCTGTTGGAAAAGAGCTGTAGGGACGAGAAGAGAGCACTCCCACTAGATTGCAGAGTCAATTTTGTACTCTGTTAAGACAGAAAAGAGTTAAAGCTTCTATACAATCAGGTCTGACAGAACGAGAACAATCTACCCCGTGGATTAAATCAAGGGTTTGAAATTGCCTACAGATTCCCGAGTTTGACAAGACACACCTGCAGAAGGTCAAAGGTTACATCGGCCCAAACGTTGTGAGATAACATCCAAGATGAGAACAATAGTCGGAATAATCCAAATGATAGATATTCGTTTTATTTATTTACAGGATATTTTGCTGTCATTGAGCATTATTGTTACGGAAGAAAAAAAGACAATATATTTCTTAATATTATTCATCCTTATAAACATTTATTATTTCATTTATCCATTACGCGAAACGCTGCGAGAATAACACCGAAGACTGGAACAGTAGATCCAATAATCCAATAATCCAAATAATACAGATTATAAATTCTCATTTCAAACACATACAACGAATATATCTCTTTGGAGGTTTCTTTTTAGGGTTCCTGTTTTGGGAGAAGATATTGGAAGAGCCGAGTTTTATAGAAACATTTTAAAGAAAAACAGTTTTAAGTAACATTCAAATGTGTGAGAGGGCGAGAGAAATGTTATATGATCAACAAACAAAATAAGAAATTCAAAAGCATAAATTCACAAAAGAGATATTTTATATATGTTTTAAATGAAAGTCTACAAAGATAGGGAAACATAGAATAGTTGTTCATATTTGAGTTTCCTTGGCGAAAAGGGGGATTCATTAGTTAGGATATCGAGGAAGCCTAAGTCGATAATTTAAGGGCTGTGAATTATCCACGGGTCTGGAAAATCGTAATCTAAACTTCCTCACTAAACTACATAAATTACATTTCATTGACAATGATTAGAGTCAATCCTCATTTGTTTTCATATTAGAAAGCTCCGTGAGAAATGTACGAAGTATTAAAATGGTTAAGTTTATAAGTTTGTTTTCAATCAGTGTAAATGAGCAGACGACATTAAAGGGGGGTTCAAGGAGTGTATGTATGTGTGTGTCGTCTTTAGTGTGCGTATGCGTAACACAGTGAAAGAGTTAATGCATTGTGTATGTGTGTGCGTTTATGTCAATGTGATTATGTGTGCGTAAGTTTAGAAAAAGCGTTTTTCAGCATTCCCAAGGCCCAACGGAGGGCGATAAGGGCTGTAGAAACGTTGATTTTAGCTCTCCTGTGGATTAGGGCTAAACATGCAGTTGATGGAAAATAAGGCCTTATATGGAGTCGAGGTTACTCTCAAAGGACAATTTCTATAAATTCAGAAACACCCTCTGATTTGTTCAAACTATTGTTTTTGTTTGTATTAATTCTGGCGAATTCGTGCGCACAGCGGTGTGCGCAGAAACGAGTTTAATCACTTGAATTTTCGGCACCGAAGTGTAAACTTCACTTCTACATCTCTTCTATATTTATTTATTACAAGCTGTAACGATTTAAGCATTTGTATCAAAATAAATATTTTCTTTCTTCTTGCTGAAAAAAGTAATTATACGGTGAATATTCTTTGAATAAATTAAACGCACGTATTAACGTTTTAATTTATTTATTTTAACGCTTTTTAAAAATAAATAGCCTTTTTTATTACTTAAACTAATTAGTAGCTAAATAGTCTTTAAAACTAAAACGAAAGCCGCTTTTTCGTTTATATATTTACAATTGTTGCTATTAGATCTGAATTCAAATATATATCAAAATAAAAAGAATGTAAAGTACGTTTTTAAAACTGGTAAACAGGACGACAGAATTCGATTTGAGAACAATTCATTTTCAAACCAATGAAGTCGGAATTTCCATTACCTTGATAACATCAGTTAATTTTTAATCGTCTTCTTTGCATGTCTCTGAAGCACGTGGTCCTATGACAGTTTCCCACTTTTGTACGCATCCCTTTAAATTATTGTTGTACTTTGCGAGATCTTTTTTAATGGAATAGTTAGGCAGTAGAGGGCAGACAAGGCAGTGTTGGGTCGTATGGTCTTCTTCTGCATATTCGCAGATGATTGGGTAGGTTTTGCAGCCCCAGCTGGCCATAGCAACTTTTGAGCGCCCCTTTCTTTCAGGCGGTTGAGCGTT
>OY744540.1:17986549-18026549 GCA_963556195.1 Sepiola atlantica | reverse complement strand
TGACAGTTTCCGTTATACACAGAGAGAGAGAGAGAGAGAGAGAGAGAGGGGGGGGGAGAGAGAGAGCTCGATTTCAATGACTATGGTCGCGGTTTCAAATCTTGCAAAGTTCAGCAAACCTGATGACCAATATTATGGCGAACCACGTGTCCGTAGATAATTATATATTATCTTTTATATTTATCAACGCCAATAATATGTTTTTGGATTTGACAATTCCTTGCTAAAAATAACATAGTATTCCCTTTGAATTCCTAACAAAGAAAAACGAGTTTTTGTCATTAGACAGAACACTCTGGAAAACCAACTTTGATGTTTCAATAAGAGGATTTTGTTCGCCGTCATTATCTTCAAGCTAAATCCGCCATGTTGCATTCCGATTAATTCATTTTGATCACTGATTCATTTTCTATTCTTTCTTCTTCGCTTCAAAACGTTCTTTCCTTTTTAACAACCCGTTTCGTTTCGTTCTTCCTTTTTTAACAACCCGTTTCCTCTATTTATGATTTACTAGAAGAATACCCGTCTCAGGATGGGTAAAATTAATTATTTGAACAGAACCGTTTTACAGCACTTATGCGTCCTCTTACGAATATTAAAATCAACATACAACCATACTAAACCTTATTTCTAGAATCTTTATTCCAATTTTGATCAACATCCATTACATGGTTTTGATTCTAGAACATGTCTAAATATTAAGGGATCTTAAGAAGAAATTGAAAATCAGGGAATCTTGCTTAATTGGTGTCTGATTACTGTGAATAAAATTTAATGCAAATCTGAAATATTTGAAATTCTAAATGGAAGGTTGGGCCCACATCATTCTAGCTAAAAACACTTTAAAATACTCCAAAGACTAAAAAAAAAGCTAAAAAAGCTAAAAGTATAAAAAAGTATAAAAAAGCTAAAAGTATAAAAAAGTATAAAAAAGCTAAAAAAATGTTTTAATACTCCAAAGACTAAAAAAAGCTAAAAAAGCTAAAAAAAAAATTGAAAATACTCCAAAGACTAAAAAAAAGCTAAAAAAGCTAAAAAAAAAATTTAAATACTCCAAAGACTAAAAAAAGCTAAAAAAGCTAAAAGTATAAAAAAAAAGTATAAAAAAGTATAAAAAAGTATAAAAAAGCTAAAAGTATAAAAAAAGTATAAAAAAGCTAAAAAAATTTTTTAATACTCCAAAGACTAAAAAAAAGCTAAAAAAGCTTAAAAAAAATTGAAAATACTCCAAAGACTAAAAAAAAGCTAAAAAAGCTAAAAAAAATTTTTTAAATACTCCAAAGAAACTGAAATTTGGAGAATATTTATTAATTGACGTCTCATAACTATTGTTAAAATTTCACGAAAATCGGAGGTATCTAAAGAGCTTCCGGGTGCATAAAACTAAATTAAACTAAATATAACTCACATTACCTACCATTACGCCTAGCAGCTTTGTTCAAAGATCCATACTAATAGGTTATTTAGTTTAAGAGTGAATATCGTACATAGAAATATATAAACATGTACACATGCCTACCTTTGTTTTAATAGAGAAATATTTTCTAAGGAAGTTATATTATCACTAGCGTACACTTTCCATATAAAATAACGAAAAAAACGTATGTTTCTCCAGTGTTTGCACTCGCCATTTATTCACATATTTTTCTTAAATAAAATCATAGAATTACATCAGTAATTTAATTTTTTATATATATTTTTTATTATCATTTGTGACGACCTGAAGAAAAAAAACCCACTCACCGTTGATATTTTATTATAGAGTGAATGCTAGTTTTTCTGAATTCATTTCAATCGGCGTAAGTTTGAGGTGGTTGTCTGACTTGCTATTTGCTTATTTGCTTCCTATCGTCATTTGAAATGGTTTCATTCGGGGTTTAGGAAAGGGTGCGTGTTTTACTCGCTATCTTTTGCGTGACTGGATGGATTGAAGTACATATATTTATGTATATATGTGTATAAATATACAAATAAATATACATCTCTATCTACTACGTTGATACATGAAAGACGAATAGATGTTTTCTTCAAATAAGTAATACCCTTCCCCACTTTTCTACAATTCCACCTAACACATCGCTATAAATAGTCTCGGGTTTCAAATATAGACGGTGACACAGATAAAAGAATCTATAGTATTTTAAACAAAATTCTAACCTTCAAATGGCATGTGTTCAGATTTTACGACAATTGGATTATTAGTTTACCAATTACAGTTATTTAACTGAATCTACTATTGCAACTTTTTAAAATTATGTAAAAATCTGAATTTTGTGTGTTAAAAAATCATTGCTTTCTGATTAAAAAAAATACTGTTCAAGCAAAGTAATGGTTTGATTAGTGTTATTCAGACTCTGTGCCACTGGAAACAACGGTAAAGAGGTGGTATTCCAACTTTAAACAACGGTAAAGAGGTGGTATATCAACTTTAAACAGCGGTAAAGAGGAGGTATGCCAACTTTAAACAACGGTAAAGAGGTGGTATGCCAACTTTAAACAGCGGTAAAGAGGTGGTATGCCAACTTTAAACAGCGGTAAAGAGGTGGTATGCCAACTTTAAACAGCGGTAAAGAGGTGGTATGCCAACTTTAAACAGCGGTAAAGAGGTGGCATGCCAACTTTAAACAACGGTAAAGAGGTGGTATGCCAACTTTGAACAACGGTAAAAAGGTGGTATGCCAACTTTAAATAACGGTAAAGAGGAGGTATGCCAACTTTACACAACGGTGAAGAGGTGGTATTCCAACTTTAAACGCGGTTGTCCTGACGCAAATAATGCTGAGCCCTCAGATCGTCCAGATATGGCAATTTTCCCACAAAATATTTAAAAAGTTCACAAATTTATGTTTGCCGATTGTGAATTAAAGTTTCGTGAGACAGGAGATGAAGTGGAGTTATCAGAACGCAATGTATTCACCGTTTTGCATGCTCATTTGTTAATGAGAAGACTGTGTTGAAAGTGAGTGCCGCGTTTGCTTACAGTCGATCAAAAACAACAACGCGTCTACGATTCAGAGCGTTGTTTGCAACTTTTTCAACTCAACAAAAATAGTTTTTGCATCAATATGGGACAATGGAATAGAATCAGCCTAGATTGCTCCGGATGTGTTAGGAATTGTACAAAGTGTCTCAGTCTAAAAGTGACCCATCTATACGCTTATAACTTATTTTGTTCTGTGTCAATCTGAGTGGCACCTCCACAGATGTGGCAGCAGTACTACATCTTATGACGTTTCTGACTCGTATCAACATGCGTTTGCATAATATTTGGTGTCTCAGTATAAGCGTGAACCATCTACAGTCTCATAACCTACGAACCAGCGTACCTGTGCATATAACCTTTACCTGGTTGAGCGTGTGGGGCTTGTTCTCCAAAAAATTACGATCCTCTATCAGATGTGTGAAAGTAAGGTTAAAATCGGAATTTTCCACGTAAGGTTAAAGATCAGTAGAACATGAAAAATCTCATAAGAAATTAAAAGTTTAGAATTAGAATTAAGTGTAGTTACGTCATGTTAGGAATTTTGTTGTTTTTTTAAATTTCATATTTGATTTAACTGATAATATGTTATATTTGTTTAAATTAAATTACCTATTAAATATATATATATATATATATATATATATATATATATATATATTATTTTTTGTCAAAATGCATAAGAAAAAACTAAAAGCGGTATTCAATTATTATTTTTAATTTTTTAATATTATCTATTTTATATTTATCTTTTTTTTCAATATGGGAGTCTAGTCGAAAATTATATATTATTATTTTTAATTTTATTCTAACAGTATTTATTTATTTGTTATTTTTAACAATTTTTTTTAATAAATTATTTTTAATAATTAACGGGTAACTATGTTTTGATTGATACTATGGACCGATTGTTTGTAGCTTGCAGCAAATGCAACAAACAAAATAAATTATTTTAAATGACAAAGTAATTTGTATTTATTTGTAAATGTTATCATTATCTACTTATCCTTTTATTTATTTAACGTGTTGTTACGATTTTTGTAAATTGGTAATATTAAAATTAAAAATTTTATCTATCAACGATTTTCTTTTCAAAAAGGGAACTAACTCTCATAAAATTGTTGTGAATTATCTCCCTTATAACAATGTGCATATACATGCACGTATTAATAGATACATATATATATATATATATATATATACAATATTAAGTTTAATTTTCAATATATAATTCTTTGAAATGGGGAAAATGCTCTTCTACACTTATTTAAACCTCTTAAATGTATTTCTTTACTTTTAAATATTTATTTTCTAGTGTCTTAATTTGGGTTTAGTCAATTGTAATCAGAATCCAATATCTGACTGCTTATTTTTTGGTTCTTTGTTTTTGGTTTTCCCCTTTCTCAATAAAACATTAATAGTTAATTTAATACAAACAAATATAACAGTTCATCAGTGAAATCAAATATGAAATATTTTGAAGAAAAACATTTAGTTATAGTATTTTTCCATTTGTTGCGGACATTAATATTTACTGCATTATAAGCATATAATAATATTACCATTTCGCACGTGTTTTAGAGATTTGAAACACCTACCATTTGATAGAGGGGTCTTTCCTCAAAATATATTATAAAAACACGATCGCACATATCACATAACTGTGTTGAAGTCTTGCTTAATCAAGTAAAGTTTGCTACTATATATATATATATATATATATATATATATATATATGTATATATATATATATATATATATATATATATATATATGTATGTATATATATATATATATATAACAATCACTTGTTTTTGTTTTACTTCTCAATGCCGACGTATTTCCATTTCTTGCATTATAATAGCCTTCTCATACTTCCCCCATCTCTTTCTCTCTCTCTCCCCCCCTCTCTCTCTCTCTCTCTATATATATATATATATATATATATATATATATATATATATAAATATAAATATATGGGTCATGATTAATCTCATATGTTTGCTGAATACCTTACAGATGGTATCATGTCAAGCTATATTTTTAAGACCTCCCTGTCAACCTACTATTATAAGGATTTGTAACAACTACAATTTGATAAAGGGGTCTTTCTTCGAAATATATTATAAAACACAGTCACACACATTACATAACAGATTTGCTATTAGAATATATATATATATATATATATATATAAAATCACTTGTTTTTGTGTTACTTCTCAACGCCGACATATTTCTATTTCTTGCATTGTGATAGCCTTCTAATACTCCTCTCTTTCTCTCAAGCTACATTTTAAAGACCTCCCTGTCGACCTACACCATCTCACTACCGAAGTTGTAATTCATGTCGATGCAATCTGCAACGTGACTGGTATTCTTCGCGTTTTTTTTTTATATAAGCTGTCCAATGACCACTTCCGGTAAATCAACTCTCTCCATGTGTTTCTATTCTTTGATAAACTAAACGAAATGCTAATAGATATTCACTTGTCCTTCAGGTTTCTTCTGATTGTGCACTGCTGTCGTAGCTTCGGCTTACTAATACCACGAGCACATCATCTCAAGTTTCCAGTTTACAACTAATTTTGTTCTCAACTGATTTTAGATTCTGTTGGATGAGTATATCATACACGAGAGGAGGTTTTGATTTCTTAAGGAAATGTTTGAGATAATATGTCACCATTTGGCATTTAAGATCCGTCGTAGTTTACGGATCAAACAGACATATATGTTTTTCCCCAGTCGAAATGGGTAGCTCTTTCATTGAAGAACCTCCTTGTTTAGATAAGCTCTAAGGACTAACTTTCACTCCAGATTCAAAATGTATATCGAGTCCATTCCTAAGGTGGCTCGAGAAATGGTTAGGTCATTCTACCACCTCAGAAAGAACCTGACTCCAGATGCAATCCTTTACCTATATGAGCGTCAGATATGTCCTAAAATTGAATACTGATGTCACATCTGGGGAGGTGCTGCATAGAGCATTCTTTCCTGCCTTCACAGAGTACAGAATAAACTTCGAAATCTAGTGAGGGGATGGTCGCCTCTCTTCACTAAAACCTCTTTCTCACAGAAAAGACGTTGCTAGTCTCTCTCTACTCTATCGTTATTTTCATGGAAGGTGCTCGACTGAGCTTCGATCTTTAGTTCCACCATGTAAGATATTCACGGCAAGAACTCATCTGTCTGCCACAACGGAAAGTGACTTTCGTTTCTCTCTCCAAAAACCTAGCGTCTGGCATAATTTCCGTGGGCTACCCACCTGTGAAAACCAATACCGCGGGACTGCCTCCATGCTGATTTCAACTTAGTCGTCTTCAAATCCAATGTCAACCAATACTTGTCATAAACGACTCAATAAGTAATTAAACGCAGTTCATACCATTGATAAATGTTAGTACTTCCATAGTCTTCCTCATATTTCGGCTGACAATCATTCCCATCTCATTAACCCGAATACTCGATTGGCTATTGGCCTTGAAAAGTGGTGACTCAATAATTTAAAATAATGCTCTGTTTTTTTTTATATCGTCCTAGATTTTGTACATGTTAAGAGAATTATGGCGTTGTAAGCTGCATTTTAGTATAATAGATAGTTGTAAGTTTAGTACAGGGTGGGCAAAAATAAGGGTCCTATTTTAAAAAATTCATAACTTTTTTATTTATTGATTTAAAAAATTTTTTTTTTTAGAATAAGTAAAGGACCCCTTCCGAAGCAAGCATGAGCCGTATTAGCCCTAAGGAACGTACCCTCATTTAGAAAACATTATTTTTGCTTAAAAAACTCAAAACAGTGTAAAAAACAATACTGTAGTTTTTGTAAGTTTTAAGAAGTGTTTTTCGGCTAAAATTTGTTTTATTTATTTCAAAAAATCTCGGAAGGGTCAGTCTACACACACATAAAGTTTGGTGAGTTTAACTTTTATTTTGTGGAAGTTATTCAAATTCAAGTTAGTCAAATTTAAAGATAGGACCCTTATTTTGGCCCACCCTGTATAATAGATAGTGTTCGCAAATGAGCAGGCAGAACGAGGTTTAGTCCACGTTCGAATCATAGCAAAGAGTCAAAACATGGTATTTGATGCACCCTTGATAAAACACTCAGAATTATAAGGAAGGGGGCAATGGTAAGTAGGGTAACCCTGAGTAATGTGTTGTACCCTCCACTACACCTCTGTGTCGTAGCTAATAAACAGGGAGCCTTCGGGTCGCCCTCGACTATAGTCACCCACTTTAATTTTTCTACGCTGCATATTTGATCTTGATAGTGTTATCTGTGTTGATCTATACTTGTTTCTTGAGCCTGTCAAATGTGTTAAAGGCATTGGAAATACGAAGATCAAGTTCTCAAAAAAACTTGTTGTTGTTGACGACTGTTCGGCACAGTTAGACGTTGTTTACCTGAGCTCAATTCTGACCGGAATCATGACGAGCCAACCTGCATCGTCCTTCTTTGGTTGTTTTGATAGCCCACTCAAAATTTACTAGTTATCTTCAAGGGCATGCCTATCCCAATTCATCATGTTTACGTGAATTCATTGAATATCGTCATTTTAATGCGACCAGATGATTTCGGTTTATGAATTTGTAGCATTTAATGTGTCTCGCGTCGGATCTATGAGAGACATTATTTGATAAACAAGGATGGACATTTTTAGGACACGTCAGTTCAATCTGCGCGTTTAGCAACTAAAACTGATACTTCAAACTTAAGCCTGACTGACCAACGAAAATGCTATTTGAAACTTACACGCATGACAGACCTACATCACTTTTTGAGATGCGTCGACGCAACTAAAACTGATACTTCAAACTTAAGCCTGACTGACCAACGAAGATGCTATTTGAAACTTACACGCATGACAGACCTACATCACTTTTTGAGATGCGTCGACGCAACTAAAACTGATACTTCAAACTTAAGCCTGACTGACCAACGAAAATGCTATTTGAAACTTACACGCATGACAGACCTACATCACTTTTTGAGATGCGTCGACGCAACTAAAACTGATACTTCAAACTTAAGCCTGACTGACCAACGAAAATGCTATTTCAAACTTATAAGCATGACAGACCTACATCACTTTTTGAGATGCGTCGACGCAACTAAAACTGATACTTCAAACTTAAGCCTGACTGACCAACGAAAATGCTATTTCAAACTTATAAGCATGACAGACCTACATCACTTTTTGAGATGCGTCGATGCCACTAAAACTGATACTTCAAACTTAAGCCTGACTGACCAACGAAAATGCTATTTCAAACTTATAAGCATGACAGACCTACATCACTTTTTGAGATGCGTCGATGCCACTAAAACTGATACTTCAAACTTAAGCCTGACTGACCAACGAACATGCTATTTCAAACTTATAAGCATGACAGACCTACATCACTTTTTGAGATGCGTCGACGCAACTAAAACTGATACTTCAAACTTAAGCCTGACTGACCAACGAAAATGCTATTTGAAACTCACAAGCATGACAGACCTACATCACTTTTTGAGATGCGTCGATGCCACTAAAACTGATACTTCAAACTTAAGCCTGACTGACCAACGAAAATGCTATTTCAAACTTATAAGCATGACAGACCTACATCACTTTTTGAGATGCGTCGATGCCACTAAAACTGATACTTCAAACTTAAGCCTGACTGACCAACGAAAATGCTATTTCAAACTTATAAGCATGACAGACCTACATCACTTTTTGAGATGCGTCGACGCAACTAAAACTGATACTTCAAACTTAAGCCTGACTGACCAACGAAAATGTTATTTGAAACTCACAAGCATGACAGACCTACATCACTTTTTGAGATGCGTCGATGCCACTAAAACTGATACTTCAAACTTAAGCCTGACTGACCAACGAAAATGCTATTTCAAACTTATAAGCATGACAGACCTACATCACTTTTTGAGATGCGTCGACGCAACTAAAACTGATACTTCAAACTTAAGCCTGACTGACCAACGAAAATGCTATTTCAAACTTATAAGCATGACAGACCTACATCACTTTTTGAGATGCGTCGACGCAACTAAAACTGATACTTCAAACTTAAGCCTGACTGACCAACGAAAATGCTATTTCAAACTTATAAGCATGACAGACCTACATCACTTTTTGAGATGCGTCGACGCAACTAAAACTGATACTTCAAACTTAAGCCTGACTGACCAACGAAAATGCTATTTGAAACTTATAAGCATGACAGACCTACATCACTTTTTGAGATGCGTCGACGCAACTAAAACTGAAACTTCAAACTTAAGCCTGACTGACCAACGAAAATGCTATTTCAAACTTATAAGCATGACAGACCTACATCACTTTTTGAGATGCGTCGACGCAACTAAAACTGATACTTCAAACTTAAGCCTGACTGACCAACGAAAATGCTATTTCAAACTTATAAGCATGACAGACCTACATCACTTTTTGAGATGCGTCGACGCAACTAAAACTGATACTTCAAACTTAAGCCTGACTGACCAACGAAAATGCTATTTCAAACTTATAAGCATGACAGACCTACATCACTTTTTGAGATGCGTCGACGCAACTAAAACTGATACTTCAAACTTAAGCCTGACTGACCAACGAAAATGCTATTTCAAACTTATAAGCATGACAGACCTACATCACTTTTTGAGATGCGTCGACGCAACTAAAACTGATACTTCAAACTTAAGCCTGACTGACCAACGAAAATGCTATTTCAAACTTATAAGCATGACAGACCTACATCACTTTTTGAGATGCGTCGACGCAACTAAAACTGATACTTCAAACTTAAGCCTGACTGACCAACGAAAATGCTATTTCAAACTTATAAGCATGACAGACCTACATCACTTTTTGAGATGCGTCGACGCAACTAAAACTGATACTTCAAACTTAAGCCTGACTGACCAACGAAAATGCTATTTCAAACTTATAAGCATGACAGACCTACATCACTTTTTGAGATGCGTCGACGCAACTAAAACTGATACTTCAAACTTAAGCCTGACTGACCAACGAAAATGCTATTTCAAACTTATAAGCATGACAGACCTACATCACTTTTTGAGATGCGTCGATGCAACTAAAACTGATACTTCAAACTTAAGCCTGACTGACCAACGAAAATGCTATTTCAAACTTACAAGCATGACAGACCTACATCACTTTTTGAGATGCGTCGACGCAACTAAAACTGATACTTCAAACTTAAGCCTGACTGACCAACGAAAATGCTATTTCAAACTTATAAGCATGCCAGACCTACATCACTTTTTGAGATGCGTCGACGCAACTAAAACTGATACTTCAAACTTAAGCCTGACTGACCAACGAAAATGCTATTTCAAACTTACAAGCATGACAGACCTACATCACTTTTTGAGATGCGTCGACGCAACTAAAACTGATACTTCAAACTTAAGCCTGACTGACCAACGAAAATTCTATTTGAAACTTATAAGCATGACAGACCTACATCACTTTTTGAGATGCGTCGACGCAACTAAAACTGATACTTCAAACATAAGCCTGACTCACCAACGAAAATGCTATTTGAAACTTATAAGCATGACAGACCTACATCACTTTTTGAGATGCGTCGACGCAACTAAAACTGATACTTCAAACTTAAGCCTGACTGACCAACGAAAATGCTATTTCAAACTTATAAGCATGACAGACCTACATCACTTTTTGAGATGCGTCGACGCAACTAAAACTGATACTTCAAACTTAAGCCTGACTGACCAACGAAAATGCTATTTGAAACTTATAAGCATGACAGACCTACATCACTTTTTGAGATGCGTCGACGCAACTAAAACTGATACTTCAAACTTAAGCCTGACTGACCAACGAAAATGCTATTTCAAACTTACACGCATGACAGACCTACATCACTTTTTGAGATGCGTCGACGCAACTAAAACTGATACTTCAAACTTAAGCCTGACTGACCAACGAAAATGCTATTTCAAACTTACACGCATGACAGACCTACATCACTTTTTGAGATGCGTCGACGCAACTAAAACTGATACTTCAAACTTAAGCCTGACTGACCAACGAAAATGCTATTTCAAACTTACACGCATGACAGACCTACATCACTTTTTGAGATGCGTCGACGCAACTAAAACTGATACTTCAAACTTAAGCCTGACTGACCAACGAAAATGCTATTTCAAACTTATAAGCATGACAGACCTACATCACTTTTTGAGATGCGTCGACGCAACTAAAACTGATACTTCAAACTTAAGCCTGACTGACCAACGAAAATGCTATTTGAAACTTATAAGCATGACAGACCTACATCACTTTTTGAGATGCGTCGACGCAACTAAAACTGATCCTTCAAACTTAAGCCTGACAGACGAAAATGTTATTTCAAACTTAAGCCTAACAGACAGACGAAAATGCTATTTCAAACTTAAACCTAACAGACAGACGAAAATACTATTTCAAACCTAAGCCTAATAGATAGACAGAAATTATATTTAAAACATAAGCCTAATAGACAGACGAAAATGCTATTTCAAACTAAACAGTGACAGACAGACGAAAATGATATTTGAACATAAGTGTGACAGACCGATACAAATGGTTTTAGAAAGATAGGCATGGAAGACAATGAAAATGCCATTTCAAACTTAAGTGTGACAGACACACGAAAATGCCATTTCAAACTAAAATAGTGACAGACACACGAACATGCTATTTCAAACGAAAGTGTGACAGATACACGAAAATGCCATTTCAAACTAAAACGTGACAGACACACGAAAATGCTATTTCCAACTAAATCGTGACGCACCGACTGAAATGCTATTATAAACTTAATTGTGACAAACCGATAAAAATGCTACTTTATACTTAAGCGTTATTGACGGACTCTTAAAGAGATCGTTGGACGGATCTTAAGTGTGATGCGTCCATTCAATCTGGTCGTTTAGCGTGACAGAGCGACCGACAGACAACTCTACCATGCGAAAATGAATCTTATAACGTGTCAACACTTTCCAAAAAGGAACGTATATATATATATATATATATATATATATATATATATATATGTGTGTGTGTGTGTATGTGTGTGTGTGTGTGTGTGTGTAAAAGAGTAAGGCTGCAAACATTTGTAAAATGTTTTTTTCAACATTTATTTATTATTTTGTTATTTTATCATTTTATAATTTTATATAACGCGTTTCAAGCGGTGGCCCGCTTTCATCAGATGTGTAAATCCATTTGAAGAAATGTCTTTCGATTTGAAAGAGTGTTGTTTCAAATGATATATATATATATATATATATATATATATATATATATATATATATATATATATATTATATATAATTATGTTCAATTAACACTATACATTTGTATAATCTTCCATCGTTACATTCGGATTCACGGAATCACTGGAAGCTACTGAATATCATTGATTATTAATCGATTTTTTTATAGTATTAGATCATACTAATGTATAGTGTCAATTGAAATTAAAAAATATATGAGTCCTCCGTTTTTTCTCCAATTACACAGATTTACATCCCCAATGAAAAAAATATATTTAACCCAATATTTCGTTCGAAAATGCATTCCTTTGTTTGCGCCATAATAAGTTCATAGTATACTTAACAATAGTTCTATAGTATACTTAATAATAGTTCTATAGTATACTTAATAATAGTTCTATAGTATACTTAATAATAGTTCTATAGTATACTTAACAATAGTTTTATAGTATACCTAACAATAGTTCTATAGTATATCTAACAATAGTTCTATAGTATACTTAATAATAGTTCTATAGTATACTCAACAATAGTTCTATAGTATACTTAATAATAGTTCTATAGTATACTTAACAATAGTTCTATAGTATACTTAACAATAGTTCTATAGTATATCTAACAATAGTTCTATAGTATACTTAACAATAGTTCTATTCTTATTGTTTGATTTATTTGATACAATGTTATTTTCTTTCAGTTTGGATAAGAAAATAAAAAAGTAACTAAAATAAAGGTTAGAAATACGTATAAAAACATTACGCCTACCGGAACAGAATATTCTTGCAACTGATTGGTGCTGCCAATTCTCGTAAACAACGTACTTACCTGAAAGAAAGAACATAAAAATAATTAGTTGACGATTTTGTTTTAAAGAAAAATTAAAAGGATATCTATTAATGAAGATTAATTTTTTTTTTAAATTAATACAAAATTAAGATACAACCTTCGGTAGGTTAAAACACGCTTTATACATGCACACACATACATATATATTTATATTTAAATGTTAAATTAAATTAAAGATCATTGAATTATATTTTAATAATAATCTATTGTGATGATATAAAGCTCAATATATTGAATAGATCAATCAATTCTAGAGATGAAAGATGAGAATAAAATATTGTAAAGATACAATATTTATTAGAACATCAAAAGTTCAGAGCTTTTGATGTTCTAATAAATATTGTATCTTTACAATATTTTATTCTCATCTTTCATATATATATATATATATATATATATATATATATATATTATAAATCAATATTAACTATTTATTACCTACAGACATCGATGTTTCATGCTTACGCAATCTTCAGTGCAGGAAGCTTATTCCCGACGGTCGACGGGCGCGAACTCTGATCACAAATCGCCACTGATAAGCAGTCAAGAGAGTTACCAGTTGGTCACCAGAAATTAGCTTGGAATTTAGGAAGAATGTAACTTTTGTAAATACCAAGTCGGCAAGTATTCACAGCAAGCGGCGCAGAGTGATCAACAACAACAACAACAAATCGTGTTGGGTCTCACAATGAAGCTAGTAGTACTGCTTGTTATTATATTCACTCAGAGTGTCCAGCCTTAGTAAACTTCCGATGAAATACTATCGGTTGAAGGGTTTTGTTATTAGCTATTATTTTTGTAATATTTGAATATATTAATCTTGTAAGGTATGTAACTTTACATTTTTTTAAATTATATATATATATATATATATATATATATATATATATATATATATATATATGCCATTGAAAAGACAATATTTATTATTCATAATGAATTTAAGAAATTAAAAAGATGAAAGGGCAGCTGACCGGTTTCGTACCTCGCTCAACAGAGCCAAATATCGAGGTAATGTATAAGAAATATAAAAAGATGCTATGAGAATTATAGCGAGGGAAAGGGGTAAAAAAAAAAAAAAAGTTCAATCAAATAGAAACAACATTAAGCCCGAGGAGATTTTCTATTTGCTTGCAAAGAGAAAGTCTCAAGGACTTAATATAAATTGTTTCTAGGATCTTGAGATGATAAGGGGAGTGCGACTTACTAAGAATGGAGAATAAGTCGACACTGAATTTAGAGGCACAGGTACGGTTATTTATGAGATGTTGACCTATCGACGAACCATAAGTATTATTCAAATCGTCAGTTGGTAAATAATTTGCATTGCGAATTTTTGTGGGCACGTGTTGTTTGACCCGGATGTCCAATCTCTGTGACGTCTGTACAACAATGTTATTTTTTTAAAGTTTTGTACAACAAAAAAAATATTTAAATATATATATATATATATATATATATTAAATTTTAAAGATGCTTAGAAAAATGAACTTTCTAAAATGTATACCTACTAGCGACCATGCGCGATTTAAGTTCAAATTAAAGAGAGACATTACACCATGAGTCCATATAACATCGGACGCCACTTCAACAAGACCAGGAAAGATTCTTACGAAAAGAAAATATGGTTAATACCTTTAATTTGTTTATAACTCTGATGAGACTTGCTATACCGAGCGAAATTATTAGAAACAAAGCTCAAAATCAAAAAAAAATACTATTTTGATTTATTAAAATCTAAATAGTATTTTTTTAAAAATTACCATTTAACACATAGGTTTTGATAGCATATTGCCTCTTTCTTTAAGTTTAAAATTTTAGAGATGCTTAAAAAATGAAACTTCTCTCTCTCTCTCTCTCTATATATATATATATATATATATATATATAGAAAAGAGGGTAGTGCAGTATTAGTGCAGTTCACGCGAGAGAAAAGTATATATGTAAAGGAGTAAGGCTACCAACATTTGTAGAATGTTTTTTTCAACATTTATTTATTATTTTGTTGTTTTTTTCAACATTTATTTATTATTTTACCATTTTATGATTTTATATATAATGCGTTTCAAGCGGTGGCCCGCTTTCATCAGATATGAAAATCCATTTGAAGAAATGTCTTTCGATTCGAGCAAATGTTTCATTTGAGGAATTTGTTATTGTTTTTGCGCATGCGTGGGTTTGCGGGTGTGTGGGTATCTTTGATTTTTATTTTTATTTTTTATTTGTCATTTTTCCTGTTTCTCTTGGTCAAGTGCGTGTTACCCATCCATGATCCATCGGTCATCCTAGCCTTCTAGGGTGCGGGAGATTTTCTTTTGAAATTTGATACTTTTTATTGCTTTTTGTCTCCAAAAATTGAAGTGGTGTCTGCGCGCGTGTGTGTCCGTATGTGTGGTCTGATCTTGAGTCTTGTGAATAGGTGGGCGATACATACACACACACACACACAAACACGCACACACACACCCATGCGCGCGCACCCACAGGCGTGTGGTTATAGTGACAGAGAGGGGGATAAAGGTTGAATTATATACACATACATACATAGACATACACACACATACATATATATATATATATATATATATATATATATATATATATATATATATACATACATACATACACACACACACACACATACATATACACACATATTTGCAAAAGATAAATTAATGCAAACGGTCCAAATAGATTTGAACTTGGTTTGGCCGATTTCATAGTTCGGTATTTTATGTGCAAATCTAATGTCTATTGTAAATGATTCATTTAACACAAGTTGCTATTTGACTCATAGCTGTGTAGAAGTGCGCAATAAGAAGTTATGTACTAATATTATCTTCCTTGAATAAGAATTTTCCAGTCTATAGATAACTATAAATAGTTATTTATGTTTGTACTTAACTAGAGGTGGATAAAGTGTGATCAAAGTGTGTGTTGTTAGAGTTATGATCTGTTTAATGTTGGATTAAATTTAAGTATGAAGTTTTTTTCTTGTGTTAGTAAGTAAGTGTAGTCTTGGCTTTGGAAAATTGGCATTATTTTGAATTTTCCTCCGCTGCATGAGTGCACATGTTGGGAGACGAATAATTTACGGTTTTCTTTGATTTTAATGTTGCTTTTATGTAAAGATACTCTATTATTAAATGTTTTCGTCGCACCTATATAAGCTTCATTACATGTTGTACATTCTAGCACATAGACAACGTTCCTGGAGGTGCAGTTAAGGTCTTTTTTTATTGTGAATGTTTGTGTTGGGTTTTTAAATGTGTATGAGTTCCCCTCCATTATTATGTCACAGACCCCACATCTTTCCTTGTTGCATTTTGTGACCCCTTGTATTGTGTGTTGGTTGAGTTTAGATGAGGTTAAAATTTGTTTGAGGTTTTTCGGTTGGCGTTTGCTTTTTATTATTTTTGTTGTTTTTAATATGTCGTTTAGTTTGTTGTTATGGTTGAGTAGGGTTAGGTTTCTTGTTATTTCTGTGAATAATTCTGGATTGTTTTTGTTGTGTGTAGAGATGTATGCCAATATTTGTTCTTTGTTTCGTTTTTTGGGGATTCGTAATTGTTCTAATAGAATGTTTTCTGCTAGTTCTATACCTTTATGTATTATTTGTAGCGGGTATCCTCTTCTTTTTAAAGTTTTCCGTAGTTCCTCCAGTCGGACAATCCGGAGGTCTTTGTCACTGACTATAGTACAGATCCTGCGTGCTAGGGAGTAGGGTATAGATTTTAGGCAGCTTTTGGGGTGATGGCTTCTAAAATGGAGATATTGTTGGGTGTCTGTGGGTTTGTGGTAGATGTCTGTGATTATGTGAGTGTTTTTAATTTTAATCAATACATCTAAGAAGGGTAGTTCTGTTTGACTGTGTTCAATGGTGAATTTAATCTTGGGGTGTAGGTTCTGTAGTATGTTGTGTAATTTATTGATGTCCCCCCATGTGGGTTCCCAGAGGATAAAACAATCATCCAGGTATCTTTTCCAAGATTTTATGAAGAGAGTTTGAATATTCTGTCCATATATGTCTTCTATCTTTTCATATAAGATCTTCTCTAGGTAGGCTAGTGTTAGGGTGGCATATGTTGGTGCCATTTTGGTTCCCATTGCTGTACCTAGAATCTGGATGTAGTTTTTGTTATTAAACTCAAAGGAGTTGTTGTTGAGAATAATGTCTATGCTGTCGAGGATGAATTGTTTGGTGAATCTGTGGTGTAGTATTTGTGGGTGTTTGCCAATCCAGTGTGATATTGCGTGTTTACCTAAGTCATGGGGAATGTTGCTATATAAGCTGCTGACGTCAAATGTAACTAATTTAGTCCCGGGATTTACTATTTGTGGTAAGGAGCCTAGGAAGTGTATGTCGTCTCTTATGTAGCTTTTGACTTGATCGGTGAATGGTTGTAGTAATATGTCAATTAAGTTACTCAGTCTGCTTGTTGGGCATGATGGTCCTGCTACTATGGGTCTAAATGTAAGGTCACTAGGACTCGGGACACTAATATATTCTGATGCCTGTGTGTTGATGGCATTCCTTATCTCATTTGATTTATGTATCTTAGGTAGTCCGTAGAAGTTGTTTGTTTTAATCATGAAGTTTGTTAGGAAATCTTTTTCTTTTTTTGTTAGTATATTATTGTATGTTGTGCAAAGTTTTGTGATTTTTGAAATGGTGTTGTTATCAATGTTGGTGCTAATTGATTTGTAGTAATCATTGTTTTCTAGTACCTCTGTAATTTTCGATTTATAGTAATGTTTGTCCATGATGACTACCGCACTGCCTTTGTCAGCTTCTTTTATAATTATGTTATTATTATTTAGGATGTTATCTAGTGCTTGGTTTTGTTTAGATGTTAGGTTACTGGTAGGTTTAGTTTTACTCTGAGGGTTGATGTTCCATAGGTTTTCAAAGTAGGTGTTTAGTTCTTTCGTATTGTTGTGTTTGTTAGGGAAATATGTTGATTTGTTTCTCACTAATGACTGATCTGTTTTGTTATCTTTATTGTTTAGTGTTTCTATTAGTCTAAATTTGCGTTCAAATTCTTTAAGGTCCTTCCTCAGTTCCGTGATATTACTTTTGGGAGTCGGGCAGAATTTGAGGCCTAATTTTAGTATTTCTATTTCCTCCTTTGTAAATGTGTATGTGGATAAATTGATAATTTTGGGTTTTAAATTGTCTAATCTGGGATTGTTGTCCGGGGAGGGGTTTCTAAAAAATGAGGATGAGTGTTGTTTGTTTCGTTGATTTGAGGAGTTGTTGAAGAGTGATTGCTTTCTATATATTGTGTGTGTTTTAGAGGATTGTGTTGGTTTCTGGCAAAATTGGTGTCGTGCGTGTTGTTATAATTGGCGTTGTGTGTGTTGTTATAAGGGTTTATTTTGGTATATTTGAATGTGTTATTGTTGTGAGTTAGTTGTTTCGGGTTGGGGTATCTTGGTAGAGGTTCTTGATGGTGGACGTAGTTGTGGGGTCTGTATTGTTGTGTAAGTTTATGTCTGTAGGAATTGTTATATGGTTGTTTTGTTTGATGATGTGGGTAGTGTTTGGAGTATTTCGATTGTATCCATTGGTGTGTTGGGTGGTTGTAGGGTCTGTTTTGTTGTGTGTGGTAGGGTGGGAGGTTGTTGTATGAAGGTTTCATCTGTTGGTGTGGTGGGTGTGGGTAATTGTTGTAAGGTTTACTTGGGTGATTTTGGTAGGGGTTGTTGAGTAAGGGTATTTTGTGGTGGTTTGTTAGTGTGGTGTGGGGTGTATGATAGGTTTTTTTTTATTGTATTGGTCGGTGTGGGTGGAAGTATTTAGGTTTGTATTGTGTTGGCCCGTATTCGTAAGGGTTAGTGTATGGTTGAGGTGTATGTGTGTTTATGTTGTATTTGTTGTGTGTATGTGTGTGAGTGTGGTTGCGGGGTGAGTTTAATGAAGATTTGGATTGAAACTGTTGAGAGGGGTGGGTAAGTGATGTGGGTATATTTATGTTGTTTCCTTGTGAGTAACTGGATCTGTTGTGTAAGTATGTTTGTGTGTGGTATGTGTTTTTCTTCTTACCTCTGTTTTGTGTTATCCACTGGTTTTGTGTATGTCGTGTGTGGGTGTTTTCCATTGGGTCTTGTTCTGGGTTGTTGTTTTGGTTCATGTATGATGTTTGTTCTGTCTTTTCTTTATCGGGTAGGTTTCTTAGCCAGGATATTTTTCTTTGGACAATATTCCTGGATTTTTCTTCCTTCTCTTTGCATACGGATTCCAAAAGTTCTGATAGGAATTGATGAGTTTCCGTGGGGCATGTGTCTTTGATTTGAGTGGAAATTTTGTTGTCGATTTCCGTGTATTTTTGTGTGAAGTGTATTTTGTTGTCTTCTTGTATGTCGATTTGGGCTTGTAGTTTGGATATATTTAGGGCTTTTTTTATTCGTTTTTGTTCTTCCGTGTCCTGTGGGTTTATTTTTTTCTCGGAATTTTTTTGGGATGAATTGTTCCTCCATCTCCAGAAATGTTTTATATGTGGATGCGGTATCACTACTTTTTATTGCATGGTAGAAAGCCATTTTCCTTAGTTTTAGGAGGGCTCCCCATATTTGGAGGTTTTGTTCTTTCGTTTTTAACGATTCCTCCTGGATATATGCTAGTCTGTAGTGTTCTATGAATTCGTGCTGGGGTGCAAGTAGTTGTATAATTGTTTCTTTGAAGTTGTCTTGTTCCTTGTTTTGTTGACATATATGGACAGAATATTCAAACTCTCTTCATAAAATCTTGGAAAAGATACCTGGATGATTGTTTTATCCTCTGGGAACCCACATGGGGGGACATCAATAAATTACACAACATACTACAGAACCTACACCCCAAGATTAAATTCACCATTGAACACAGTCAAACAGAACTACCCTTCTTAGATGTATTGATTAAAATTAAAAACACTCACATAATCACAGACATCTACCACAAACCCACAGACACCCAACAATATCTCCATTTTAGAAGCCATCACCCCAAAAGCTGCCTAAAATCTATACCCTACTCCCTAGCACGCAGGATCTGTACTATAGTCAGTGACAAAGACCTCCGGATTGTCCGACTGGAGGAACTACGGAAAACTTTAAAAAGAAGAGGATACCCGCTACAAATAATACATAAAGGTATAGAACTAGCAGAAAACATTCTATTAGAACAATTACGAATCCCCAAAAAACGAAACAAAGAACAAATATTGGCATACATCTCTACACACAACAAAAACAATCCAGAATTATTCACAGAAATAACAAGAAACCTAACCCTACTCAACCATAACAACAAACTAAACGACATATTAAAAACAACAAAAATAATAAAAAGCAAACGCCAACCGAAAAACCTCAAACAAATTTTAACCTCATCTAAACTCAACCAACACACAATACAAGGGGTCACAAAATGCAACAAGGAAAGATGTGGGGTCTGTGACATAATAATGGAGGGGAACTCATACACATTTAAAAACCCAACACAAACATTCACAATAAAAAAAGACCTTAACTGCACCTCCAGGAACGTTGTCTATGTGCTAGAATGTACAACATGTAATGAAGCTTATATAGGTGCGACGAAAACATTTAATAATAGAGTATCTTTACATAAAAGCAACATTAAAATCAAAGAAAACCGTAAATTATTCGTCTCCCAACATGTGCACTCATGCAGCGGAGGAAAATTCAAAATAATGCCAATTTTCCAAAGCCAAGACTACACTTACTTACTAACACAAGAAAAAAACTTCATACTTAAATTTAATCCAACATTAAACAGATCATAACTCTAACAACACACACTTTGATCACACTTTATCCACCTCTAGTTAAGTACAAACATAAATAACTATTTATAGTTATCTATAGACTGGAAAATTCTTATTCAAGGAAGATAATATTAGTACATAACTTCTTATTGCGCACTTCTACACAGCTATGAGTCAAATAGCAACTTGTGTTAAATGAATCATTTACAATAGACATTAGATTTGCACATAAAATACCGAACTATGAAATCGGCCAAACCAAGTTCAAATCTATTTGGACCGTTTGCATTAATTTATCTTTTGCAAATATGTGTGTATATGTATGTGTGTGTGTGTGTGTATGTATGTATGTATATATATATATATATATATATATGTATGTGTGTGTGTATGTATATGTATGTATGTGTATATAATTCAACCTTTATCCTCCTCTCTGTCACTATAACCACACGCCTGTGGGTGCGCGCGCATGGGTGTGTGTGTGCGTGTTTGTGTGTGTGTGTGTGTGTGTGTATGTATCGCCCACCTATTCACAAGACTCAAGATCAGACCACACATACGGACACACACGCGCGCAGACACCACTTCAATTTTTGGAGACAAAAAGCAATAAAAAGTATCAAATTTCAAAAGAAAATCTCCCGCACCCTAGAAGGCTAGGATGACCGATGGATCATGGATGGGTAACACGCACTTGACCAAGAGAAACAGGAAAAATGACAAATAAAAAATAAAAATAAAAATCAAAGATACCCACACACCCGCAAACCCACGCATGCGCAAAAACAATAACAAATTCCTCAAATGAAACATTTGCTCGAATCGAAAGACATTTCTTCAAATGGATTTTCATATCTGATGAAAGCGGGCCACCGCTTGAAACGCGTTATATATAAAATCATAAAATGGTAAAATAATAAATAAATGTTGAAAAAAACAACAAAATAATAAATAAATGTTGAAAAAAACATTCTACAAATGTTGGTAGCCTTACTCCTTTACATATATATATATATATATATATATATATATATATATATATATATATATATATATATATATATATATATATATATTCGATTTCGAGTATTTCCACTTTTTGTGCATCGAAGTGATATTAGACTAAAACCTCTCAGTGAGCGGCGAGGATATGGCTTTTTAGGCCTGCTAGACTTTTACATACACTACTACAGAAGTGGCAGGTGTTTTGATGATGCCATAATTGAATCCACCTCTTGTCCGTGCACGTGACATAGTTATTAAATTGCATGTGTGGCATGTTCGTAGTTCCATATTTCATCGATGTGCTGGTGATGTCACGTCCCGTCTCTTCTTCGCTGTTTTCTTCAGCTTGCTGCCTTCAAAAATCACTTCCCCCCACCGTGACTTATCTACAACCATCTCCTCGCATCTTCTAACATCAATTCCAAAGCACTTCAAATCGTCTTTGAGACAATCTTTGAATCACTTACGCGGTTTGTGCTGTGGGTGAGTATTTCGAATTAGTTCCGCATAGATCACCTGCTTGGGCAGTCTGTCATCAGTAAGACGAACAAGATGGCCAGCCAAACGAAGTATGTGTTTTCTTATACGAGACCCAATGCTTGAAACAAGGGGTGAAAAACAACAAAAACAACAAAAAACAAATACGAAACAAATAAATGTTACCAAAAGTAAAATTAGTTACACTTCTACCTACCTGGATAAGTTTATTTGTGTTGTAACTTATTTTAAAGCGATTTGTTGTTCGATTTATAACTAGTTTCTTGACGTCACGTGATTTTCTGTTTTCCATTTTAACATGGCATCGAGAGACTAGTTTTAAATCGAACTAAAAATCGCTTTAAAATAAGTTACAACACAAATAAACTTATCTAGGTAGGTAGAAGAGTAACTTATCTTGCCTTTGGTAACATTTATTTGTTTCCTATTTGTTTTGTTTTTGTTTGTTATCCCTTTTTCATTCGGTGTGTAGGGTAAAACTATCCCAACGGATGTTAAGCAAGTGCCTAATGCAATTTTTATGGAAACGCTCTTTCTCTCTCTCTCTCTCTCTCTCTCTCTATATATATATATATATATATATATATGAAAAAGTTTAACTTACTGAAGTAAAACAATTTAAGTGAGATTAATCCATAAATAGTTTGAATAATAACTAGACATTATCATGTGCTCACGATATGCTTCAGTGAACAATAAGCTCAATACTTAATAGTGTATATCAATCAGAGCTGTAATACATTAAGAGAGTATATTTAAAAAATTCAAACCATATTAATTATCATTTAAAAATATTTCTATATTTGAATGTGAGAATCTAGGACCAGAAACAGGAAACCGACAGAAGACACCCATGGACAGCTAAGACGAGGATTAAAATTTTAAAAAGTGTCTCTGGATCACAGAACTACTTCATTGAAAGATGGAATGATTGGAATTACTGCTTGATAGAACCTAGAGAACATCTCCCACATCGGAACAGATCCTCTAACAAAAAAATGGGTGACCTTGAACCAGGCAAGAGCGAAAATTAGAAGGACAGACCGAAATTTTCACGGGTGAAAACCAGCGAGAACAAGCCACTGCCCTTGTTGAAATCCTAGACACACAATGGAACACATCATCAGTGACTGCAGTGATGGTCCAACTTGTACTGACCAACATTTGATGGATTGTAATCATGATGCCCAACGATGGATCCAGTATTGGCATGATGAGAGAGAGATAGAGATAGAGATAGAGATAGAGAGAGAGAGATGATTACTGAAATTTATATTTTGGGGCTTGATTGAAGCAAAAATGAAAATACACTGCTCTGTACAGGGATTGAACTTACAAACTTCAGATTATGAGACGTTTTTGTTGATTACATCCTCTTTCCTCCTTCTACATCTACGGCCCCTTCTTGTCCCATTCGCCCTTAATTGTCACCTGTTACATTACCAGTAATCATCGGATGAACAGATGGAACGACACACAGAGACACACACACACACACACACGCACACATCTCATCATTTATTCTCAAATGGCAACTATGTGGGGCAGGGCAAACTGAAGCTCAGGGAATCCCTGGTTTAAAAATAAAAATCAAGTATCATGATTCTATGTGTGCTTCTAAACTAAAAGAAAGCTTTAATTTTCTCACGTTGATGCCTAACGATGGATCCCGTATTTGCATGATAAGATATGCATAAGATGTGATAAGATATGTCCAACTTGTACTGACCAAGATTTGATGGACAGTAACTGTTACACCGGCCGTTCTTACACAGGAGAAACTACACCGGTTGTCACAATAAATAGTGCGAGTCACCAGAGACACTGAAGACAAAGCACAGTCTTGTAACTGTCTAGCCAAGAGCTAGTCAGTTTCTTACTTTGTTAATACACTTGTTAAACCAACCCTCGACTTGACTTCCTTTATTTATTATTTACTGTGGAACAACTTCACAACAGTAACCGATATGCCTAACGATGGATTCCGTATTTGCATGATAAGATATGATGACAATTTGAAAAATTAGAACGCAGCTCCGAAAATAAATTACATCTATATAAAATTTCAAAATTCATAAGATTCTCGTCATTAGCATATTAAAATTTATCAATTAAAATGTCAAGTAGTATCGAATGATATCATTCGAAATCATTAAAGAACAGTATTAAGTGAATGAACAATATCGTAGATTTTTTAAAGAATTTCCATTCTTAATAAGATCGATTCACATAGGAGTCCTAGACGAAAACATGCCATTCCACCGTCAAAATAAAAGAGGTTGATTTATTTTCTCTCTCTTCATTCAATAAACAGTGTATTTATAAATATATCATCGAAAAACACTTTAATATTATAATATATATATATATATATATATATATATATATCTAAGCAATAGATTTTAGCGTGTGCATAAAACACATTCAAAGGCGCACGTGTTCTCTCAACAATGATCAAAGTATTTTTTTCACCATAAAAAATATTATTTTATCTTTTTCACTACTATTACAAATGTGCTTCGAAAGGATTCTACCGAAGAAAAAAACAGAGTAATGGAAAACGGTTTAAAAATCCTCAAAACATTGGGATCCTTAGCAACGGAATTTACTTGCCTAGTCATAAGGGCTGAGTTATCTGAAGAGTTTAATAATTGGATGAAGGTGGGGAGCTCAGGTCACTATCGGAGGTCAAGTTTACTTTTACAACTTGAAAAGGTTTGCTATGTTAAAGTGTGACACTTTGCTTTCATGGAATCGACCAGTAACCGGCAGATCAGGTCGAATCAGGTAGAACAATCATTCTCCATACTGATGGTTCACGAAAAGGATGAAACACATGTGTATCTGGATAAGAATTTAAAAAAGATATAACCACCTAATGCTGAGGCAGGTCATTTAATAGAATTATAATTAGGCTGTCAAATTTAATGCGTAATATGAAGTTCCGTCCGACCTGGTCGTTGAACACTGTTTATAACAACCTTCTAAGTATGCCCGCTTTTAAAGACATAAATAAACCTTAATTCTCATACATTTACCGTAGTTGTTAGGTTTCTTTCGTGACCGTCAGAACACTCATCTTCACACTGATGATTCCCAGAAAAGGATGAAACATGCATGTATGTGAATAAGAATTTTAAACATATTTATCATAATATTGTATCTCTCTCTCTCTCTCTCTCTCTCTCTCTCTCTCTATATATATATATATATATATATATATATATATATATATATATAAATAATTATTTCAATTATGTTTGAAATTATTATCCACATACAGATATGTTTCATCCTTTTAGGGAATCGTCAGTATAGAGATAACTGTTCGACAAATCCACGTACAGAAACTCGCAATTTAGCTTAAATTTTGGCGGCTTATTTTTATTTCTCTTAAAATGCAAATCCGTAAAAGGAGCTATTAATAATTATTATAATACATATCTTAAAGTATTATACACATACATGTATGCTTCATCGTTTTAGAGAATCGTCAGTGTGGAGATAAGTTTTCTGTCGGTCGCACGGCTCGAACTCTATACACGAGTTAACTTTTTAACTCAAGTCTGAACAACTTCATTTAAGGGTCGATCTTTAGGGAGTTTCGCTGAATTCGCTAATGCATTTCTAGTATTGATAATTTTATTCCAACAGCACCTAGGTTGTTTGGGAGAATGAAAAGTCAAGGTGGAACTGAACAGCACATTCTTGGTCTGTAAGATAAACTTCAAGTACGCTACCCGGGGGCAGTAGATAAATTTAGATTTGAAATGGTAGTGCCCAAGTCGGTGATTAAATCAGTGATATATAGTATACAATAAAGTGTGTGGTTTATTTAATAAGATATGGTGGGTGAGCCATGTGTAGCATGAAACGGTTACTCTTTCATGAACACCTGGTTCTACAATTTGATTTGGGAAAGCATTTAATTGCTACGTAACAAACCGTATCGCGGTTTCATCCAGATGGGCTGACATATTATTTTTTTTTTAAGTCTATACCCAAGGGGAATTGTCAGCGTACTGAAATGAGATTTAAAAAAAAACACACACACAATGAGAAATAGCGTTTTTCATTATGTTTTTTAATCTTATTTTAGTACTCTGACGATTCCTCTTGGGTATAGACATTTTTAAAAAATTTAAAAAGTCAGCCCATCTGGATGAAATCGCGATACGATTCTGAAATATGTAACATATAGTTTTCAAATAAATCATATATATATATATATATAAATATATATATATATATATATATTGTGTGTGTGTGTGTCTTTGTGTGTGTGTGTTTGTTTTCTGGCGGGTTTTTGCTTTTCTGGATATAGACGTTACTAGAAAATAAGTTGAGGTTGCAATATGTAATTTCCAAGTATTTTATTCGAGGCCTTTCAAAGGATTTTATCTATATTCATGACCGCCCTATAAAAAGGAAGAAAAAAAAACAGAATAAACCAAACGAAATTAAAATATCTAAAAAATCAATGTTAAAAATGTCGAATCGTATTTCGGTATTATTTTCTTTTTTTTTCGGATTAAATAAATAAAATGGCAGACGTTTTATTTTTTAAAAGGGGGTCGCTTCTTTCGATGAAATATTTTTAGCATCGTGTTCGAGATTAAAAAAAGGGGGTTGCTAATTTCGATGAACTCTTTTTTAGCATCGTGTTCGAGATTAAAAACAGAGAAACGTTTTGCGCATGAACATTTCCCGTCGTTCCAATCCTTCTACACGAGATATGTATTTTTTTAAGGGTTACGCAACGGTAAAAAGTTTGGGGAGAGCTGCTCGAATGATTCTTTGAAAAGAAAAGAAAAATATTGCCATAAATGTTAATATGCCATTAAAAAATTCTCAAACCCTTTATTATAATACTAGCAGGGATATCCGGTGTTGTACGGGACCATAAACATCAAAATAGAAGAGGCGTAAAAGCGTGTGTAATATCTTTCTTTGAAAACTTTTGTCTCTCTCTCTCTCTCTCTCTCTCTCTCTCTCCTTCTCTATATCTTTCTATCGCTCTTCTCTCTCCTACTTTTCCCCTTCCTCTCTCCCACCCCCTTGTTCATCTCCACCCTACCCATTCCGTTCTCTTTTTTGACTTTTAGCTGGACATACACACCCACAGACAGACAGACAAACAAGCAACAATAACAAGTGCAGGTTCTGCCACACATAAGTAGAGAGTGTGAGTCACCTGACATCCAGTTGTAAGGTTCTCCTTGGGGATGGCTATTATACAATGCGACACAACGGAGTGTGTAAATATCTTCACTGGACTATTTGTAAAAAGTTGAATATCCAGTGTAGCAGCAAGTCCTGGGAGCATATACCAGAAAGAACAGTTCGAAATAATTTATACACCATCCACTATGACTATGCAATCCCTACAGCTACATATCTAGAAAACGGAGCTGTTAAACCTGACATCGTGATATGGGACAAAAGGGAGAAAGTAGCAACCCTACTTGAAGTCAGTGTCCCTAATGATGCAGGATTAAACAGAGCAGAAAGATTACGAAATACCAAGGTCTTATGTACGACATGAACAGAAACTGGAATCTTAAGAAAATCTCCATCATACCAGTAATTATAGGAGCAACAGGACTAATGAAAAAGAATTTCAAAAGCTATCTGGCGAGTATATCCGGTGAACCGAGTGCAAGAGAAATACAAACAATTGCACTTAAAGGGCCGGTTAGAATCTTGAAAAGATCTCTAGACTGGAGTGTCTGAAATAGCCGGTGTATGTCTGGCATCCGGTAGGATGCCCCATCTCCAGCAAAAACAGAAAGATAAGAAAAATAAAAAAATAAAAACAATCAGCTTTCTGGGGTGCCGTCTCCTCAGGCTATACAGCGCGTCCCTCAGATTGTGGATGAGGCTACCCCTCTTTTTTAGGGTAGGTTTGAATAACCAATAAAAAGCTGTGGACAAAGAGAAAGAAAACAAACTGGCAGGCCGCCGGCACCCAAGATAAAAAGGGCCCCGCAATTCGTTTATGCATCAGGCGGGAAGAGGTATGCAATGGTACAAAACCTTTTTCCCTCTGAAATTGCCACTATGGACATGTCAGAGGCTAGACATGGACAGTCACCAGGCCTTGATGAAGAAGACCCTGGCACCCAGATTCCACCACAAGCAACGACCAAAACAAGGAATACAAGGGGCCTAAAATCCCAAAAGTGGTCAGTTGCACAAAAGAGGATATTACTGCACTGCTACCATTACTCGATGTTCGAGAAATGGAGCAGTAGCTCAAAAGATATTCTGACCGATAGAATCAGGGTGTCTGAATCCCTGAAGAAAAAGAAAAAAAAACAAACAGACAAGTTTACTTCATATAACAGATAAGAACCCATATATTATGATAGAAACAAAAACGACAACATTTAAAATACAACTATAATCATGTTGACACGCCAGTCACTGTAAAATCATTGAAGTTAAGCGCCGTTGATCCTGGCACGTGCTGAATGAGTGACCATTTTCGGAAGACCCGGTGCTGTAAATAACAACAATCTCTTCTAATTGAGACTAATCTATAAATCAATCGTATACAAAAACGTATAAGTTGGGTATAAAATCACCCAATGATGGTTGAGATTCCGCCAAACTTAGGACCACAAATAAAGGGGCTGGTGAAATTCAAAAAACATCTGCATCAGTATCCGGCGGCCTCTGGTCGTTATTACCAATGCATCTGTAGACAATCTATAGACAGCAAGGACGTTCAGTTATTTTTCGCAATGCAGAGTGAGGGTAACAATGTTGCGCTGGCGCATGTGAAACCATCGCCTAATATCTACAGATGACGATCTTCCTTGACGTCTTGGAGCAACCGTTGGCCCCTGTTGACCTTTGTGTCAGGGGTACCTGAATCCTCCAGGAACATAAAATGCCCCAAATCTACGAGAAGAAACTCGAATCAGAACCATACGATATCGACATCTTTATATGTTCGACGCTGGATTCAGGCTAAACTCTTTCATCTTCTTTTTTTTTCTTCTTCTTCCTTTTCTTCTTCTTCTTCAACGACAACAACAACAACGATGACAACGACGACGACGACAACAACAACAACAAAAATTCGTACTTGTATCCACAAAACAAAAAGCATCATTCAGTAAATATATTTTTTAAATTTTATATTAAGTCGTCACAAAAATAATGGCCGCCTGAAGCGCTGGGCTTTAAAAAATGATTTTAACACAGAATTTGTAGTTTATTTCATGGTAAATTTTAACATATATAATAATAAATGTGTTCTCAATAATTATTTGTAACTTTTTTTCAGAGAGAAAGTATTTTGAAGAATAGCCAACCCTAAATGATGAACATGGCCTCTGTGTCTACAGCTACGTCCTTTGACTTGCAGCTCAGATAGACGATACAGATCGCTGAGCTGAATAAACCAATTTTCTTTCTAAGAATCTGTATATGCTTGACAATTAAATTTAAAAAAAACATTGGAAATTTATTTAGCAGAAAGTATTAGGCATCTAAGAGTGTATATAAAACCCTGAAAAAATAATATCTTTTTTAAAGTGAGTCGAAAAACCGGGCTGTATTTTAATCTAATAAGAACGGTGATTCATTGTATTTACGACAAATTCACCAATGCACTCAGGATATCAAATAACAGGCAGTATAAAGCATATAAAATTGTGTAAAAACCCTGCAAAATTAATATCTTTTTAAAAGTGAGTCGAAAAATCGGGCGACATTTTTGGAACAGTCGAATACTAAATCGCTTGATATGACAAAAAATTAACGCTATTCACAACAAATAAACCACTACACCCGGTAGATCAAATATAAAAAAAAACGGTGTAAGTTAAGCAGAGAAATATACTCTGAAGGCAAACAATAATTTCTAAAATTAATCATCTTACATATGGTAATATGGTTTATATCAATAATATTTAATAATTTAATAAAATCTTTTATTCATGAAAATAAGAGACATTTATTCAGTTTGTTCTCGCGACAGATGGTAAATATCAAGTTGATTTCTTGATTTTTCAGAACACTCGTGCGTATGTATAAGAGAAGCAAGCCACACGCTCAAAAGTGGCGAAATATACCATTAGTTAATTATCGCTAAAAACAACAAAAACAAAATGTTAGTTTATAAACGATAAATTGTCACGTGGTTTCAGACGGGTATCTTGGCGTAACGGTTAGCTGACTCGGTCACAGCCACAGTGACCCAGGTTCGAGCCCAGTCATAGAAAGCCACGCTGATGAGCCGCAGTAATGACGAAACACGTGTCCGTGGATTACTATTTTATTTATAAATAAATATAATATATATTATATTATAGTATATTATATATTTATATATATATATATATATATATATATATTTATATATACAGGGTGATCCATAAGTCACTTCACTTAGCTATTTAAAATGCTTACCATATGAAGCACAAACATACTATGAACTTTTGATGATTGTTATCTTACTCTCTAATTACTGCTATTTGTTATTTTAAATTTGTTCGTTTATATATTTGTTTCTATATATATATTTATTTCATAATCAATCAAATATGCTACAAAGAGTCGTAAATTCCTTGCAAAAAAGAATGGAGCTATGCATGCAGAACGAAGGTGAACATTTTGAAAATTTGCTGTAATTTTAAACTCCCATAAATGAATTTGTTGAATAAACTTTCTGTTTTGTATTACCGTATTTTCTAACTTTAGAATTTCAAAAATAAATAGCTAAGTGACTTATGAATCACCCTGTATATCTGTGGAAAATGAAAAAGGAAAGCCAAAAATTATCTTATTTATGTATTCATCAACGTTTCGTTTTTATTGGAAGACTTCCTCAGGATAAAGAAAAATCCAGAAAAAATAATCATACAATAATTAATTAGATTTGCCTGAAAGTGGCGAGCTTAGGCTGGTTTGTGAGTGAAAGAATACAAAATTTGAGAAAAGACATTTGTCTGCGTGTCAGCACAGCAGCAGTCTATAGAGTTTTTAGGAGGGGGAGGGATGAGTTGGTTTCAAGGCTAAAAATAATAAACTCATTTCAACCAATTCAGGGGAATCTATCCCCCAAGGCCTTTCTACTTCGCTTTGAGACGGAGTTAGTTTATAGCAAAGTGCCTGAGGTGCCCTCATCATGGAATGCCGACGGGGCTGCCCAGACTATTTTAAGGATCTACCTCCCCACCCCGGCCTTATGCCACATCTATCTGCGATGTGAGGGAAGTAAATACACTCTCATCATGGTTGTTATTTTAGTAACATTTCGACAGATATAACCTCCGACCTTCTTAAGGTGCATATTTTCCAAACTCGGGAATCTTTATGTTGAGCACGAGAACCTGTTCGGAATTTTTAACTGAACACTTGATTTAATTAACATAGACACGTGGCGTAACAGGTAATACCGTTTGTTAAAAATAAGTTCTAAGTGACAGTCTTCTGAAAGTTGATGGTTCGATCCTTACTTAAGACGATTGTAACTCAGCATAACATAAACATTGACACTTTCATACAGCCATGGCTGAAGGAATAAAAATAATCTACCCCTTTAAATAAGATAAAGTGTTGTGTTTGTTTTACAAGTGGACATGTGTAGAACATTATGAGAAGTTGGCGAAGTATGGTGTGGGTCTGTTTCTTCATTGACCGCTGTGCACTTACAGTTAGTTAAGTTGTCGTTTTTATTAGCCTCCCCTCGAGGGTATAGTTAAAGGCAATGTCGGTTTGTTTTTAATAGCTACCCATAAAAGTGCACTCTAAGCTGGGACCAAAAATGTCTATATAGTCTCGTCGGCACTCCCTCACAAATATGGAGGCCTTGGGACACAGACAATAAACATATTCTTCCTTCTAGAAGGAGGGTGTAATATCTGGGAGCATCACTTCTTGAAACAGAACATATATAAAATGGTCACGTCCTTGTTTTTTTTTCCTTACTGATTGCCGTCTGCTTTCGTTTCGCGTTCGTCACGTAGACCATAATGGACGTATTGTCCTTCTCAAAGCTAATTCATTTCGCGTCAATTAGTCGCATTCAGTGACACTTCCTCTCATGTCGACACCAGCCAGCGGTCTATACAGCCTTCGCTATAGACGTCAATCGAAATGGTCATCAGAGAAAACGGCGTTACACTATTCACTTATTAGAATCATAAAGGTTACCTCCCCTTTTCTCTTAAAATAATTACCTCCCTTTGTCTATTTTGACGATGAATTACCTTGCTTGTATTCTAGAATATCGCCATATGATTGATCAAGACAATTCAATTTGACCAATCACCAGGCACTTAATGTTGGCGGGATAAAAGTGAGAAACCTTTGTTAGTCCTCTTATGAATGTGGACTCTGTCCAATCAACACTTTAAAGAGAACTACTTCTCTTTATTTGAATTAGCCTTTATTTGAATCGCACGAATTCGGGGAGCCGTCTGGTTCAGAGACGCATTTCTCAATACTTGGTCTTTTAATTAAGCCGCAAACACACTTAGTTTTGCAAAAGGGTTTCTTGTAACATAATTTAACACATGTAATTAGCATTTATAAATGCGTGTGTGCCTTCTTCTCTATTCTTTATTTTAACATTATTTCAACATTCGAAAATTCATTCTTTTGCCAAGAATCACTCTAAAATATACAGGGTGTCCCAAAATAATGTATACACCCTTTGAATTGTTATAAGTCGTTCAATTTATTGATTTTTATTTGCAAGATTGATAAACAAGATTGAGTAAGAATATTCATTTAAAAATACTGACAGTAAAATTAACAAAAACATAGAAAATTAACTTTTAACAAAGATAAAGGCTACTTAGGGTAATTTCAGAATGTTCATAAAATGAACCCTCATCCTAACCCCAACCCGTTCTGCTCAATACACTTTCCATATAGTGAAGACGTGAAGAATTGTACCTACAAACGTCCTGCGACATTTACTCCGGTATTTGAGCACATTCTACTACAATTACTACTCCCATTTGTTTGCAATTACTTCAGGTTTCTTGCTTTAAACATCGTAGCCTTTACGTTTATTAAAAGTTAATTTTCTATGTTTTTGTTAATTTTACTTTCAGTATTTTTAAATGTGTATCTTACTGTTCTACTCTTTTATCAATTTTGTTTGCAAATCAAACTCAGTAAATTGAACGAGTTATAACGATTCAAAGGGTGTATACATTATTTTGGGACACCCTGTATATGACACAAGTAAAAAAAAACCCGACGTTACTCGAATTAGATTAATAACACTACTATGTCCCTTATAATAATGCTTATAACACCATATAATTTATTTTTTCTTTCTACTGCACAAAGTCGGAGAGAGCTGAAATTTTCGAAAGTTCTCTGCGTTAGTGTCGTATATCTTTGGTTTTAATTTCATAAAAATCGAATATACATATAAGAAAGGTGTCGTCGTTTGGTCGTGTATATAACTTCGTTGAGTTATAGAAGAAGAATTAAGACGAGACAGATTTTTTAAATGGAGGTTTATTGTGAGGAAATACCACGTAATCACAAGTACAATGTACACTTCTTTATGAAGGAGAGAGACAGTTATATTGACCTAAGTACCCATAGATAGACAGATAGGCAGATGCGCAGACAAATCAGTGCCCATCGCCGCGTGCGATACTCCACAGTTACTTCGTCATTTTTTTTTGCGACCCTGTGCTTCAACTTCAAATCTGCGTCTCTAAAAATCTAACCGTTTATTCTCGCGTTCGTCCCACGTGATGTAACATCCGGGGACCCTTTCCGCATATTTTTGTGAGCCTTGGCACAGTCTGAGCTCACTTCGTTGTTTTTGGAGTTTACAGCGACTCATTCTGTCGTCAGCTTCATAAATCGTTGGCCGGTCATGACTTCAACCTTCCCCGATCCCTTGTTTAGGATCTCCTTCTGCGTTGTTAACAAGACGAGGGAATCATTATTTTACACACAGCAATGTCATTTGTGATCGCACTTATCCACATGTGCTAACATTTATACTAGCAGATATACACACCGATTATTTAACATACATACACACACACGCACACACACACATATATATATATATATATATATATATATATATATATATATATATATATATATATATATATATATATAAATAAATCAACTTTCCCAAATGTATACCTACTAGCGACCATGCGCGGTTTAAGTTCAATTTAAAAGAGACATTTGCACCGTTAAGTCAACACAACATCGGACGTCACTTCTACAAGACCAGGAAGGATTATTACGAAAAAAAAAAGGTTAATACCTTTTATTTGTCCAAAGCTCTGTCGAGGCTTGTTATATCAAACGAAATATTCGATAAAAAAAGTCAAGATGAAGAAAAAAAAGAAAAATGTTTTTATTTTTTATTTTGATTTTAATAAAATATCTGCATCTAACACATGTTTTTTATGAAGGCACTTTGCCACTTTCTTTATGTATATATATATATATATATATATATATATATATATATATATATATATATATATATATTATATATATATCGAAACATTTGTTCATACAAAAGTGGATAAACAAAGCCACCTGCTAGTAGAAATAAGAAATTTACCATTTTCCAAATGAATATGGTCTAACGAATCCACCGAAATATCTTGGTTCAGACTTTATGATGCATTTGTGTCCTTATTTCTACTAGCTAAATGACAGATAGACATATAGACAGATAGACAGATCAGCGCACATCACCGCGTGTAATTCTCAAAAGTTTTGCCGTCGTTACAACATTTTGCCAGTTCGTTAGGAGCTTTCAAACCGGTGTGTCATTCAAAATATCCGTTCCTTCTCGTTTTTGTCCGACGTGACATCACATCCGTGGTCCCTTTCTCTCGCATATCGTTCACAGGCTTGCCCTTCTCTGACCCAACTTGTCAACTTTCCCACTCTTTAAACTTCTTTTGTTCCACACACAGCGAGCTCACTTGGACCCGCACTCAATCACCTGAGCTAAAATCTATGCAAGCAAACGTACTCACCCGTTATCCAACATCATTATCCATATCTCATCAAGCCTTTCTATGCTGATGATAGCAAACGGTTTCCTTTCTTCCTCTGTGTATTACAAAACCAAACGGAATTTCCATGCACTAAGTTTGTTTCCAAGACCTTCCAATCTTTGGAACACATTTCCCGAAACTGTTTCTCTGCGGACTACATAGTCGTCTTCAAGTCGAATATAAAATTATACTTGTTGAGCGATCTACTAAAGTGTAGTATCTGTTCCGATGGATACTGCACCCCATAGACTGGTATTGTCTTGGCCTTCGGGGCGATTTACGCCGGTCTATGGGTCTGTCCTGTGCAGTTCTAGGAGGTCCACCCTCCCAGGTTTCGCCTCCCCTCTTTGGGGAGGAGTAAGTTTATTGCTTACTGCCTGAGGTGCCCCTACCGGGGAATGCCGACGGGGCTGCCCAGGCAATTTTAAACCCCACTTTCCCAACCCGACCTTAGGTCACATCTTACTTGTGGGAGTAAGATGAAAACTGGCCTTGTGCCTAACTCCTAGAGAGGAGTAAATCAATACTATAATTATAAAATATTGCCAATTCCGTTCATTGTTTTCTAAGCATCTCATAGTATTGTTCATCGCCAGCAGACAATCTCATTAATCCTTATCCTCGAGTGGCTTTTGGCCTTGATAAGTGGTGATTCATTAGCATAAAAAATAAGAACGATGAGGAAAATCTTAGTCTTCAGAAACTTCAATGCCTGATTAGTAAGTTTTCTTCTTATGGTCTCGTTTTGATTAAACATCGATAAGACTGTCACTTCGAGCTGAGTATTACTTGGCACTTTTATCCGTTGCGCTACGGATCAATGTGGCTTACGTAACGAGGGAAAGCTACCTTCGTGGATTAAATAAAGGGACCCGTTCGAAATTCCGCACAGATTCTCGAGCTCGATATAAAGATTCTCGAGTTTGACAAAACGCACCTGAAGAAAGTCGGAGGTTACATCGGCCAAAACGTGTGAGAATAACATCTAAGATGAGAACAGTAGTTCGAACAATCCAAATGATACAAACTTACCAATAGCATATAACTATATGAATATGAATATGAATGTGAATATGAATGTAATGTGAATATGAATATGAATATGAATATGAATATGAATGTGAATGTGAATGTGAATATGAATATGAATATGAATGTGAATGTGAATGTGAATATGAATATGAATGTAAACAGAACAGAATGTGAATATGAATATGAATATGAATATGAATATGAATATGAATGTGAATGTGAATGTGAATATGAATATGAATATGAATGTGAATGTGAATGTGAATATGAATATGAATATGAATATGAATGTGAATGTGAATGTGAATATGAATATGAATATGAATGTGAATGTGAATATGAATATGAATATGAATGTAAACAGAACAGAATGTGAATGTGAATATGAATATGAATATGAATGTGAATATGAATGTGAATATGAATATGAATATGAATATGAATATGAATGTAAACAGAACGTAAACAGATAATTGCTGTATTTGTCCATTATTTATTTGCCCTTTACTGGCTATGTTGAAAAGACATCAAGTAAATCAAGGCAAAATATCTTGTGAACCAATAAATTGACTAAGAAACTGTTACTATCAGAGCCATTTCATGAATTGAAACATGCTGATTAGACACTGACTATTGAGGGCGATTGGACACTGGCATCGTACAGGCATCACTCAATATATTTCCAATGTTAATTGTTATATTTTTAATAGTGTAATAGATGAGATATGATTGTATTTATGTTATAATAATTAAAAATAGATTGTGCGTATTTTGTAATATGACGCATGAGAAAGAAAAAAATTAAAAGTCAAAAGTTGTTAGCTTATATAACTGGTCCTTGCGTAACCCTAACCCTAACCCTTAGGAACCTATTACGGAACTCTTAGGGATGTTTTGAGGAACCTTAGGGACTCTCACAAAGTCGTTCCATAAAAACACATGAGTGCATGAAGCAATGTGTTTGGGGACTGCAGATTTTATATTATGCTGCCGCGGGCTCATCGATGAAAGATTATTAAAATAATATCTAAGTCTTTTTACATATTGATCAGTATCTGTTACAGGCGTGTTCAAAGGGGTCAACATTTGACCTGGCACAAATAATGGTATTCCGTAGACCAATTCTGCTGGTGAATATCCTAAATCCTTCTTTGATAGCTGCACGACAGCTAAGAAAAATTATTGGTACATATTCATTCCATTGCTGTGGATCTCGAGTAGCACGTAAAACAGCTTTCAATTGGTGATAAAAGCATTCTATCATACCATTTGAGGGTGGATGATAGCTTGTGGTTTGTACGCGTTTTGTACCTAGGATCCTGGAAATTTCTTGGAACAGAAAAGATTCGAATTATCTGCCACGATCAGTTGTAATAGTTGTAGAAACACTGACTTGTCTAAAAGAATGACAGACGAATCATTTTTAAAAGTTACGAAACTTTCATTGACATTTATAACTTTTTTTAATGCAAGCGTAATTAATAATGTGATCGATTTGTTTCATAATATTTGCAATAACAAATCACGTCGCATTTTTTTTTCGATCATCTGAAGCAGAAATGTTTCACTCTTTATTTTTTTTAATCTGGCGAGGCTTAATGCTCTTTACGATACTCGAGTTTGTTGAACCCAGAACAAATAAGGATGTAAAAACAAAAGAACATGGATATTGAATAACATTAATTCAAACACGTGCTTTTAAATACCGTCAAGTCTTTGATGGCGTCAGTGATCCGAGAAACTTCAGATGTTCTATTGTGGTTTCTTTTCAGCGCATCGTTTTCAGATCCAGACAGGCAGTTCTTAAAGCGTAACGCCTATGTGGCCTAAAGGTCATGTTCGCCGTTCAGTGATCATTTTTGCTGACATTATATTCTGGAGAGATCCATTGTTCCATTCTCAGGCAGTTCTTCAGCTCCGGAACAATGGAAAACAATAGAAAATATTTCCTTTTTTTGGTTCTCTTTTGAGTACTACACACATTGTGTTCGCTATTTTGATAGTGAAGAAGTGGAGGGGTGGGGAAATAGGAGGGGAGGGGGGCTCTGTGATTTTGGTGTGTGGGTAATGTCATGGTTTTAGAAAAGATTTTAAAAAATGAAAAATGATGAAGGTGGTTTGAAAGTAGGAGGGGTGGGTGGGTAAGTGTGTGAGAGAAGTAGTCGAAAGGGTGAAGTGGTGAGAGGAGGAGAGGGGAGATTTTTCACTAACAGCCATCCACATTATTTCCGTTCACCCCCACCCCTCAACTTTTTCACTCAGAACCATCCTCATTAATCTCAATCCATGCTACTGACTTACCTAAACCCGGACCTCGGGTCTGCACACCCAGTAGTCGGCTACTACTTTTTTCTCATCAACCCATCATGTCAACCCAATATTTTCACGTACTTGCATGACATTTTTCTTAAAATTATCATCCTGAGGAAGTCTCACAAATAAAGACGAAACGTTGATGAATATATAAAAAAAAACATCCTTTTTGGTTTTTCCTTTTCATTTCCCATTACGTCGGATTACCTTCATCCTTCCTTTCTCATATATATATATATATATATATATATATATATATATATATATATATATATATATATATATAAGAGGGTAGTGCAGTATTAGTACAGTTCCAACGAGAGAAAAATATATATGTAAAGGAGTAAGGCTACCAACATTTGTAAAAAAAAATTTCAACATCTATTTATTATTTTGTTATTTTATTCTATAATTTCATATAATGCGTTTCAAGTGGTGGTCCGATTTCATCCGATATATACATCCAAAATGGATTTACATATCTGATGAAAGCGGACCATCGCTTGAAACGCGTTACATAAAATGATAAAATGATAAAATAACAAAATAATAAATAAATGTTGAAAAAAACATTTTATAAATGTTGGTAGCATTACTCCTTCACACACACACACACACACATACACACATATATATATATATATATATATATATATATATATATATATATATATATATATATGTGTGTGTGTGTGTGTGTGTGTGTGTCTGTGTGTGTGTGTAAGGAACCAAAACTAAAGATATGATTTATATCTTTAAAATAGAGCTCATTATAAAAAAATATTTCAAGCTCAATATACAAGATAGAGCAATTATATAGCAAATTAAAGGATGAGAATAAAAGTTTTAAAATAATACACAATCTATTACATCTCCAGTTGTTCAAACCAAGGGATTTATTTTTTCCTAAAACCATGGGTTTTCAAAGAATTGAATTCTTATCATCAAAGGAATAAAGATGGATAAGCTGATAAGAAGCTTACCAGGGTCAAATTTTGAAAAGAATAAAAAGTAAAAATGAGAGAAATAAATGTTAAAAGTGAAAATATATTGAAAAATGCAGAATAAATAGAGATAAATAAATTTGCATTGGCATTACCAAAATGTTTATGCTCATCTATATGAATAAATTAGTAAGATTTCGTTTCGTGTTTACAAGAACCTTATGAATGAAAGTTTTTTTTTTAATTATTGCTTCAAGTATTTCAAGT
>OY744540.1:17939049-17979049 GCA_963556195.1 Sepiola atlantica | reverse complement strand
GCTCAATATCAAATAGAGCTTTATATATGATAATTTTTATTTACACGGACATGTACAAAATCTGCGATACTGGCATGTCGATGTTATCGATCAACAGTTATTATAAACTGAGATCTCATCAGGCAGAGTTAGAATCCGATCTTAACCTCAGATCATATTTGGAGAGAATGAAGTGGAGAGAAAAAGAAGAAGAAGAAAAGAAATTTAACATTTCAAAATTTAAGGAGTCACGTGGTTTAGGACCGTTAAAAATCAAAAAATTAAAATCTAAAATCTAAAACAAACAAAACAAATAAATAAATAAAATAAAATAAAGTGGAAAGAGGGACATATAATGAAGAGAGTAGGGTGGAGATAGATAGATATACAGATAGAAAGATAGATAGGTATAGATACCTATCTATCTTTTATACAGTTTAGTTACAGAACAAAAATGTTGCTATATCTCTAAAAGATTACGCGATTCATAAAAATGATTACCATATGAAGCACTATGAACTTTTGATAATTGTTATCTTACTCTCTAATTACTGCTATTTGTTATTTTGAATTTGTTCGTTTATATATTTGTTTCTATATATATTTATTTTTATTTATTTAAATTAGTGTAAATCATCACATGTGCTTTTTTTTCAGGCAGTATATCATTTACAATTGAAGAGTGAATTTTAATTGTTATTCATATGGCCAAACGTTGTGTTTAGCGACGAGGCAACTTTCTTCGTCCAAGGAACTGTGAACAAACATAACTGTCGTGTTTGGGGTTATAAAAGCCCCCACCTGACAATGCCAAGACCTTTTCAATCTCCTAAGGTAACTGTATGGGCTGCTTTGACAAGTAAACATCTCATTGGTCCTTATTTTTTTTTTATACGAATGTCAATAAAGAAAACTACCTGTCAATTCTGCAAGAATTTTTAATCCTTCAATTAAAACAGCGAAGAATATACTCAAAATCCATCTTCCATCAAGACGGCGCTCCTCCGCATTGGGGACTCAATGTCCGAAAATTTCTTAATGAGAAGTTCTTAAATCGATGGTGGGGTCGAGATGTGCCAATCAATTGGTCTCCGCGAAGCCCTGATTTGACGCCGTTGGACTATTTTTTGTGGGGATATTTACGTGACCAAGTATTTGCCACGCCAATAACTAACATCGACGACTTCAAATAAAAAATCACTGCCGAGTTTGTTAAAATTAATCAATCAAATATTCTACAAAGAGTCGTAAATTCCTTGCAAAAAGAATGGAGCTATGCATACAGAACGAAGGTGAACATTTTGAAAATTTGCTGTAATTTTAAACTCCCATAAATGAATTTGTTGAATAAACTTTCTGTTTTGTATTACCGTATTTCTTAACTTTAGAATTTCAAAAATAAATAGCTAAGTGACTTATGAATCAACCTGTATATCGTCGCCATTGCTTCTTAGAAATAACACAGAAACAGCCACAATATATATGCTACGTAATCTTCTAGAGATATATATTTTATAACATAAATAAAATATTACAAATCCTTAAGATAAACCTTAATATTGTAGATTAGCTTCAGCTCAATGGTTGACACTTAATGTTAAACAGAGTTTATACATTTTATTTCAGAAGAACGCAAAATTTATAACATGGCTAATATTTTCTTAATTAGGCTACAAAGATTTCAACACCTAACAATATTATTTGTGTGAACACGTTTTTCAGAAATCCAATTTATTATCACTTTTACACAGGGTAAAACTTTGACAATTTAATGACTTTCTTCGTCAGCACAAATTCTTCATCAACCTCAATATGGGCAACTTGCAATATAAAAATTCGCAAAGATTTCGAGAACAAAAATAAAAAAATCTGCAAGTATGGAATGGTGCCAGGTTAAAAAAAAGTCTAAATACAGAATTGGATCGATCTTTTCGGATCGTGTTTAAAACGAAACGACCCTCTTTTTCTTAAAAAAAGTCAACAACCTGAATGACACTTTTATTCTTCGTTAAAACTCTTGTGTATCCAGGAATAACAAAAGGAAATATCGTTTTATAGCCCAGAGTTTTCAATGAATATCATTAAATTGTTTAAAAGTGATGATAGATTGGATTTCTGAAACGCGTGTACACATGGATAATATAGTTGAGTGGTGAAATTGTTGGAGCATGATTATGAAATATTAATCATGTCATAAATTTTCTATTCTACTAAATTAATATATATATATATATTAATATATATATATATATAAATATATATATATATATATATTAATATATATTAATATATATATATATAAATATATATATCAATACATATTAATATAAATATATATAAATATATATATATATCAATACATATTAATATATATATATATATAAATATATTAATATATATTAATATATATATATCAATACATATTAATATATATATATAAATATATTAATATATATTAATATATATATATATAAATATCAATATATATTAATATATATATAAATATATTAATATATATAAATATATATATATATATAAATATATATATATATATATATCGCAATTTGTTTTAATCGATTAGTATTTTTTTGCTTAATGTCATTGTTCTAAATTCTTGTTTGCTCCCAGCGAATGAGATTCCTAATAAAGTTTGTACGTAATCTAGATAGATGTACAACTTCTGTCTAGTTTAAGGCTATCTATAATTCTATACCGTCAAAGATCTTTGTTTGTATATATTCGTATATATATATATATATATATATTCGTATATATATATATATATATATATATATATATATATATGTGTGTGTGTGTGCGCGAGTGTGTGTGTATTACTTTCTCTCTCTCCCTTTCTCTTTCTATATATATATATATATATATATATATAGTCTAAAGAAGCTTTGAGTCATTAAAAAAAAAAAAATGTAAGATGCAGTTTAAATTCCCAGACACCTAACTAAATCCAAGATATTGCAGACTTAACATTCGTTTGAAAATTAATAAATGATAAAATATAAGCAAAAAAAAAAGGGGGGGTTAATTATCTAAGAGTGAAACAAAAACAGGAGACCTTAAGCGGTCAATATTAACACGGGGATCATCAGCTGTTTATCATGTAACTGTTTCGGAGATTTAAAAACATATATATATATATATGTATAGTATATTTTTTATTGATACAAACATTATTGCTTACATATGTGCATACATGTTTCGGTTGTACTCTTCACAGAGACCAAAATAACAAACAAAGAGTTCGACCGTCTGTGAAGAGTACAACCGTAGAATGTATGCACATATGTAACTAATAATGTTTGTATAAATTAATTTTTTTACTAAAAGACAGCTCTACTTGTTATTAAGAACTTTTTATAAACGCTGAAGTTTCAATGGATTAACATCTAAAGAAACTAATATAATACATGTACTATATATATATATATATATATATATATATATATATATATATATATATATATATATATATATACACAGATATATATATACATATATATATATATACACACATAAACGATATATATATATATATATATATATTTTTTTTTTTCACTTAGAAGATAATTTATTTAGAGAAGACCGGGATTAGGTTAATAAAAATAAGCTCAATGATACTCATTTACAGGTTACAGAGCATTTATATGTGATTTATTGAAGGTTTACCGAAGCATTCCGTTCAGGCGGTTATACATCACCACAAAAGACTGTTTATTTCAAAGTATTAGTGTCTATTATCAGTTGCTGAAACTATTAATACAAGTACTCAATTTCCCTGATGATCTGCCAAGCAAGGACCTGCTTGGTAGTGAAACACGTGTAGGAAGAAACATCTTTAGTTCAATGTATATCGTAAATAAATAATACTTTGAAATAAACAGTCTTTTGTGGTGATGTATAACCGCCTGAACGGAATGCTTCGGTAAACCTTCAATAAATCATCTATATATATATATATATATATATATATATATATATATATATATATATATATGTGGGAAAATGAAAAAGGAAAACCAAAAAATGGATGTTTTTTATGTGTACATCAACGTTTCGTCTTTATTTATAAGACTTCATAAGGATGATAATATAGAGAAAAAAATGTCATGCAAGTACAGATACATGTAGGGTAGACATATTGGGAGGAAAAATAAAATGAAATAATGGCCACTATATATATATATATATATATATATATATAGATAATTTGTTTCTATCTTTAATGTATATTCTTTATATTTTCGTTCTTATGGTAATGCTTAAGTGCTTCGTGGCTTTTAAAGGCATCATTTTCATATCAAAGCTCTTTGTATTCTCGATGCAGTCTCATGAGAGAACAGTGAAGTCAAACGCCCTGACCAGATGATGCGAGAAAAAGAGAAAAAAAAAACAAGACGCTTTTTCGTATTAAGATGTATGGAACCGGAAGAGACAATGTTATCATTACAAAATGATTTTTCAAACTCTTGTAGAGAAACATCAGGTTTTACTTTCTGTCTGTCAAGTAATGTTGATAAATAAGAAACGAACGTGCCAGCTAAAATCGAATTTTCTAATGAAAGAAAATCAATAAATCCATTATAATTAACAGCATCTATATTGGTACTGTATTCGACTATAATCACGTTGAGACAGCGGTTCCCGTAAAATGACTGAAGTTAAGCGACGTTGACCCTGCTCAGTACCTATGTTCCGTTTAAACCTTGTGTTACACATGAAAGTTAATGAAGATACTTTGTTAGCCGCTCGTTTCTGTGCGGGTCTTTTTATGCAATCCTGCCAGACTAAGGGAACGCCACGCGCAAAGAAGTTCGTTCATATCCCGAAAATAGAATCAAGTCGAGACAAACGGTTGAATACAAGAAGAGGTTTATTCGCCTTGATCGTTTGTTCTTAATCAATGACAGGTGGGGTGGAGAGGGGGGCAGAGAGAGAGAGGGAAATATATACATATATATATATATATATATATATATATATATATAGAGAGAGAGAGAGAGAGAGGGAGAGAGAGAGAGAGAGAGAGAGAGAAAGAGGGAGGTAATTACTGGTTAATCATATCTTAATACATTTTTAAAGGTACCTGTTCGCACCTAGAGGCTCCCGATCGGACTGCTTACTTCTTCCTTTACATTTAAATTTCTGAATGTTGATATAGTCAGGGAAACAGGGAGCAGGGATGGAATTCAAAAGGTTAACAGTTCTAGAAAAGAAGCTATTAGAGTAGAAAGCATTCCGGTATCTGAGGATCTCTGCAGTGAAGGGGTGGGATTTAGCTGATTGCTTTGTTTATCGTGTGTATATACATCGAGGGGGCACCAGAGAAGCAAGCCGGCCGAAGCACATTCAATTGAAGTACTTGTAATACAAGCACAATGATGCAACATTGCAGCGACGGGACAGGTGCTGGAGATTGGTAGACAGTGTGGGACCTATTATATTAGATACTCTTTTCTCAATTATGTCTAAGAGTGTTAGAAACTAGTGGTTGGTGCACCAGCCAAGATGTGAGAACAATCTTCAATGCATGGGCGAATGGTGGTTTTGTAGAGAGATAGGATACTTGCAGGTGTGAAAAGTTTTCTAGCACCGTAGAGCCAACGCAGATTTCTTTGCAGCAGCTTTGGCAATGTCTTCGATGTATTTTTTCCAATTGTGTAACCTATGAACGTTTGACCGAGAAGTTTGAATGTTGGACTCTCGGGTAGAGTGCTATTAGCCATGGCAATTGGTGGTTCAAAAGGTTTCTTATAATTGTTAAAGGGAAAGTAGCTTTGAATTAGTAGCATTAAATGTTACCAACCATTCATGTGTCAATTCAACTACAGACTGGGTGTCCTTTTCCAAATATCACAACATTGCCTTGGATATGTTCGTGTTTATTTTACCCACACTGCGAGAATAGAGTGTGGTCTCATCATAAAATATACCCATCTCGGGTGCAATTTGATCAGGGAAGTCGTTTAATGAAGATCAGAACAATAAGGGTCATAGGATCAACCCTGGGGTACATCCACATTAATGTCATGTAGTTTGGATGAACGGCCATCGAGGACAACCTGGATCTTTCTTTTGGCTAGGAAAGATCTGATTATATTAAATATTTGTCCAGTAATACCATACGAATTAATTTTCATGAAAAGACCTTCATACAACATTGTTTAAGTTTTAATTTTCTACCATGCGGCAGTCACTTTTTATTTTGCAGTTGCACTTGTCACTGGTGATATTAAATCTCGTTCGCTTTGCTTATTATGGGCATTCATTTCATATTTTTCAGTACAGGAATAGCTAATTTTTAGGATTTCCCTATTAAATATTTTGTGTAAGTTGTTGTTTGTGTCAAAATATGTGTCTACTATTTGTAAGAATGAATATGAAACTTTTATTAAAAACACCCAAAAATCAGGTCTTAGATCCGAGGTAAATTTTTCTGACTAAGATTTTACTGACAAAGATTTTATAGACTAAGAATTTTCTGACTAAGATTTTACTGACTAAGATTTTTCAGACAAAGAATTTATAGACTAAGATTTTTCTGATTATGATTTTACTGACTTGTTTTGAAATTAATGTTTGTTGTTTAAAGAATTAATTGGTTCTTAACGGTAATAACAACAATATGGACGCTCGTAGGTTGATATGAACAAAACAGTAGAAGTTCTTTGGAAGAACGATTTAACGTGAACCGACATGTACGATAAGACGAGGCAGCATACTGTACAAATATTTCAAATGAGCAAATGTACAAAGATTAAATTGTCAAGTCATTCATAATTATTTCACATTCATTCAATTTTTTTTATCAATACCGTTTTTGATAACGAACAAAGAACCGTATGAAATAGTAAAAGTACAAATGTTAATAACAATTATAATTTACATGTTTTGATGTTTTCCATTTTAAGGCTATTTTTTAAATATTTTCCAAATGTTTAAAACTTCACATTTTTATCCGAGAAACACATTTTTAATTACAACAAAAGAGGATATATATATATATATATATATATATATATATATATATATATATATATATATATATATTATTGATTCGATTCCAAAAACCATGTAAAAAAATCCCAAAGCATAATTCACATCAGTTCCTTCAATTATTTATTTCCACACGTCAGTGGAGATTTATCATTTACATTTTCTGTAAATTTTTGATCCTTCGCCTGGAAGTAGTGCTAGAATAGCTGCACTGATGAACTGTGATACAGCAAAACAGTCTTTCTGTGGAAGAATATATATATATATATATATATATATATATATATATTGATTTTATTCCATTAGTTGCGACAAAACAAGTTTTGTTTCATTGGTGCAAATAGCGACCAACTCATCGGGCTGGCGAAGGAATTCAAATGGCATAAATTTTAACTTCACTTTAACGGGAGATTGAAAATTGAAAATACATTGGAGGGGGAGGGGGACAGAGTTGGGGCTTTGTCTATAACGGTGACATGGGACATGAGAGGGTAATGTACACGATAAGTCATGAAAATGAAATGCCGGGGTAGACAAAATGTGTGAAAAAAAAAGACAAACGGAAAACAGGTTAAAATGCAGGAGAAAAACAAAATAAGAGATTTGACCGGTTTCGTTCGTATTAACGAACGTCTTCAGAAAAAGTGAAGATTTGGAAACAATTTTATTTTGAAGGCACACACATGGGAGAAGGAAAAGATGATCTTCTCATATGGTCCAATCGGACCATCTTTTCCTTCTCCCATGTGTTACCGTGTTTTCCGGTTTTCTCCCCCATATATATATATATATATATATATATATATATATATATATATATATATATATATATATATATATATATATATATATAGTGTAATTACGTGTTATAGGAGAGATATACAGAGTTCTTACTCACTAATGCAAGAGCATATATATTTTTTAACGAATTATTGTATTTTTCTGTTTACTTTTTACAATATGGATAACCTGATTATATTCAGAGAATAATCTTGCTCTACGCTTAAACAGAAACAATTATTCCTCTATCATGAAAAGATATATATATACATATATATATATATATATAGAGAGAGAGAGAGAGAGAGAGAGAGAGAGAGGGAGAGGGAGAGAGAGATAGGGAGGGAGAGAGAGAGGGAGAGAGAGAGAGGGAGAGAGAGAGATAGAGAGAGAGAGAGATAGAGAGAGAGATAGAGAGAGCGTGCATGAAACGGGGAGAAGAAGAGAGATTACGTTTGCATTTTGAATTCAATCGCCATATCTAGCCACATATATGGCCGCACGACATGAAAACAAGAGAGAGAGATAGAGACATAGACAGAGATAGAGAAAGAGACAGACCGATAGATTGAGAAAGCAAGTGATGGAGAAATACATACATATGGACAGATATAGCGAGATGTTGATCGCATGAAGCAAATTGGCATCGCCTGATTGACAGACAGCCAATAGAAGTGCGCGATGCTTCCTAGCAAAACAACAAAGAAAAAGAGTCACAAATAAATCACCATATTCCTTTTTCCCATCCAGAGCCCTAATACGCAATGATTTACCCTCTCTCTCTCTCTCTCTCTCTCTCTCTCTCTCTCTCTCTCTCTCAATCCATCACTTAATGATCCCTCTCTTCTTTGCGCCCACACCTTGCTTCGGTCAAACCCGTCAATACGCTAACAGACAAAGAAGAAGTGGTGTTTTTGTTTTATTTTCAGATCTTTTCTCCCCTATAATAAATCGCTTTTGTTTATAAAAGGCAGTGCAATTTTGCACAATGTAAATGAATTCCTTTTTTTTCTAATTGTCTAGAGAAAGCAAGTTCCAGCATTAGCTGTCTACAATCGGTCGAATAATTGAACCACGAGCATTTTCCCCGCTTCATTTCAGTTTCACCGGTCGATATCTTACCCAATTTCCAGTTTATGGTCGAAATCGCTGGTTATTTCTTCTACAGACACTGACCAATCAGATATAAATGGTATATTTATTCCGAGAACTGGCAATGAATATTGAAAAATAAATATTTTAACGAAGAAAAATAGTAATAAAAAGTTTCATACATAGTATTTTTCTGGATTGTTCTTATTTTCTATTTCAGCGTTCTTTAATAATTCACGGACCAATCAGAACGAATGGTTTATTTTTCACCCTCGTCATTTACCATGCTAATATATTAACGATCTTAATTCACGTACAGACAGAAATGACGTCATACCACTTCTGTCTATACGTGAATTAAGGCTGTTAATATATTGGCTTTATAAAGGGTGTGTTTTTGTCTCTGTTACATATGTTAAAATATTTTTGAGGAACAAAATAAACAGAGACTGAAAATCACAGTGACTGCGACAGAAAGGAGGAAAGAAGAAAGAAAGAAAGAAAGAAGCTGAAGAAAGAAAGAATAACAATATAAGATATATAAAGAAAGAAAGAAAGGAAAGTGGGAGATAGTAACAAAGTGAAAGGCAAAAAGAAAGAGTAAGAAGTAAAAGAGGAAGTAACAATGTAACAGAAAGAAAACAAGAAAGAGAGAAAGAAGCAATGTGCAACATAAAATAGCATACAAGTGAAAGTGAAATAAACAAAGAAAGAAAGAAAGAGAGTAACAGTGCAACAGAAAGAAAAAAGGAAGAAAAAAAAACAAGGAAAAAAGAAAAGAAAGATAGAAAAATAAAGGTAGAAAGAAGGCTGCACGTAGAGAAAAAAGTGGTATAACGTCACTTCCGTCTATACGTGAATTAAAAAGAAAGAAAGAAAGAAAGAAAGAAGGGAGCACGTTCAGACGGAAGTGTTATGACATCACTTTCGTCTGTATATGAATTAAAAAGAAAGATAAAAAGAAGGAAGGGAGCAAGTAGAGACGGAAGTGGTATAACGTCACTTCCGCCTTAATAGATATCTACGCCCATAATATAGTTTTATAAACGATTAAGCAAAACATATATTTGTAGCAGTCATAAATGATGTTTACTTCTTGATGCGTATCAGTGTCCCTCTAAGATGGTTTGTCCAAATGTTGGCTAATCAGCTCGCAGAGTGCATTGATATCCTTAGTTCCCTAAAGGACTACTTCATCTCCTTTAGAAATTGCAGACGATCAGCAGACGGTTCCCTGGCCCAAACCCAGACGGATCGTCTTATTTTCTTATCTGCATTCGTCACCGACATCCTGTAATGCTATCTTCACCGAAGATATATTCATCAACAAAGCGGCAGCAGATTTTGTACTTCTTCCTATTTCAATGAACCTTTCGTTTTTGTTTTTATATACGTAGCATTGTTTTTCTATCGTGAAACGTTTTCGTTTTTCTCTATATTAATAGAATATAGATATTGATATGAGCATTTCTATATTTATTTCTATATATTAGCATATACAGGTTCGCTGGTAAATAGATGAACAGGTAGATCAGTGATTGAAAGATAGATTCAAGTATATTCGAATATTAACATATTGCAATAGAGTGAAAGAAATAAAGTTAGATCGATTGATCGATAATTTAAATCCAATTTGGTGAATTCTTCACAGAGACGGATTTTACTTTTGGTGTCTATTTTTGACAAAGGGAAGATTTTCCCGAAATATTAAATGATATTTAATCATCATCCGGACAACACACACAGCCGACATCACACTTGCTGTTATGTAAGATTTTAAAGAAAAATAAATTGACAAGGTCCAAAAAAAAGTCGCCAACCTAATAGGTTCCTCACTGTCAACCAAGCTCCAGTCCCTGTCCCATCGCCGCAATGTAGCATCCTTGTGCTTGTTTTACAAATACTTTAATGGATTATGCTCCGATGAATTGGCTACTCTGGTGCCCCCTCGACGTAAATTCACTAGACTAACTCGACAATCAATTAAATCTCATCCATTCACTGTGGAGGTCCCCAGATGCCGGAGAGCCTTTTTTTTCAAATAGCTTCTTTCCTCGTGCCGCTGGCCTCTGGAAATCCCTCCCTGCCCCTTGTTTCCCCGACAGTACTGACATGCAGAGGTTTAACACTAATGTAAACAGACATCTCGCTGCGCACATCCCAATTAAGTTTAACCCCCCCCCCAACCTTCTCCCTTTTTCTTTTTTCTCAGTAACCCCTTACGTCTACAGCGGCGGCCGGCCTTGTTTGGGGTGAACTATGTTTTTTAAAAAAAAAATTTAAATAGTAAGTCCCCACCTTTGATTTATTATTTTTGTTCTTTCTAGCTTATATTCAATCCGGAAATCTGCATTGGCCTCAGTTTTCTTACCATATTTACTACTAATATATTTAAATGTTAACAACTATTCTCTCTGCATCCTTGCCACGCGACTATAAACGTTATTCCGGCATACAACTAAACAAACGACAGTTTCATATCTAGTTTTATCGTATCAATTTGGTTGCCAGGCACGACAAATTTATCAGTCGAATATGAGTTCGCTGTGGTTGGAGAGAGAATATGTTTTCAAATAAAACAGGTGTGAAAGTCGACGGGAAAAGAAGATAAAACGGAGATTAAGTAAAAAGATAGGGTTGGGGTTAGGGTTAGATAGAGTTAAAAAGATAGGTCTGTATGAAAGAAAGATGGCCAATCAGATTTAAATAGTATATTTATTGCGAGAACTGGCAATGAATATTGAAAAGTAACTACTTGTTAATGAAGAAAAATTCAAATAATGGTATTTTTCTCTGGATTGTTCTTATTTTCTATTTAGACTTTTCTTCTTTATTCACGGACCAATCAGAACAAATTAATGTTCACTCTTTTCATTTATTAAAAGAAATAAAGCTAACAAACACATTTTTTTGTATAAGTTGGATTATTTTGACTACCGTTCCCATCTTGAGCGTTATTCTCACAACGTTTCGCCCGCTGTAACCTCCGGCCTTATTCATGTGTATATTTTCGAACTCGGGAATATTTCAATCGAACTCAGGAATCTAGACGGATTTCACGGGAATAGCATGCTCTCGTTCCGTCAGCCATGACCGGGAGAAGTCTTCAGTAATCCAAATTATACAACTTATCAATCCTCATCTCCAAAATTCAGAAACAAATTATTTTTAATGAAGAAAAATTGAAATAAAAAGTTTTTATTCATAGTATTTTTCGGATTGTTATTTTCTATTTAAAATTTCCTTAATTATTTACGGACATGTGTGGTCCCTAACCTAACCCTAACCCTAACAGTACTATCTGAATAATGTGTCGTGTTACCCCGCCTCTCTCCGTGAATTGTCGCCGCCATCTTTACTGTGTCACCTCGTGGCCACAACTCAGCGATATCGTAAATTTACAGCACAACAAAAATTAGCAGTTAAGATCTTTATTAAACCTTTTGCTGGGATTTTTTTCAGACGCAGACCGAAGTCAAAACCTCAATTTTTTTTATTTGTATCTAAGTTCCTCCAGACTTCCACAAGCATATTCGATACACGTCTGTATCAGATGCTGTTCGCTGGGGGGGGGGGGTTAGATGACCGTTAGCACTCAACACTCGTCATGGTGTCCTCACAAGTTCTTTTTATTTTGTGGATTGCACAGACGAGGGGCAATCTTTTAATTGTTTTTTCTTTGTTTGTTTTTCTGTGTGCGGAAAGTAGATTGCAAATCGAGTACGAAGGCCGATATATATATATATATATATATATATATATATATATATACAGGGTGTCTCAAAAAAATGTACTCACTCGTAGAATGACGAGAAAACTTTTATTTATGAACATAGAGTGAAATGAAATAGCATCGAATACATGAGACAGATGTAATTGAAGAATCATGTTCGCAAATGTTCAAACTGATGACCATTATTGTTCAAACAAAGCATTTCTCTCTATGTTCATAAATAAAGGTTTTCTCGTCATTCTAAGAGTGAGTACATTTTTTTGAGACACCCTGTATATTTAATTATTTATTATTCTTTGCTCTTTTAGGGGGGTGCCACCTGGACTTAAGGTTAGGGTTAGACTCAGCTTAGGGTAGGGTTCCGGTGTTTTTCAGTTTTTGTGTGTGGGAGACGGACAACTTAAATAGCGGACAATTAGAAGAGGAAGATAAAAAAGAAGAGAAATATGAAAAAGAAGAGAAAGATTAAAAAGAAGAGGAAGATTTAAAAGAAGAGGAAGATGAAGAAGAAGAGGAATATGAAGAAGAAGAAGAAGAAGAAGAAGAAGAGGAAGTAACGAAGTTTTATATTATGTGCAAAGACATAATGACAAAGTTAACCCTAAGAATCAACTCAGACACGTGTATACACTTCAATCACTTTATTCAAACTGCTTGTTAGTAGGTGGGAATAAAGGGACCTTTGCTACTATGAGCTGTTTAGTTTAGGAATAAAGGGACCTTTGCTGTTTAGTATAGTGGTAGGGGGTGGTAGTAAAAGAAACCCTTACCTAACATGAATGATCACTTTTGATGGATTATAAATGAATTAATATAATATTTGATCTTTGAAAATTATATATTTTTATCAACTGGGGGGGGGGGATATTTGCAGCCCTATAGAAGGTAAACCATACTTTTCTCAAGGAAAGAAACAATTGTGTTGGCTCAGTATATGCAGAGTTATGGCCCTCGAATCAATTTCAAGTTATCGCCCCTGATCAATACGGGCCACAGTGAGAAATGAATCTGAAGTTTTGAAGTACAAAAAAGAGGCGCACGTGCGTGTTGCGATATTGGAAATTTACGGACGCCCCCTTTTCATGCCTTGAGTTTTTGCTTGTCAGAAGTGTTTGTCCTAGCTCTTCGTTTAGATTACTAGTACACACATCACTTGGCTCTCCATCACCTAGATAAAACATTGGCTTTTGGGACCTCCGAACTATTAGCCATTGTAACGGGAACAGGTCAAAACGTCACCAAGTCAAAACGTCACCAAATTTTTTGGCCCCCGTTCCGGCGTCGGACGGGGCTCTCGACGGCTAGCAGCACCACTTCTGGGGGTGTTTCCACTCGTCACCAAACTTATGAAATATTATAATAAGAATATTGTTTGCAATGTGGGTCGAATATGATAACGGTGATTTAAGTATTAACCGTTTGCTTCAAAAAGCATCTCGGATCTACATGCCGGCTATTTAAAAATATATTTTGTATATTTTATTATTAATAAAAGCTTCATATTTTTGAAAACCTTTTCATTATTACAAAAGTAGAACACTGGTACAAGTAACAAATTATTTGACGATAAATATCACTTAAAGAATTTGGTGACGTTTTCACTTGGTGACGTTTTCACTTGTAACCATTTCAACATAGCACCTTCTTTGTATAAGTAAGTGATATATCATATCTCGCATGTTTACCCGGCAATTCACGTCTATTCTCGATTGCGTTAGAGATGGTTAATGTAGAAGTTTTCTCAAGGTAATTATTCCTGTTAAATGTTACTTCTTGTTCTATCATATCTGTCCTACGTTTGTTTTGGCAAACATGTTTGAGAAAAACATGTTCATTCATGTAAATGCAGTCGTGTCCTTATCATTAACGTTTTCTCTATCTCCAATTATGTCAGTTCATTATGTTTACGTAAGAAAATATTATCCAAGATGGCATCGCTGGTGATGAAGAAGATCTTTACCGTGTGCGTCACCATGAAAATATATGATGGAATATCCAAAATTCTAATTTTATAATGAAGCGTATCGTAAATTTGGTTGATCTCATTTACGGGTTACTGATATAATACAGAAACGTATCTGTAATTTGATTGGACCCGCCATTTCTTTTTCTCTGCACCCTTTTTCTCACATACGTGATGCTGCCAGTTTCAGTCTCTCCAAGAAGTACTATTATCACATGCGTTTCTCAGAATTGTCTGATTTATTTCTCGCTTCCTTTGCTGCAGCTCGTTGGTGTAGTGGTCTTCATCAATTCGCTCTTCAGCTACCCCTTCCTATTCCAGTAGCTTATTTCCTAGAACTGCAGTCTAGTGGAACTCTCTTCCTGCTGACTGTTTCCCTCCTACTCATAGTCATGATCTTTCAAAGACCAAGCTTTATAGACATCTTCTACCTTTGCGTTAATTCATATTTCGTTCTTTTGCTGCTTCTTATGTTAAGTGGCTTGATGCCTTGTCTCAAGCGACTTCCATGATAATAAATTTAATAACGTAAACAAATATCGATCACAAATTTTGTAAATTTTGTGAACAATGTAATTTATTGATTTTTTTTTATACATTCGGTTGAGATATTCAATGTTCAATTGTTTCATCAGGAACATGTATGATCGAATTATTATCATTATTTGTACTCACTAGGAGTTCTCACACAGGTCATCATCAGAGATTACTCACTGATAATAACCGGTGGTGTTCCCTGGAGTCTGAGTGACAGCAAGTCTTCTCAGATTTCCAGTACTCTCAACTTATTTGCGATAACCACCGTAAGTAGCCTTGCGGTATTGCAACAGCCGCTTACCATTGATTACTCGCTGGTAAGGACCATTGATCTTCTTTGGGGATTTGATGTGGCAATTATCCTCCCCAAGGTCCTAGCACTCTCCACACTCTTCCAGTGGAGGTCTGGTTTGTGCTGTCCATCCTCGGTCTTCTCATCCTCTTTGAACCTCTACAAATATTTTTTTGTGGTGTCAGCCTAGGCCGGCGCAATTGTTTTTTTGTTGAGGGGGGGGGACAGCTATGATGTTTCTTGCAATTTCTGATCATCATCATCACCACCACCATTATCATCATCATCATCATCATCATCATCACCACCACCATTATCATCATCATCATCATCATCACCACCACCACCACCACCACCACCACCATCATCATCACCACCACCACCACCACCACCATCATCATCATCACCACAACCACCACCACCACCATCATCATCACCACCACCACCATCATCATCATCACCACCATCATCATCACCACCACCATCATCATCACCACCACCACCATCATCATCATCACCACCATCATCATCAGCACCACCACCATCATCATCATCGTTAAGTGTCACACACCAAATGTGGGTGTGGCTGGGTTTTTTATCGTTTGACTCTATTTTATAAAACGCCATGTCAATTGTTTCCTTGCGTTTCTTTTCGTGATGCTCTTATTTATTGGATCTTTTTGCGGTCGTTTATGACAAGATAATATCTTCGATGCAGGTTTATCTCTGGCGTGTCAATCGCTTTCATAGTGTTTACATCTAAAATGAAATAGATAACAGATTCATTTAACATTTCTTGTATCAAAGAATTATCGATTTGTGTGGATAGCGTTAGTGACTTAATTAAATGCGTACGGCCTGGAGATATATTGCTTTTGGAAAATGAACTAAGGTAGATTTGAATATTACCACAACAATTTTCCAATGGGAATCTTTAGTATTCTGGGAGAGGGGGGGGACACAGATTGTCACATGATCGTTAGTACTTATTTAACAGAAATAGCCTGTGTCGTTTGGTGGTGGTGGTGGTGCCTATGGTGGTGGTGGTGGTGGTGGTGCTTATGGTAGTGGGGTGGTGGTGGAGCTTATGGTGGTGGTGGTGGTGCTTATAGTGGTGGGGGTGGGGTGGGGGTGGTGCTTATGGTGGTGGTGGTGTTTATGGTGGTGGTGATGCTTATAGTGATGGGAGTGGTGGTGCTGCTTATGGTGGTGGGGGGTGGTGATGCTTATGGTGGTGGCGGTGGTGGTGCTTATGGTGGTGGGGGTGGTGGTGCTTATGGTGGTGGGGGTGGTGCTTATGGTGGTGGTGGTGCTTATGGTGGTGGTGGTGCTTATGGTGGTGGTGGTGCTTATGGTGGTGGCGGTGGGGGTGGTGGTGGTGGTGGTGGTGCTTATGGTGGTGGGGGTGGTGGTGGTGATTATGGTGGTGGGGGTGGTGCTTATGGTGGTGGTGGTGCTTATGGTGGTGGTGGGTGGTGGGGGTGCTTATGGTGGTGGGGGGTGGTGGTGGTGCTTATGGTGGTGGTGGTGGGGGGGTGCTTATGGCGGTGGGGGTGCTTATGGTGATGGTGGTGGTGGTGGTGGTGCTTATGGTGGTGGTATGAGGGGGAACCAATGAGTATGTACCAAAATTGAATATAAGATAAAAAGGTTACACAAAAAATATATCTAAATAAAAATGTTCCTTTCGAAATTCTCTTGCGTTTAAATCAGAGTTTTGAAATTATTTTACCAATAATAACATTACGCAAGATATATATGTATTATTTTTGATTATTCGGATTACTGTTCTCATCTTGAGTGTTATTCTCACAACGTTTTAGCAGATGTAACCTCCAATCTTCTTCAGGTGTATTTTGTTGAACCCGGGAAGCTTTATGTCGAACTCGGGAATTTGTACGAAATTTCGAACGAAACCCTTTACTTAATCCATGGGGGTAGTTTGCTCTCGTTCCGTCAGCCATGACCGGGTAGAAGTCTTAAATAATTCGTAACTGTATTGTTAGTATCGCCCGCACTGAGCAATTGCAATAGTGGTTTCTGTGCGAAATGGCGGCAACGGCACATTCCATGAATGTGTACCAAGGCTGGCTGTTTCGTTTATGTTTGAATTCTTTGGAGCCTATGAAGCTCTCAATAGTAACCATTATCTAATCTGTAATATCGGATGCGATACAGGGCATATTCTTTTCAACAATAGAATGCAGAGGAATATCTGATATGAAAAATCTGAGACTATCCCAGTTAACCATCGAAACACTCTGCGATGGAAAAGGATATCAGAGGTTTTATTCCAGTTTTTGTTGATCTTAATTGAGGCAACGTAGTGATCAAAAGATCCTAGCGGAGACAGAAGAGTATTGATTTACTCCTCTCCAGGAGTTAGGCACAAGGCCAGTTTTTATCTTACTCCCACAAGTAAGATGTGACCCAAGGTCGGGTCGGGAAAGTGGGGTTTAAAAATTGCCTGGGCAGCCCCGTCGGCATTCCCCGGTAGGGGCGCCTCAGGCAGTAAGCAATAAACTTACTCCTCGCCAAAGAGGGGAGGCGAAGCCTGGGAGGGTGGACCTCCTAGAACTGCACAGGACAGACCCATAGACCGGCGTAAATCAAGACCCGAAGGTCAAGATAATACCAGTTTATGGGGTGCAGTATTCATCGGAACAGATACTACACTTTGATCTTAGCCAAAAGGCGGAGACAGAAGAGTAGATGAGCACTGGTTAGGACAAGTTGTTAGGACAAGATTCAGAAGACTTGCAAAATGCTCATCTACATCCGGTACTTTAGTAAGTTCGTTAACAATCATTTAGTAAGTTAACAGTCATTTAGTAAGTTCAAAATGCTCATCTACATCCGGTACTTTAGTAAGTTCGTTAACAATCATTTAGTAAGTTAACAGTCATTTAGTAAGTTCAAAATGCTCATCTACATCCGGTACTTTAGTAAGTTCGTTAACAATCATTTAGTAAGTTAACAGTCATTTAGTAAGTTCAAAATGCTCATCTACATCCGGTACTTTAGTAAGTTCGTTCACAATCTCGGTTAGATCATAAGCCAGGGGAAAATCGTGACGGAACCTCCCTTGATCATCGGTATTGTTTGAGTGGATTATCCATTCAACACTGTGAACATTAAAGTGACCACAGTTATGAAAACTGACATGAGGGTAAGCAAATAAATATGGCCAATTTTCTCAGAGATACTAACTCCGTCGTTGTGGGACGATGGAAGGCAAAGATGAATGCGGTGCTGTGAGTAAGTGCTACATGAAAACACATAACGCAACTTAGGGTATTTTCGGAGATCTCATACCACACGGAAACCCGTTCATAATGTAGGCACAAATCACATGTCCCTGGCGACTGTGGGGGTCGGGTTTCGATGTCATGTTCGAATAGTCTGTAATCATTTAATAATTGTTATAAGTTTACGGTCTGATGTCAATTTCACACAGAAAGAATAAGTCGTGTTTGGTCTGATGTAAAAGTTGGAACGTAGATCCCCTATGATGTTGAAAAGGGAAACCTGAAAATAGCGATTCACGTTAGAGGTTGAGAAGTTGATTTGAGCTTATAGTTTTGTTTAAAGACTTTTCATGTTGGGATTCGTAACATTTGTGAAAAATATCAGTAGATGGGTTGAGAAGCAAAACACAAAAGGAATGAGTAAGCAAATTATCTTTGTATACCATTAAAGAAAGAAAAGCCGTAGCAGTTCCCTCCAATATGACAGCGAGAGGCACCACCGGAAACTACTGAATGATCCAGACTCATTTACCAAATGGTAATACATACAGCGACATCGTATTTTTTACCTACTGATAGGACAGCCTCTTTGGAAGTTACTCCAAGGTTCGGGTCTGGACTATCAGGTTAATAACGTCGGCCTAGATAAATGTTGACTTTTTATTTTATCAGGTCTATAATGCTTAAGTTTGAAATAGCATTTTCGTTGATCTGTCAGGCTTAAGTTTGAAATAGTATTTTCGTTGGTCTGTCACACTTAAGTTTAAAATAGCATTTTCGTTGTTCTGCCATGCTTAAGTTTAAAATAGCATTTTCGTTGTTCTGCCATGCTTACGTTTCAAATAGCATTTTCTTTGGTCATCCATGCTTAAGTTTGACATAGCATTCTCTTTGGTCTGTCATGCTTACGTTTGCAATATCATTTTCTTAGTCTGTCATACTTAAGTTTGAAATAGCATTTTCTTGGTCTGTCATGCTTACGTTTGAAATAGCATTTTCTCTGGTCTGTCATGCTTAAGTTTAAAATTGCATTTTCGTTGTTCTGCCATGCTTAAGTTTAAAATAGCATTTTCGTTGTTCTGCCATGCTTACGTTTGAAATAGCATTTTCTTTGGTCATCTATGCTTAAGTTTGACATAGCATTCTCTTTGATCTGTCATGCTTACGTTTGAAATAGCATTTTCGTTAGTCTGTCATGCTTACGTTTGCAATAGCATTTTCTTAGTCTGTCATACTTAAGTTTGAAATAGCATTTTCTTTGGTCTGTCATGCTTACGTTTGAAATAGCATTTTCTTTGGTCTCTCATGCTTACGTTTGAAATAGCATTTTTGTTAGTCTGTCATGCTTAAGTTTGAAATAGCATTTTCTTTGGTCTGCCATGCTTACGTTTGAAATAGCATTTTCGTTAGTCTGTCATGCTTAAGTTTTAAATAGCATTTTCTTTGGTCTGTCATGCTTACGTTTGAAATAGCATTTTCGTTAGTCTGTAATGCTTACGTTTTAAATAGCATTTTCTTTGGTCTGTCATGCTTACGTTTGAAATAGCATTTTCTTTGGTCTGTCATGCTTACGTTTGAAATAGCATTTTCGTTAGTCTGTCATGCTTACGTTTGAAATAGCATTTTCTTTGGTCTGTCATGCTTAAGTAAGAAGTAATTCGTTTAGATGCGTCTACGCAACTCTTTTAAGCGTCTGCGATCCGTCAAATAAATAATTGACAGAAGAACATTGTCACGCCGAATATTGACAATGTCATTTTTTTGTTCTGAGAAGGCAAACAGGCGTTCAGTTGAGTGGTTTGTTGTATATATTCATTCGCATGTATCTTCTAAGTGTGTCTATGCTTCCATCAAGTTGACCACAAAGCTATAACTATTTAAAACATGCCTGATGTCCTATAACGTTATTTAGTTTAAGCTATCACAACCCGACACATCAAATCTATATAACATGATTTCAACTAATCACGCACCGGTATAAACCCAGAATCGAACACATATATCTCTGAAAAGCGTAGCAGTGACAAAAAAGAACCATTGCCCTCGTGAAGAGTTTGGTAGAATTAGTTTTATCTGAAAATTCGTAAGGTTCTACGAGACACTTTGAAAATTTGCACGATTTTATAACTATTGTTTATCTCAATTCTTCTATTTCATTTTTCCCTTCTTCCCTTCTTCCCTTCTTCTTTCTCTTCTTCTTTCTCTTTTTGTTCTCTCTCTCTTTTATTCTTTCTTTCTTTCTGTTTTTTTATTTCTCTTTCTGTCTCTCTCTTTCTTTCTCTCTTTTTTCTTTTTCTTGATTTCCCTCGGTCTCTCTTTCTATCTCTCTCTCTTTCTTTCTCTCCCTCACCTAAATAGCACTTGTCAACATTAAAAGCTGTCGGAAAGCACCGTATGCCGGATAATAGATAGCAGATTTGAATGCAGTTACGTTGGACAGAACGCAGTGATCTAATTAAGCGATCTGTAAAGGACTCACATTTTTAGTTTTGAGCTGACGCCTGCCAAGCACATAATAGAAATGGTCCAGGAAAAACATGAATTTAAATAAGAAACAAAAATCACAACACGAATCATAGACAATAATTTGCACAACACGGACATATTTTTGAGATAGTCATTAATCTATTAGACCTGGTCATTAAAGGGGTCCTGTAGGTCTGGGGAGATTGCATAACTTCTCGACCGCTGATAATATGACAATAAAATTTCGCACAGCCATAGATCAGCATGGACGAACAATTTTTCATGATTTTCATATTGCTGGCGTCAATATTTTCATCTGAACATTTTAATACCGACGCACATGTTGCGGCCCCTTCTCCAACGCGAGCACCGCCATGTTGAATACGTTGGATTATCGTAGATAACACGAGGTCAAAATTAAAAGGGAAGACAATGATAATGAAATGGTAACAATAAAGCAATAATTGATGGACGATTCCCTACGGGGATGAAACGCGGAAGCCTCTGTATAGCTTAATTGCCATAAATATATTTTCATAACTTACTACTTACTATACATATATATATATATATATATATATAAAATTTTGCTTTAAAAAAACGAATCGATGCAAAGATTTATTTCCTTTTTTATACAATAAATTAAATATTTCGATCAACACAGATCTTTTTCATATCATGACATATTCATTTCCATACGTTCCAAGAATTCAACATAAACAAGTTTCGTGTACGATCGTGTCTGATACAATATGGATATTCATTCATATCAAAGCTCTTCATCGAATAGACGCAAAGTTCGAAGTTAAAACATCGTATCAAGACTAGACTTTAGAGAACTCTCAACCATACAGCAATTCGAGAGCATGGGGGAGGGTTGATATATATATATATATATATATATATATATATATATATATATATGTGTGTGTGTGTGTGTGTATTATATTATATTTATTTCTCACATATGTGTGTTTGTAAAATCGATACAATAAAACATGATACATAAAGGGATTAAAAACAACATACTTAGTAAATAACAGTAATTTTAACATTATCAAAATAAACATGAATTGCCAGGGTAAATAATTTATCGGGAGATGCATGTTTGATGTAAAGTTAATACGACGGAGTTTTTTGGAAGGATCTGCGACAAGAAGAAAAAGGCCATGAATTAATATCTATCTGTGAACGATAGGACGCCTGATTGTAAACGCGCAAGTCATGTAGAAATATAGAATTATGCTGGACACGTCTGACTAGCATCAAACCCAACTCCAGAATCTGGAAAATATTCGTTTTAGATCTAGTATATACGTGATGCGAGTCTTATTTGTACTTCCGAATTTAAGAGTACATTCTCTTCTTGCTTAGTAATGTTTCCGGTGGAATGACTTGAATATACCTCAACGATAATGACTTATGAATATTATAAGCCGGAAACAGCATTCTTTGTTCTCATGTGTCTAAACATTTATGTTTATAATGTTCAAACATTTTACCAAACCGCGAAAGCTATAGTCATAAAAGTTTACAGGCATCAAGATAATGATTTGCCACTACAAATAATACTTCAAGAAATATCGGCTGCAGTCAGAATTTTTATGATAACGTTATCGATTTAAACAAAAATTAGCTTCGATTTATTTTCCTAAACTTGGAAGAATTTGCGCATGGCATTATAATAAAACCAACAAGGAATTTTATACAACAAAGAAAATATTTCGGATGAAACTTTTATGGGTATACAATCGAAAATTGCATGCCAATTAAACCCGGTTCTTTTGTTGCAATACTTTAACAATGTGTAAAGATCGTCTAAGAATATCGGTCGATGCGTTTATGAAGCTAAAAACTTTTGGCTTCCTTTCCAAAGTGCAAAGAATTCAAAAGATAATTGGAAGAAAAGGAAAGCTTCGCCGGGGGACACGGAAAATGTGTACGGAAGGTGATTATCTTATATCAGACAATGAAGGGGGAAATGACCTTCTTTAATACACTAATAAGGATCTATTTGAAAACGGTGAAAGAAATCAAACAGCAGCGTTTGTAAGGTCAAAGAAAGGCACTAAGAGACGAATAACCCGATTCACTCTACGCGTGTACTGATGTTAATGTGACTTCAAACGTAACTGCGACAGACCGACGTGCATGGCGTCTTAGATAAGATACATTTATGCAATACGTGCGTTTAGTGATCAAAATGATTTTCGAAATTTTAGGCTGACAGACCGACAGAACGGCTTAAATAAAATCCGCCCATTTTTTTAGGTGATTTTTATGATTGAAATTAGAAAAACCAGACCCCTAAGCGTGAATACATTCGCTACGCCATAATGCACTGTTTGGTTGTACACGGCAAAACAGATCTTTGTAGATGACTATATCTCTTTCTTTCTCTCTGTCTCTCTTTCTCTCTCATATATATATATATATATATATATATATATATATATATATATATATATATATATATATAGAGAGAGAGAGAGAGAGAGAGAGAGAGAGAGATAGATAGATAGATAGATAGATAGATAGAAGGATGAAAAGGAATTAGAAAAGCGACGGAGGCAAATCTTTTTTCAATTCAGTTGCTCAATGCAAGGTATATTCCGCAAAAAGCAATTAATTTAATTAATTCTTTCCTGAAGCCAGGCTTTTCAAAGATCAACATCTTATCATCACAATCTTTGTTTTACTTTTTCAGATTTTAAATCTTGGCTCTTCGCCAACTTACCTATCCCAGCAATTTCCTCTGATGATAAGATTTTGATCAAGAAGAAGAAAAAGAAACTTAAAATGTAAAACGTATGCAATATGTATTGCCTATACATATCTTGGGACGGGTATTCTACTAGCATTCTGTAATCTGGTAATGAATTTAAAGCAACTTCTTCACTCTTCACTCTCTGCTGTCACCAACTGATCTTTTCCCAATACAACTAAAGCTAATGTTTTCAGAAGTTCCTTCTTAAAGCAGTTGCTCTCCTCACATGAAAATGAATACCACCTGTAAAAAGTCTACCATTAACACAAGTTTCTTTTTCTTCCAAAATTCGAGTGCCCCCCCCCCATGCAGTGTCTGCATTTACGTCAGTCGGTCGCTCTCCGTTACATACTTGCAACTTCATCTGGTAATGGAATTATGGCAGTACCAGCCGGTCTGTTATAAAGGAAGAATTCACTGCTTGACACGGTTAGGATTTGGACTTAATGTGCCTATTTATCTACGTCCCACAAAGTAGAATGTGACAAAAGGTCGGAAAGTGGGAATTGCGCACTCTAGAGGAAGAGTACTTGGCACTTATAAAAATTGCCTGGGCAGCCTCGTCGGCATACCCCGGTAGGGGCGCCTCAGGCGATTAGTAATAAACTAACCCCTTCTCAAAGGGTGAGAAGGAACTGCACAGGACAGTCCCATAGACCGGCGTAAATCAAGTCCCGAAGGCCAAGACAATACCAGTCTATGGGATGCAGTATCCATCGGAACTTATACTACACTTTGACCTAAGCCAAAAGGCCTTAATGTGACACCAAAGATTATGGCAGCCGTTCTAAAAACTCTGTTAATGAAAGAAAATAAGACGAAGGAGGACAATGATTCGTAGATTGATTATATAATGGTTGATGTGACAAAGGTATCGACAGAGGAAGTTGTCAAACATCTTAAGGGAGTTAGGTTGATAGCAAAGCCGCTGAGATCCCTGGACGGAGGAGCGGTACTGGGCCTAAAGCTGATGAAAGAAAAGACGAGTGAGCTGATGTTCAGAAAGAGGCAACGAGATCCCGGAGATGGCAGGAAAAATGAGCACACGGCAATTTTTCTCTATTTCCGGTCATTTTTTAAGGCGATATCCAGTTGCTACATGGTTGCGATTTGCGTGCAGTTATACGAAAAGAATAGCAAGTGGAGTAGACTGGGGAGAGCAGAGTTGATTGCAACACTGTTATGTTATACAGGAGATTCTAGCTGCTTTAAAAATGAGGGCCCTGTTACTGAAAAAATAGGAGTAGCGTAGTGCGATGCAAGCAGTATTGCAACAAGCGTGCTCGTGGAGATTAGTGGTTTTGTGACGGACGATGCAGCATGGCTGCCTCAAAAGAAGGACTATAATCACATTACCGAATAAGATGCTGTTCTGAAAAGTATGTATTTAGCTGTAAAATGGTGATTGAGGGAGATCAAAATAAGGACTGATTTAGTCACGGTGCTAAGTTGGGTGAACTCTACAGTGGAGGAGAGAGCAAGAATACGGGCACAGGGCACTAGAAACCTGATTGTAAAGCGGAGAGTTTATATCCGAATGCGGATTACGGCAGTGTTTGTGCCTTTGAAGAGCAACAAAGCAGATGTGCTAACACGAATAAACAAAAAATGGTTAGCTGAGAAAAAAGAGGTCCCGGTATGCTGTCTAGGAACCTGAGAACTAGAAGAGTTACATGGGAGTGGATAGAACTTAATATTTGGTGCGAAAAGTTGATCCACTGATGAAACTGGAGGAAGGTCAGATTGTGGTTAAGAATTGCGTTCTATGTTAATCAATCGATCCTGTCTCGAATATATATACGAATCCTGGTGAAATTGGGACTGCGAACAATTAGACAAGATTAGCTATTGATATAGCACACTATTGTGGGGCGCATACTTGTCAATGATTGATTATGGATCTGGGAGACTAGCAATATAGAGTGAGCTACACGCGGGGTCAGCAGCTGCGGTTGCAGAGGAATTGGAAACAATTGATGACTGGACTAGGTCCAGTACTGTAGCTGATAAAGGACAATGATGCTGGTTTTCACTCAGAACTTCTCTAGACGATGCTCGAAAAATAGAAGATGAGAAGATGTTACAGAGCAGCTCATAGGCCTGGAGGAACTCGAATAATGGAGCGACATCATCGGACAGTGAAAGCAATAGCCGATAGACGAGAGATATCACGTGAATGGGCGATATTCTAGCACAGCATGGCACCCAAGGTCGGACAGAGAGGGGAAACGGTGCTGCATATATCAATTTGTAATTATGAATTGAGGCACTCGAGAGATACATCCCCAGAAATCGCTGAGCCAGGGCCATCTAGAATGCAGATAAGAGAAGAGGTGAAACCACCAAAATGCACAATGTATGACGTAATACGGAATGGGAGTAATTACTTGAGTTGAATCCTCTAGGAAATTGAGCGTCGATGGGATGCTGCAACATATGTTAGATTTAAGGCGCGTGGTCCATGTAAACGATGGAGATGAAAGTGCCGAACATGATGGCAATGAAGGTGGTGCGGTGGTAATTCAAAGACCGCAGAGACAACGTAATGTACCGATTCGAGCACGGAACCATATCATGGGGAATGATCTCTGATAATCATGAGGGCGTGTGTTTAAAATATCCTATATCTTTATATAGCTACTATCCGCCCATGCATGGAGTATTGTTGTCACACATGGGTTGGTGCACCATCCACTAGTCTCGCCCTCTAAGACAAAGTCAAAAAAGACTCGTTAATCTAACAGGCCCCTTACTATTCACCAAACTCCAGCCCCTGTCCAATCGCCGCAATGTTGCATCCTAGTGCTTGTTTTACAAGTACTTCAATGGAATGTGCTCCGATGAACATGCTGCTCTGATGCCCCACCGACGTAAATGCACTCGACCAACGCGACAATCAGCTAAATCTCATCCATTCCCTCTGAAGGGGCACAGATGCAGAAAACCCTTATACTCCAATAGCTTCTTTTTCTCGAGCTGCCGCGATTTGGAACTCCCTCCCTGTTCCATGTTTCCCCGACTGAACCGACATGCAGAAATGTAAAACTAATGTGAAACAGGCATCTCGCTGCACAGCTCCTAATTTAGGATGACCCCCTAAACTTTTACCCTAATTCTCAGTAGCCCCTTACGTCTACAATGGCAACTTGCCTTGTTTGGGGTGAACAAGTTTTTTTAATTGATAAATAAAAAAATAAAGGAATATTAATTTTTTCTACTGTAACAATCAAGAAGTAAATGCAGGGTTACCAGGTTTCGATGTTTCGCATGTTGTGCACTCGTTTTTTTCTGTGAAAACAATTGTGTTTTCTTTAAGTAGTTGTTCTCTTCATATCTATAAATATGCAAATGAATGCTAACTATAAATATTCAAATGAATGCTATCTATAAATATGCAAATGAATGCTATCTATAAATATGCAAATGAATGCTATCTATAAATATTCAAATGAATGCTATCTATAAATATGCAAATGAATGCTATCTATAAATATGCAAATGAATGCTAACTATAAATATTCAAATGAATGCTATCTATAAATATGCAAATGAATGCTACCTATAAATAAATACTCTAACACTAACGCGACGCGCACACACATAATACTTCACTCTTTCACACAGTCGTCTGCTGATTCCAAAAATAACATATAAACACGTCTTTTTAATATTGTAACATTTATCACTGAACTTTCTATTATGAAAACAAATGAACATTAACTGTTATTAATAACTTTCAATCAAATGTAATTTTTGTAATTGAGTGGATATTTTTTTATCACGACTTTTCTGACCTGTGAATAATTCACAGCTCTTTAAATTATTGGCTCAGGCTTACAAATTATCTCAACTAAAAAAAAAACCTTGTTCTGCAAGGGTTCTAAAAATATAAATAAATTGTTTTCTTATTTCTGTAAACTTCCATTTTTACCAATATATAAAATATATCTTTTGTGAACTTATGCTTTTGTACTCATTATGTAACATTTCTCTCGCTCTTCCACACTTGAGTATTGCCTAAAACTGTTTACCTTAAAAAACGTTTCTCTAAAGCCGGCTCTACGAAAACGCTTTGCCAAAAAGTAGAATTGAATAAGTTTAGTTTTGAGAATATTTTACCTTTATTTAATTTTGAAATAAGACACTTAAAATTATTCGAATTATCTCCCCTTGCGATTCACTCTAGAAATAAGGAAGGGAATTTTGTTTTTTTTTTAATTATGGCAACAAAATGACCACAAACAAAATTCCTTTCCTTATTTCTAGCGGAGTAAATCGAAAGAGGAGATAATTCGAATTATTTTTAGGGGGACTCATAACAAAACGATCATATTCGATTTTTTTCGTAACACAGATAGAGAAGCATGAGAATTTGTCAGAAGAAACATTTTAAACTATTTTTGTAATAAAATACATTAAGAAACGGTTGCAAAAGAAAAAACAAACAAAAATCAAAAAAAAATCAACTTAGCCTTATCTCTAGTTAAATATAAAATTGTCTTCAAGACTTAACGCATTGACGTCCATTTTACGAAAATTAAGAAAAGAATTAAGACACTTAAAATAATTCGAATTATCTCACCTTTCGATTCACTCCACTAGAAATTAAGATAAGAAATAAGACACTTAAAATAATTCGAATTATCTCCCCTTTCGATTCACTCCACTAGAAATTAAGATAAGAAATAAGACACTTAAAATAATTCGAATTATTTCCCCTTTCGATTCACTCCACTAGAAATTAAGATAAGAAATAAGACACTTAAAATAATTCGAATTATCTCCCCTTTCGATTCACTCCACTAGAAATTAAGATAAGAAATAAGACACTTAAAATAATTCGAATTATCTCCCCTTGCGATTCACTCCACTAGAAATTAGGAAGGGAATTTTGTTTGTCGCCATAATGCACAAGCACCTCCTGTTTTCCTCTCTATGTAAACTTATATTAAAAACATACATAAAAAATCTTTTGTGAACTTATGATTTTGTACTCATTATTTTGTTTGTGTTTACCCTGTAACATTTCTCTCGCTTTCACACTTGAGTATATCCCCTAAAACTGTTTCCCCAAAAATGCTTCCCTAAAACAGGCTCTCTCAAAAGATATACTTCTAAAAGTAGAACCCTAAAAGGAGTATTCTAAAACTGGTGAACATCCAACGAGATTTGAACACGCAAAACGCAACGTTCTGATACAGATTTCAACGAAAGGCACCACAAACAACGGAAGTAAATCTCTCATCACAAAGGGAGAAAAGTAAAATGCAATCTTCTGATATAAAATCCAATGAAAAACAGCAAAAAGCACAAAAAACTTAAGACCAAACCTTTCACTACAAAGAAAAAATAAAAACAATAAGGAAAAAAAAACCAACGGGAAATTAATCTCTCGCCATGAGTACAGAATACGAAATGAGCTGAAGATTGATGTTTCGACATTTATGAATCGCAAATATCACCGCATGTGATCATATTTTGAACACGTTTCGAGTTTTTTTGGCTTTTCGCATCAAGTATAACTATTTCAGTTTGAAATTTCTTCAAGGGAATACAAAAAGATCTCAAAGAAAAAAACACGATATTTGATTCTTTTGATCAGTTAAAAACAAAACTTTCTAATGAACAAAAAAATTTATTCACGAACAAAACCAGAACCGATTTCTAAAAAAGAAAAAATCCTTTTAAGCGCAACAAAAATTCTTATTGACGAAAAGAACCAAAAAATAATTCAACCAAAAAATCTTTTTTCACAAAGCAATTATTACAAGTATCCCATTTTCACAAAACAGAACACCCAAAAAATAATTCCATAAAAAGAGTGCTTTTAACCACAACAAAACATTTCTTCTAAACCACAAAACTTTTTACGTTAACTCACAAAAACACATTAAAACAAAAGCAAATGTTTTAACACTAAATATATATATATATATATATATATATATATATATATATAAATAAAATATTTGTTGTTGTTTATTATCTATGTACGTATACGTTTCGTCCCTTTTCAATCAGGACTCATCAGCATAGAGATATGACTATTCACTACCGGTCGTACGATTCGAAACCCTGGATTACAAGTATTTTTCAACTTACATCCAACGTCGTTAACCGCGCGCCCAATATTTGAATAGCCGATAAACAATGATAATTTAACACATATAAAAGCGGCTTGATGTCGAGGCATTCTACTTCTATTAACGAAGGAATGATGCATATAAAGCAAGTGACGTCATGCTGTGTTTGTACTACCATTTAGAGTGCTCTACTTATTTTACGAGGAGCGACAAATATAAAATATTTGTTGTTGTTTTATATATATATATATATGTGTATAAAAGAAAATATTTGTTCACAAAATAGAACAAAACTAACTGTTTTATGCGAAACGATCAAAACGATTTCGTTTTGTGGGCGAAGAATTATGGAACGGTGAAGTTTACCCTTCGGTGCACAAAATGAAAGTGGTCAAAATTGTTTTTAGCGCGCACGGCTCCACGCATACATCCGCATCAATTAATAAAAACAAATAAAAATATTTTGAGCCAATCTCTGAAATTATCGAGTTTGCTTCTTTGATCTACCTCAAGCGCATATAAAGACAGATTTTTTTATTCGATAAACAATGTTACGCCAAAATCCAAAACAAAGCTTACATCTATTTTACACCAGCTTCCTTCGCCCCTTGTCGGGCTAGGGAAAGCTATTTCTCAACTCACGCACGCACATAGTAATACGCATACGCACTCTGAGCTTGTTGACCAATGCCTTTAAAAAGATGAGTGGTCTCAGCAACAATAACAAGTGCAGGTTCTGTCACACAGAAGTAGAGAGTGTGAGTCACCTGACATCCAGTTGTAAGGTTCTCCTGGGGGATGGCTATTATACAATGCGACACAACGGAGTGTGTAAATATCTTCACTGGACTATTTGTAAAAAGTTGAATATCCAGTGTAGCAGCAAGTCCTGGGAGCATATACAAGAAAGAACAGTTGAAATAATTTATACACCATCCACTATGACTATGCAATCCCTACAGCTACATATCTAGAAAACGGAGCTGTTAAACCTGACATCGTAATATGGGGAAAAAAGGGAGAAAGTAGCAACCCTAGTTGAAGTAAGTGTCCCTAATGATGCAGGATTAAACAGAGATGAAAGGGAAAAGATTACGAAATACCAAGGTATAATGTACGACATTAAAAGAAACTGGAATCTTAGGAAGATCTCCATCATACCAGTAATTATAGGAGCAACAGGACTCATGAAAAAGAATTTAAAAAGCTATCTGGCGAGTATACCGGTGAACCAAGTGTAAAAGATGCAAACAATTGCACTTAAAGGGACGGTTAGAATCTTAAAAAGAGTGTCTGAAATAGCCGGTGAACGTCTGGTATCCGGTAGGATGCCTCATCCCCAGCAAAAATAGAAAGATAAGAAAATTAAAAAAAAACACAATGCCTTTACTCTTTCACACAGTCGTCGGCTGACGAAATCAAACATATAAGCACATTCTTTTTTAATATCATATTATTTCTCTCTGAACTTACTGCTATGAAAACAAATGAATATAAACATTAATAACTTTTAATCAAAAGTATTTTTTTATAATTGAGTTGAAAATTATTCTATATCGGCGTGTCCATGTTTCATCCCCACAGAGAATCATCAGGTTAAGTGCACTGATTTCCGAACTCAGCCTGATGATTCCCTGTGAGGATAAACATGGACTCCTCTTTGTAGCTTAATTGCCATAGATATATTTTTATACTACTACTAAGCTCTACTTAGGTAGTGAGCACTGTTGAAGTAAATACTGAAAATCTAAACACAATATATCATATCATCTTTTAATATTATATGTGTATATACATGAAATAATAAATTAAATGTATATATATATATATATATATATATATATATATATATATATATATATATATAAACACTCACCTGACTATTGACGACAACGGAGAGATGGACAACAAAGGAGGACGAGGGAGAGAAGGAGGAACTAAAGGTATATATATGTATGTATGTATATATATATACATTATATATATATATATATATATATATATATATATATATATATATATATATATATATATATATATATATATATATATACATATTTATGTATTTTTTTTTATTTTTTGATGTGTTGATGTTTTTTATATTTATAATATAAAACTAAAAATTATACATTAATCACTTTAATAATAGTGTCATGGATTCGTCCAAACACTTTAAAATGCAGCAACATTTTTGTAAATAACGGATAAATTTTATGAGACAGACGAATTTTTTTTTTTTTTGTGTCTTAAATAACTAATATAAGTTAGGAAAACATTTATATGGAACAAAACGTAGATTTAGTATAAGGAACGTTTATGTTTTTGTCTTTTAAGGGAAGTGGGGTCTGATCAACTCTGCTGGGAAGCCATGAAATTAAATACTGTCTTGTTTTTAAATTCTCGAAACAGTTTTTCATGATAAACAACTGATGATCCCTTAAAATAGTGTTAGAAATAAACTAATATAATAACTGTAAAAAAAATTGACTTACATGAGTGATTTTCCACTGGAAGACTTGGGACTATTAGTTTTTTTTTTAATATAGTTTTAATGGTTGAGAAACTTCCGAGACTATATATATATATATATATATATATATATATATATATACAAACACTCACCTGACTATCGACGACAAATAACGAATAAACAGACTGGCTTTATTATATATATTAGATATATAATTAAACATGTATCATTAAAAGTAAATCAACTGTGAATGACTTTTGCACAAACAGCTCAATGAAGCAATTTTATATATTAAAGGAATATTTTTGACGAAACTTTTATTGGTGTACATTCTCAAATTACTGATCGCTAAAGACCCAGTTCTTTAATAGTGATAGGTTATTTTAAGAATTGGAAAGCCGTTTAAGCACATGCAAAGATCGTTTAAGAATATCGTCCATCGCCATTATCAAGCGGAATATGTTTGGCTTCATTTCCAACGAGCAAATCCTTCCAGAGATAATTGGGAGAAAAGGGAAGATCCGACGAAGAATACGGAAAATGTCTTTGGAACATGATTATGCTACCATGTCGGACAGTTGGAAGAAAAATGACCCTCTTTACCACAAAGGTTAAGATCTACTTGAAGGCGTTAAAAGCAATAAAAACAACAAAGGTTGTAACGTCAAAGAAGGGCACGATGAAAACAAGAATCCATTAAATCTACGCAAATAACGACGATTGAAATGTTACTTCAAACATAAACGTTACAGACTGACATAAACGTTACAGACTGACAAAATTGCAGTTCATACTTAACCGTTACAGAAGTTTAGCGATGTTTAGCCTGGTCAGTACCAGATGGGTGACCATTTACGAAGACCAGGCGCTGCATGTGGAAAGAAAAGCGTCACTTACCTGCACCCCCCCCCCCAAAAAAAACCCTGCAAAAATTAGCGTCGTCAAAATTATCCTCCCTGACCGGAATATACATGCGACTCGGGGGCGCTTTTCAGTTTAATATTTCCTAGAAACTCTATTTTCGGGAAAATGTGGCTCCAGGTATCAGCTGACAGGTCAACAGACATACATAGCATCTTAAATAAAATGCACCCATGAAATACGTGCTTTTAAAATGCACCCATGAAATACGTGCTTTTAAAATGTACCCATGAAATACGTGCTTTTAAAATGCACCCATGAAATACGTGCTTTAAAATGCACCCATGAAATATGAGCTTTTAGCGATACAAATGCTTTTCCAAACTTAAGTGTGACAAACCAACAAAGTTTCTTCAATAAAATATGTGATTAAATGTTTTGAAATTTAAATTTAAAAAATATGTCCTGATTGGTCACCCGCTGAGTTCGTGGTAACTTCTTTGAATCAGTAAAAAGTGAGTTTGTAAAACCAGTGAAATGTAAAAAAAAATATAAAAGGACAAAATCTAAAATTACCCTTTTTTGTCGCTATATCTCTATCTCCTTGGGTCTCACATTAAATGTTAAAATCGTAAAACTGTGGTGATATCTCTTTTGTTTATATTGAACTATTCCAGTGTTTTTATTCTTTCCTTTCTTTATTAACTTCGAATATTAATAAACAGACAAAGAGAGAGAGAGAGAGAGAGAGAGAGAGAGAGAGAGAGAGAAAGCAAGCGGGGGTGGTGGAGACGTAAGCATAGGTAATAGACGATGCATCAAATAAGAAGAGGGTCACACAGGATACAATGAGAGAGGGTAAAAGTGATAGATAGAAAGTTAGTGAGAGATTGGTCACTTGATTAGTTAATTGCAAGTTGTTGTAAAAAATAACTCAATCCCCAAAACTGACGAATATTTTAGCATGTATTCTGTGTGTTAAAAATAGGAAATCGAATCTAGGAGAACAAGCATTTGTTTAATCAGCTTCAGTATAATTCAATTCGATTCAAATATTTATTTTTTTAATTTTTAAATATTAAAAAAAAAAGATTTTTTTTTTATATTTTTAAAATCTTCAGTATAATTCAATTCAATTCAAAGATTTTTTAAATCTTTAAAAAAAATTTTTTTTAAATATTTAAAAAACAATATTTTTTAAATATTTAAAAAAAAACTTTTTAAAATATTTTAAAAATCTTCAGTATAATTCAATTCAATTCAAATATTTTAAAAATCTTTAAAAAAAAAAAATTTTTTTAAAGATTAAAAAATAAAAAAAATATTTAAAATATCTTCAGTATAATTCGATTCAATTCCATTAAGTTGGAAAAAAATAAAACAAGCCTGTTTCAGTTGCCATGTAGGGCAAGGGTGATAGAAATTTACACAAAAGAGGATACAGTCGCCCAGCATCTGTCCAAATTCACCTTGAATTGCTGCGTTGTTGGCGCATTTATTACCTATCTTGGAAGCCTATTCGAAGGTCCAGTAATCCTGATTGAGAAAGCGGCCCTCCTCCGGTTAAATCGAAATCGGCAATGAACTAGTTTATTGTAATGTCCGCGTAGACCTCTTTCTGGTGAATAATAATAGATGCTATTTTAAACTTAAGTTTGGCAAATCAACGAAAACGTTATTGTTGTATTTTCACTTACCGATGCGTGCATGCACTCTTATATACAGGTTATTTTTGTCCGTGGATACAAAACCACTCAGACGCCGATGTTGATTTATAAAAATGTTTATTTAAAAAAAAAATTCGTACGCGTATATATATATATATATATATATATATATATATATATATATATAGCGAGAGAGAGAAAGACAGACATATAGATAGGTAGATAGATAGCTCGGCTCGTTAAACCTAGCCACACTGTGAGCGCTGCCACCCATTGGGGTCAGCGCGACCCATTGGGGACAGCGCCATAGAGAAATATTTCCTACTTGAAGTATCGAAAGACAAAGAAATAGAAAATCTCCGCCAGGAAGTCACGTGGTTTTGGGACTTCCGTCTGGGGTCATCTCTAACCCTTAAAAGTGTCATCCGAATTTTTCCATTCAAACATGGCCCGTGTTATGTAACAACATTTAAACCTAATAGTGACAGACCAATCGATAACAGATGCTTTTATAGAGACAATGAAATTTCAAAGTTAGGCGTGACCGACCGACAAAAACGCTATTTCAAACTTAAACGATGCAAACTTTATGGTTAAATAAGACACATCCAATCCAACTGTGCATCTAGTGGTGAAGATTCTATTTAACAATTGACAATTACAGACCAACCAATTTTATCTGTACGGTGGGTTTAACCAAATAATACTTCTGTTTCTATTATTTTTTGGTATCTTGTTCCTTATATGTTATTCCAACTATGCGTATTATTTATAGAGCTGTGTTATAGACGTTACCAACAAGCAAGTGAGTAAACCCCCACATTGCTTTGATTACGAAATTTAATTCCACCATAATGCCTAAGCGCATTCGTAAACCCGTCAGATATTGATCATTTACAAATAATATATTTAGTAAAATAATAGGAATACATATACTTTGCCGATTGTGAATTGAGAATTAATCTAATTAGATAAATACTATTTATACTGATACTGTTCCATTTGTTTAATAATATTAATACAATTGTCATTTTATTAAAATGAAAATTGTATTAATAAGTAAATTTAATATAGTCTAAAAAATATTATTTTAGGGGTGATCTATGAGTGGAGATCGTAGGGCTATTTCTAATTTCTCTATAAAAAGAATTTAATTTTTTTCTATCTTTTTTCTTTACGTTTTTCTTCCGCTTTCGTTTTCTTTTCTTCGATTCTTACTTTTACCTTTTTCTTTTTTCTTCCTTTTTTTAAAATTTTTAGTCATTTTTTTTGTTTCTGTTCTTTTTGGAGACTTTTCTCTTTTTTCTATTCTTTCTTTTTCTTTTTCTCTTCTTGTATATTCTTTTGTTATTTATTTTAGTTCGTTTAAGATATTTTTCTCTTTTCTTTTTTTTCTATTCTTTCTTTTTCTTTTTCTCTTCCTGTATATTCTTGTTATTTATTTTAGTTCTTTTCAGATATTTACTCTTTTCTTTCTTTTTTCTATCTTTTTCTTTTTTCTTCTTGTATATTCTTTTGTTATTTAGTTTAGTTCGTTTCAGATATTTTTCTCTTTTCTTTCTTTTCTCTATTCTTTCTTTTTCTTTTTTCTTCTTGTATATTCTTTTGTTATTTATTTTAGTTCTTTTCAGATATTTTTCTCTTTTCTCTCTTTTTTCTATCTTTCTTTTTCTTTTTTCTTCTTGTATATTTTTTTGTTATTTATTTTAGTTCTTTTCAGATATTTTTATATTTTCTCTCTTTTTTCTATTCTTTCTTTTTCTTTTTTCTTCTTGTATATTTTTTGTTATTTATTTTAGTTCTTTTCAGATATTTACTCTTTTCTTTCTTTTTTCTATCTTTCTTTTTCTTTTTATTTCTTGTATATTTTTTGTTATTTATTTTAGTTCTTTCAGATATTTTTATCTTTTCGCTCTTTTTTCTATTCTTTCTTTTTCTTTTTCTCTTGTATATTTTTTGTTATTTATTTTAGTTCTTTTCAGATATTTACTCTTTTCTTTCTTTTTTCTATCTTTCTTTTTCTTTTTTCTTCCTGTATATTTTTTGTTATTTATTTTAGTTCTTTCAGATATTTTTATCTTTTCTCTCTTTTTTCTATTCTTTCTTTTTCTTTTTCTCTTCTTGTATATTTTTTGTTATTTATTTTAGTTCTTTTCAGATATTTTTCACTTTTCTTTCTTTTTTCTATTCTTTCTTTTTCTTTTTCTTCTTGTATATTCTTTTGTTATTTATTTTAGTTTTTTTCAGATATTTTTCTCTTTTCTTTCTTTTTTCTATTCTTTCTTTTTCTTTTTCTTTTCTTGTATATTCTTTTGTTATTTATTTTAGTTCTTTTCAGATATTTTTCTCTTTTCTTTCTTTTTATTCTATTCTTTCTTTCTCTTTGTTTTTTCTTTGTATATTCTTTTGTTATTTATTTTAGTTCTTTTCAGATATTTTTCTTTTTTCTTTCTTTTTTTTTCTATACTTTCTTTCTCTTTGGTTTTTTCTTTGTATACCCTTATTTTTCTTTTCTTTGTTAACCTTTTCTTTAATTACCTGAAGCCACATGATGTAAAATCAATAGCAATTTTTTAAATAATTGAAGGTGCGCTTCTGTCAAACGACTTAAAATTAAATGTAGAATAAAAACGTATAAAATCACTTTAGAACATGCAATTTCGTTAACAACAGAAGTCGTAAAAATCAAAAAGGCGTAATTCCTTAAATTCAAACTGTTATAATTACACAGTGACTTTCAAAGTATGTCCATTAAAAAAATGGGAATATAATGGGCATACATTGCAGGTTTTCAAATGGTGTCCTTTCTAAATAAAAATGATCGAAATAATGTACGTTTAATATATAAGATTATCTTGTCAGATTTTTGAAGTTTTTAAAAGATAACAATTAATCTAATAAATCAATATTTGGTTCTGAGTAGCCAATTTTTCTATTTTTACTTGGACCAGTTTTCTTCCAATACAAATATATTTACCTTCAGTGTCTTTCAAAAAAAAATTTTTTTTTACTAATTATCTGTGCATATTCACAGTTATGTTCTATTTCTTTTTTATTATCTATTACAGCGTTTACAGAATCAATTACATTTCTTAAGATTCATTCATATCATATTAGTAGATAAACAGTTATCATTTATAACAACTATGTACATTGTTGTTTTACTGTGATTATGCAAGCAGCATTCATTTCAAATTGCAGAGCGATGGTAAGTACTATTGTAGTAGGTTCTCAATAGAAAATAATAACTATAAGATATGTTTACATGCAGATATTTTCTAGAAAGTATCGCCATTTTCCATTTTATCTTTTTCATTTCGAAGCAAGGAAAAGCTTACACGTGTTTCTAGTAGAATTAAAAATATACTTGAACAAATTCAGGTAGTAAATAAAATACTCCCGTCATGATAGAATTGTTGACAAACGAAAACCGTACACAAAGCGAAACTTATCTTATATGTCCATGAAAAAAACACTAAAAACAAAACAAAAACAATGGCGAACTGAAAATTTACAAATTTCAGAAAATATTTTAAATAAGTCAGATTCGAATGTTCAGAAAAAATCGTTTGCACAAACTAGATCAAAACAGCTAATTGGGTAGACTCTTATCTCTTATAAGATCCAATATAAGATACAAACCCGGTTCACATAGCCCCTTTCGGATCTGCAAGCTTTCCCTCTATCCTCACAGAAATATCAAATTACTACATGACACGGATAATTAAAGGTATATTTATCCCCATTACAGCGTAAACACCAAGACAGACTTAAGAACTCAACGAACTTACTCGGAGTCTTGCTTTGTAGCTAAGTGAATGTTTATTTTTAAATATCTCCAAACAGCGCTCAATTTTAATTTATCTTAAAGAGGCTAATATCATGTATTGTTAAAAGCCCCTTCAAGAAATTAGAGTTGAGCCCTGTTCACCGAGTTATGAATACACAGTCACTTAGCTTTACGTAAGGTTCCGACAAGGTTCGTTGAACCTTCTCGATAGTCTACTATCTGTTGCCCGCTTTCTTAGGCACAAATAGAACGTAATTTCCCATCTTTATATGGTAATCCCCCGTAGCCGTGAGGTTAGAGTTATAGCATGCGGAGTCTAGGCTGATTCTGTAACTGAGGCTCGAATCCTTCGACCGTCTGAAACTATCACTTCCTACACTGATGATAGCAAAAGCTTGAAATGCCGACTTCTAAAGGTAAAAATAATTTTATATTTACTTAATAAATATACATATATATATATTTTTTCTTTGTTCACATATATTATTTATAAAATACTATCAGTAACCGAGAGAAATCTATACTTTACGACGATTATTACTTTCCACTAGGTAGGCACTGGTATCTTATCTCCCAAGACGCTTACCCTATGCCTAGTAGGGGATTTGTGTATAAAAGATATACTTATCCACATACAGTTGTTTTGTAATCTACGACTCATCAGTGTAGCTAGACCTAACGAGTGTATACATGTAGACAAAATTATATAGAAAATCTCAACGACTGTATGTAACCATTTATTTCATCCACAACCCAGCGGAATCTTCAGCAACATCTGAGAATTTGATTCCACCCCTGTAAAAGAGGATAAAATCACGTCTAGCTTTCGTAAAACTTTTACCCCACGAACTGGGAAGGTGAAAAGGGGAAGAAAAACGTCCAGTTTCAATCATAGTTAGATATATTTCTATTTCTGACCCTTAAATATTATCTGGGTGATGGTGGTCAGTCCAGCTACAGAGGAGATAATTCACCAGTAGGTGTGAAGTCGCTCGGGTTAGGGTTCGCACACACATTATTACACTCGTTTATAACTACACACGCAGACACACACTCAACGCATAAGCAATACATCCATACACATTAACGTTTGCACTCACGCACACATAACTTACTTACACAGTATATATCAATGTCGTTGGCATATATTATTAAAGAAAACTTCTATTAATACATTTAAATTAGCTATCAGAATAAAAAAAATTCCTTTAAAGATATTCGTTTTTTCGATTTGTAAGCAACTTCACAAAATGACCTTCTT
>OY744540.1:17931549-17934049 GCA_963556195.1 Sepiola atlantica | reverse complement strand
ACATATATATACATATATACATACATATATACATATACTTATATGCATATATACATATATATACATATACTTATATGCATATATACATATATATACATATATACATATATATACATATATACATACATACATATAAACAGGTATATATATATACTTATATGTATATATACATATATATACATATATACATATATACATATATATACATATATACATACATACATATAAACAGGTATATATATATACTTATATGTATATATACATATATATACATATACTTATATGCATATATACATATATATACATATACTTATATGCATATATACATATATATACATATACTTATATGCATATATACATATATATACATATACTTATATGCATATATACATATATATACATATATACATATATACATATATATACATATATACATACATACATATAAACAGGTATATATATATACTTATATGTATATATACATATATATACATATATACATATATACATATATATACATATATACATACATACATATAAACAGGTATATATATATACTTATATGTATATATACATATATATACATATACTTATATGCATATATACATATATATACATATACTTATATGCATATATACATATATATACATATACTTATATGCATATATACATATATATACATATACTTATATGCATATATACATATATATACATATATACATACATACATATAAACAGGTATATATATATATACTTATATGTATATATACATATATATATACATATACCTACATGTACATATATATACATATATATATACATACAGATACATATAAACATATATATACATATATATATACTTATATGTATATACACATAAATATACATATATATACATATATCTACTAATAATTATAATATATAAATACATATATATACATATTATTATATGTACATATACATACATATACCTATATGTATATATATACATATACCTATATGTACATATATATACATATATACATATACCTATGTGTACATATATACATATATACAAATACCTATATATATATATATATATCCATTTATATATACACATACCTGAAACAGTTTTTCATGGTAAACAACTGATGACCCCTTAAAATAGTGTTAGAAACTAACTAATATAATAACTGTAAAAAATAAATTGACTTACATGAGTGATTTTCCACTGGAAGCCTTGAGACTAAGTTTTTTTTGTTTTTTTTTGTTTTTTTATATATATATATATTTTTTTTATATATATAGTTTTAATGGTTGAGAAACTTCCGAGACTATATATATACATATATCTATATGTATATATACATATATATATACATATATCTATATGTATATATACATATATATACATATATGTATATATACGTACACATATACATATACCTATATGTATATATACATATATATATACGTACATATATACATATACCTATATGTATATATACATATATATATATACGTACATATATACATATACCTATATGTATATATACATACATATATATACATACATATATACATATACCTATATGTATATATACATACATATATATACGTACATATATACATATACCTATATGTATATATACATACATATATATACGTACATATATACATATACCTATATGTATATATACATACATATATACATCTACATATATATACATTTACATATATGTATATATACATATATATACATATATGTATATATACATATATATATACATATGCACATATATGTATATATATACACATACATATAAACATATATGTATATATATACACATACATATAAACATATATGTATATATATACACATACATGTATATTTTCATATATGAATATATGTATATTTTCATATAAGTATATATATACACATATGTATATCCTCATATATGTATATGTACATTAATGTATAGATATATACATATATGTATATGTATTTTTATATATACATATAGATATCTACATATATGTATATATACATACATGTATATGTATTTTTATATATAGATATACATATCTACATATATGTATATATACATACATGTATATGTATTTTATATATACATATATATACATATACATATCTACATATATGTATATACATACATTTATATACATATATATACATATATACATATATATAAATACATATACACATATATATACATAAATACATATACACATATATATACATAAATACATATATACATATATATAAATACATATATACATATATATAAATACATATATACATATATATAAATACATATACATACATATATATATATACATATACATATATATACATAAGTATATATACATATATATATACATATATACATATACATATATATACATAAGTATATATACATATATATATACATATATACATATACATATATATACATAAGTATATATACATATATATATATAAGTATATATACATATATAT
>OY744540.1:17924049-17926549 GCA_963556195.1 Sepiola atlantica | reverse complement strand
GGAGAGAAAGGGGGAGGTGGAGGGAGGGAAATTGTTATTTTTGGTTTTGGATTTTGAAAAACATGATTGGGTTTAGCAAAATGAAATAGAAACAATAAAACATCAATGTTTGGTGTATTTTGGGTCAGGAAGCCGATATCTTCAGACAGCCTGATCTGGTAGCACAAAGTTGGTTGTTTTGTCTCCTTAATTCAACCTTAAATACATTGCACATAACAGTTACATTATTAATACAATCAAATATACAGATCAAATTATGTTAAATATTTCACCCGAAAGTCCACAAATGTGCCTTCGTAATTCCTTTTTTCACCATTATTTTTTAATTCATCTAATTTCATCCTACGATATTGTGCACTGTTTCCGTTCTTAATCTGATCTGACAACTTGTTCCGAAAATATATAGTTTAATATATTTTCGGAACAAGTTGCCCCAAATATCAATTCTTTAATAGATTTATTTCTTTTAAATCTGCCTTGACAATAACCATCCTGATCGAGGAGAAACATTTCAAAATGCCATCCATATTTAGAAATGCAATTCTTTCGAAATTTCTAATTAAATTAACTCTAATCTTTTCTCCTTTTATTAGTCACGTCTTCTTTGTGTGGATTGGTTATGTCTGATAATAACGGCTGCTATCGGTTTTGTAATCGACAAAAAATGATCAATGGACAAAGTATGAAACAAAAGACATTTATTAAAAGAACTGGCAGAAAGACCCGACGTTTCTCGGGATTGACTGAGGATGACTACCATGTACTTTTTCACCATGCCCATAACACCATATAATTTTCTTTTGGTTTTTCTGGCCTATTTGCCCACTTTATCCCTTAATATAGTCGGAAGAAGCTAGAATGTCAGAAAACTCTCTGAATTAGTGTCTTATACATATGGTTTTGATTTCATTAAAATTGAATGTTTGTATTTGAAGTTTTAAGGGTGTTCTGTTTCCATGGTTCACTTACATGTGGGGAATGCTAGATATTCGGCACATAGATGTTGACGTAAAGATCCGTGACCACTTCCATTGTCTTCCCCGAGGAATTTTAGACAAATTATATAAATTTCATAAAAATTAGATGAATTTGAAGTTTTTAAAAAAGTTCGGCCCCCATAGTTCCCTTAGGTTAGGAAGGCACTTAGACATTCAATACAATTACTATTGTCTTTCATAGAAAATTTTATATATGTGATTTACATTTCATAAAAAATGAGATATATTTGAAGTTTTTAAAGTTTTTTTTGCCCTCATAGCCACCTTAGTGATGTGCTTAGAGATTCGAGAACACTTCCATTGTCATCTCCGGTAAATCTTACATGAGAATATACTTATAGTTAATGTAGATTCTACAACCTTTCTTTATAAACCGTTTGATGCACGATAATTGACCAGTGTTTTCCCAGGAATATTTGTTTACATCCGACTATCATGCCTGACTTCATCTCCAAGGGCAAATAACTGTTTTTTAACGGTGGAGACGGTAGGTAACTCTACCTTGCATATTATTTCATGTTGATGGTCTAACATGATTATAATCTTAATATTAAATTCCTAGTGTTATGTTTAGACACTGGGACCCATTTTTTCGTGCAATACTATACATGTTTTTTTTGTTTTTTTTGCTCACCAAAACTATCCATAGTAGCCCTGGTTGACGGTATTCGTGATTCTTTAGTCTGAAGCTTCCTAAAAATGGAAATAATGTCCTAATTTCTCTGCGGACCATCAACATTTTTACATAGACCACCAGTGGTCCGTGAACCAAATTGCGTGCAATACTATATATGATTGTTTTTTTTTTTGCTCACCAAAACTATCCATAGTAGCCCTGGTTGACGGTACTCGTGATTTTTTTAGTCTGAAGCTTCCTAAAAATGGAAACAATGTCCTAATTTCCTTGCGGACCATCAACAATTTCACATAGACCACCAGTGGTCCGTGGACCAACGGTTGTCGACCAGTGATCTAAATAATATATAAACAATTTCAGAAAGCGTTATTTATGATCTAAACGCATCAGAATCGTTAGCCAACACGATTTTGAAAATAGTTTTACATTTAGAGATATACAATTCAGGATACGAACCGAAGATAAACATCATAAGAAATCGAGTTAGTCAAGCGTGAAGTCATCAAGGTTCTCAAGGAGGAGGAAAATGGCCAATAAACGGCTTATCACTCTCAGACATGATTGAAAGAAACTAAAATTGTGTGAAAAACGGATAGAAAACAAAACGCTGCTATAGAATTCAATCCAAGCAAATAAATTATTAAACCGTGTGAGGCATTTCGCAAAAAACAAATGTTCGGTTTTATCTTGCTTGGTGTCTTTATTTATTTACCTTGTTTGGGGTCGAATTGGTTCTTTGCAATTGCGTGATAGCCGTCGGGTTTCGATTCTTAGCTTGAAACACTCGCCAAGTCTAGCCACACTGTTAACTGTGATACGGCGAAACAGCTGTCTAGACTATTAAATTTTCTCCCCACTTGTGGAT